>OZ010611.1:10629758-10647258 GCA_963932145.1 Acanthosepion lycidas
TGACAGTTTTTGCCTGCCTTAATATATATGGAGACAACACAAGAGCTCTTTCAACAATATTCAAAATAGAAATCAGACATCTCTATCCCAATATTTCTGGCACCTAAAGGAAACGAATAAAACACCAAAAGTAAAATGGAAAATAGTAAATAGAGCAAGAACCTGTAGAACCTGGGATGACCCATGCCTCTTATGCTTACAGGAAAAACTACACATCATTAAATTCCTAAATAATGAAAAATTATTAAACCATAGGCAGGAGTTAACGGTTTTTTGCCGACATCAACAGACTTTCGCATTAGATAATTAGCATAAAAAAACAAAAAAAAAAAACAAACATAGCTAAGTAAAATTATAAAAAGCTCAGCCAAACCCTTAAATAGGAAAAACCCCTCTTTGTCGTCATAAATAAAAAAAAAAAAAAAAAAAAAAAAAAAAAAAAAAAAAAAAAACGAAATTCAATGCAAAGCGATCTGTATATTAAACACCCACTTAAATAAACAAATAAATAAATAGATAATCAGATAGACAAGAATAAGAGACAATTCTCCAGACACAGAACGACTGTTGGCGCGCCATAAAAATATCCTTCACTGGGAACCAACTAAAGGATGACCGTAAACATTAGCCTTAAAATGGATACCCTACCCAACCTTAGCAAAACCTCTCAGAGGATGATGAATCTACTGATAAGAATTAACTCCCTGACCACTTAAAGAATGAAAATAGTATAGCCACTCCCACAATAACAAATTCTGTAAAAATACACGTAAACCGAGAGATAGCTTATTCCTAAAATTTCGCTTGAAGATGAAACGTGACTAAACATCTCAATCCAACTTAATTTTATTAATTATTTGGATGATTTCGGCTCACGTTTTTGAAACATGAGAACTCTTATGTAGCGAAGGAATCATATTTTTAAACAAAAAATATTATTATAATATATATATATATATATAAAAAAGACATTTTTATGTTTATACATTCTTTTTATAGATACAAATATTTAAGTAAATGCTCTGTTTATAATAAACAGTATCAAACAACATTTACCGGCCTGAATGTTAGAGAAATTTTCATAGAAAATATTCGTCCTCTGACAGGAATCGAACCTGTATCCTATACAGAACTGTCATATAGCCTAACGTGCCTTTAACCGATTGGGCCACAGAGGTGCGTTCGGTTAGCAAGGTCGATTTTACTGTCTTTAAACTACAATCCTCCATGATTCTCTCACGTACATTCATATCTGTCCCTTTCACAATGTGTGACGTCATTTGTTTACATTTGGATACACCATGAGCATATATGAATGTACGTAAGAGAATCATGGAAGATTGTGAACCGGACGATAGGCTAACCTATCTACTCCTACTGGGAAAGGTAAAAAATAATTAGTGAATAAAATTTCAGAGTTCTGGCAGAGACGCCAGAAGTATAGATTTGAAGAAGACTTTAGAAACAACTGGGAACCCAATCCTAAACAAGAAACAAGGTAATTTTGGAAAGTCAAAATTTCACTAAAATATGTTGGAAAATATGTCCTAAACATGGCTTCTCCAGACACAGGATTATCTCCATATTTTATACAAGACCTTTCTTTTTGTTTCTCCTTACACTGATTTGCCTAGTAGATATAGTCGATATATTTTTCTTTTTCATGTTTTTAGCTGAAACCGGCAAAATTCAAACTTTAAGAAACATGAACACAGGAGAAAAAAAATGTCAGTTTAAATTGACGCCGGAGAGATACGGGTTAATCTGTTTAAAATGCTGATAAAAGTTATATTATTTCTTAAATATGTCCTTTACCGCCCCCAACTGGCCTTTCATTTGAGAACGACTGTTCAGGCCGTCTTTGCTGAAAAGACAAGCTTAGACGAAAATAACAGACGTGAGGGAAAAGATCAAAACTGTAATTACTAGGCCATATGTTAAAGAAAATACAAGGTTACAGACAGAAATATCCATCACTAATAAAATCAGTAACACAAGGTTTCTATTTCTCTTACATTTTTTCTCTCTCTCTCAAGATGGCCTTAATTACCGAAACAAGAACATTCTTAGGCAAAGACCACATGCAATTTTTGCTGGCCTTCAGACACGATTACAGACTTATCTCAGCACGGAAAAAGACAGGAATATATTCAAAGAGTTTATTAATGAAAAAAATCCAGATGAAGCCACTTTTGTTTCATTTTACTTATTAAAATAGACTTTCTAAATATAAATGTATGCAATTAAATTAACAAATCCATTCCTTATAAGCTAAAAGGCCAAACACAAGGTTACTAAATTTCTTTCTTGATCATTTCATCCAAAGCAATGATGGATCGGAAGATGAGGTACTGTTGAATATTTTCTTCGTTTTCCGGGCCTCAACCATTTAGAACTATTCTTTAACCATTTCACCCCAAGCAAGGCAATAAAGCCACTAGGGCGCAAGAGGTTACGTAGTGTTAGCTGTTGCTGATGGACACTCATTTTTTTTTTTTTTTCTGAGGATCAAGCAGTTCAGTTCCGAGGAACCGACAGCCAGACACTTGCACATATGATATGATCATAGTGGTGAATGCCTTTATGCAGAGTCAACTAGACTTTCGTAAGGGGCCGAATACAGAGACCAGGGGCACCACGTGCTACAAGGTCCCCAAACGACCCTCGGCAGGTTTTGAATTCAGAGTTGTCCATCTCCTCGAACACTTGTCATCCAGTCTTACAGGGCCCAGTCTCTCCTGCAATTTACCCATAGCTGGGGGGGGGTAGTCGGCGAGGCTATTAGCACGTAAGTAAACGTAATGGATTCGACGGGAATTCGAACCCAGCTCTGATTCCTCAATTCGTGCATATATATATATATATATATATATATATATGAGAGAGACACACAGACACAGAGAGAGACACACAGACACAGAGACAGACAGAGAGAGACAGACACAGAGAGAGACAGAGACAGAGAGAGACAGAGACAGAGACAGACAGAGACAGAGACAGACAGAGACAGAGACAGACAGAGACAGACAGAGACAGAGACAGACAGAGACAGAGACAGACAGAGACAGACAGAGACAGAGACAGACAGAGACAGAGACAGACAGAGACAGAGACAGACAGAGACAGAGACAGACAGAGACAGAGACAGACAGAGACAGAGACAGACAGAGACAGACAGAGACAGACAGAGACAGAGACAGACAGAGACAGAGACAGACAGAGACAGACAGAGACAGACAGAGACAGAGACAGACAGAGACAGAGACAGACAGAGACAGACAGAGACAGAGACAGACAGAGACAGAGACAGACAGAGACAGAGACAGACAGAGACAGAGACAGACAGAGACAGAGACAGACAGAGACAGACAGAGACAGAGACAGAGAGACACAGACAGAGAGACAGACAGACAGATTTTTCCATCATTCAACATACGAGGGTCAAGCAATTCAGTTCAGATGAAGCGACAGCAAAGTACCAGCACATATGATTTGATCAGTGAAGGCTTCATGCAGAACCAACCACACTTTTTGGAGAGTCTAATACAGGTTTTGAATTCAGAGTTGTCCTTCTCCTGGACCAGTTGCTATCCAAGGCTATAGAACCCAGTCTGTCCTGCAAACAGGGAAAGTCATTGAAGCCAACATGACTAGTCAGAATCAATACAGCATGTTGTGGGATATTTCACTTGAAACAATTCTTAATGAAAGAGTAAGTATTCAAGAAGCATGATACTGAAATCTGAAGGCACATTAGGATAGTGAAAGATGCTTTCCAAAAGCTAAGCAAAGTATTAGAAAACAGAAAAATTGTTACTGACAAAGGAAAGAGTACATAACTGTTATATAATATAATTCTGCTTATGTGCCAGTTAATGGTGGACAATCTTCTCAAAGATGAAGATGCAATGTGAAGAAATAGAAATCTGGTTCTACAGAAGGATGCAGAAAATAAAGTTTTAGAGAAAAGATATCAGGAAGAGATAGTTGAAATTTATGCAGCAGACAAGGAAAGCAGTCTTGGAAAAATTGATACTCACAAGGCAAGAGGAACTGAAGACAAAAGTATCTAGAGCTTGAGCAAATGGATGGTAGAGTGAGGTTTAGGAGAGATAACAATGACATACAAAATTTACTAAGCGTGAAAAAAGAAAACAAGTTGTGAAGAGCCATGATCACCAACATTCTGAAGGGACACAACACATAAAAAATGAGCTTTAGTAAATGAATGGCTGAACAAGGTTTACGAGAGATAACAAAAAGAGAAAATTTATTAAGAGCTACAAAGGAGAGGAAATTGTGGAGAGCCATGATCACCAGTGTCCTAAAAGAACACAGAAGAATGAGCCTGTGTAAATGGATGACAGAACAAGGTTTAGGAGAGATAAAAAAAAAAAAAAGACAAAATTTATAAAGAGCTACAAAGGATAGGAAATTGTGGAGAGCCTTGATCACCCTTGTTCTCAAGGGACAAGGCATGTAGAAAAAGAATAAGCTTGAGTAATTAGATGGCAGTGCAAGAGTTGAAATTAATAGGGCAAATAATGAGGAAAGAAGGGTTGGAAAATCTGATACTCACAGGACAGATTGATGGGAAGAGAGACAAAGTAAGACAACACATGACGTACTTAGTGAGCTTGGGGAAATAGATGCGAGGACAAATTTTAGGAGATATAACAAAAAGACAATTTATTAAGAGCTACAAAGAAAAGGAAATTGTGGAGAGCCATGATAGTCAAAATCCTGAAGGGCCACGGCACATAGATGAAGAAGAATGAGCTTGAGTAAATGGATGGTGGAACAACGTTTAGGAGAGATAACAAAAAGACAAAATTTATTAAGAGCTACAAAGGAAAGGAAATTGTGGAGATGCCAACGTCTTGAAGAAACAGTGCATATAAAAGAAGTCTATGATTTAAGAGAGAAAAAATCCTATATCCATGGTTAACATTAATATTCTATTTACAACCAGTGCGGGATTTATATATGGGCTGCAATCCAAAGGCCCCCAAGACTAAAAATATGAACTAGACAAGATATCGCTAGACATGGGCTGTGGAATGAAAATAGTCTACCCACATAGATTAAAAGAATTCAGTTCAGAATTCCCAGGAGGTTACCTAGATCGATATATATGCCTGATGAAGTCTGGGGGTCACAATGACTGAAATGTTGTGAAAGCAACAAGATAGATGTGGGCAATAGTCCAAAATGCAAATCAGTTAATAATGCCCCCCTCTCCAAAATTCAGACCAAACCTTAAATGAAGTAAAAAAAAAAAAAAAAAAAAAAAAAATAATGGTATCATGAACAGATACCAAAAGTTTTATAAACAACAGTAATTTGATTTTACCTAATCGAATCCGACATTGCTATCCAAATTGCTCTTGGAATGACTACATAATAAATCGGTAAAAACTACATTCTTCTCCTTCCAAATACAAGAGACTTGATTAAGTTTTGTCTTTGATGTCAAAGACAGCACACACACACTAACAAACTAATAATGTGCGTGTGTGTGCGTGTGTGTGTATGTATATATATATATATATATATATATATATATATATAAACTTAAGTAATTTTAAAAGCATATTTAAAAAAAAGAAAATTTTATATATATATATATATATATATATATATAGCAATGAAAACAGCCAATTGTTCAAAAATATTTGAATACCGAGACGATAATTCTGCAGAACAATAGTTACATTAATTTATGCTTTTTTTTTCATTTTGTTCACCAAGAATTCTAGCGTGTGTGGTGCGGTGGGGGAGGGTGTAGTACGTCTGTTAAATAAAACAATAAAAAGAGAAATTGTGCCTGTCCCCACTCCACACCAAACACACCAAGAGAAATCAATGGATTAAACAATGAAAATGTCTTAGAGAAAAACACAGACGAAAAATAAAGCTGCAAAGAGAATAAAAATGTTTTAAAAAATATCAATAAATATATGGATCCAAAGTTGCAACAATACAACAGTAAAAGATGGGTGCATGAACACACACTATATATATATATATATAAAAACATACATTACTTTATTTTTGTCTCCTTATATATATGAGAGAGAGATAGAGACCATAGAAGTAGAGAGAGATAGAGACCATAGAAGTAGAGAGAGATAGAGACCATAGAAGTAGAGAGAGATAGAGACCATAGAAGTAGAGAGAGATAGAGACCATAGAAGTAGAGAGAGATAGAGACCATAGAAGTAGAGAGAGATAGAGACCATAGAAGTAGAGAGAGATAGAGACCATAGAAGTAGAGAGAGATAGAGACCATAGAAGTAGAGAGAGATAGAGACCATAGAAGTAGAGAGAGATAGAGACCATAGAAGTAGAGAGAGATAGAGACCATAGAAGTAGAGAGAGATAGAGACCATAGAAGTAGAGAGAGATAGAGACCATAGAAGTAGAGAGAGATAGAGACCATAGAAGTAGAGAGAGATAGAGACCATAGAAGTAGAGAGAGATAGAGACCATAGAAGTAGAGAGAGATAGAGACCATAGAAGTAGAGAGAGATAGAGACCATAGAAGTAGAGAGAGATAGAGACCATAGAAGTAGAGAGAGATAGAGACCATAGAAGTAGAGAGAGATAGAGACCATAGAAGTAGAGAGAGATAGAGACCATAGAAGTAGAGAGAGATAGAGACCATAGAAGTAGAGAGAGATAGAGACCATAGAAGTAGAGAGAGATAGAGACCATAGAAGTAGAGAGAGATAGAGACCATAGAAGTAGAGAGAGATAGAGACCATAGAAGTAGAGAGAGATAGAGACCATAGAAGTAGAGAGAGATAGAGACCATAGAAGTAGAGAGAGATAGAGACCATAGAAGTAGAGAGAGATAGAGACCATAGAAGTAGAGAGAGATAGAGACCATAGAAGTAGAGAGAGATAGAGACCATAGAAGTAGAGAGAGATAGAGACCATAGAAGTAGAGAGAGATAGAGACCATAGAAGTAGAGAGAGATAGAGACCATAGAAGTAGAGAGAGATAGAGACCATAGAAGTAGAGAGAGATAGAGACCATAGAAGTAGAGAGAGATAGAGACCATAGAAGTAGAGAGAGATAGAGACCATAGAAGTAGAGAGAGATAGAGACCATAGAAGTAGAGAGAGATAGAGACCATAGAAGTAGAGAGAGATAGAGACCATAGAAGTAGAGAGAGATAGAGACCATAGAAGTAGAGAGAGATAGAGACCATAGAAGTAGAGAGAGATAGAGACCATAGAAGTAGAGAGAGATAGAGACCATAGAAGTAGAGAGAGATAGAGACCATAGAAGTAGAGAGAGATAGAGACCATAGAAGTAGAGAGAGATAGAGACCATAGAAGTAGAGAGAGATAGAGACCATAGAAGTAGAGAGAGATAGAGACCATAGAAGTAGAGAGAGATAGAGACCATAGAAGTAGAGAGAGATAGAGACCATAGAAGTAGAGAGAGATAGAGACCATAGAAGTAGAGAGAGATAGAGACCATAGAAGTAGAGAGAGATAGAGACCATAGAAGTAGAGAGAGATAGAGACCATAGAAGTAGAGAGAGATAGAGACCATAGAAGTAGAGAGAGATAGAGACCATAGAAGTAGAGAGAGATAGAGACCATAGAAGTAGAGAGAGATAGAGACCATAGAAGTAGAGAGAGATAGAGACCATAGAAGTAGAGAGAGATAGAGACCATAGAAGTAGAGAGAGATAGAGACCATAGAAGTAGAGAGAGATAGAGACCATAGAAGTAGAGAGAGATAGAGACCATAGAAGTAGAGAGAGATAGAGACCATAGAAGTAGAGAGAGATAGAGACCATAGAAGTAGAGAGAGATAGAGACCATAGAAGTAGAGAGAGATAGAGACCATAGAAGTAGAGAGAGATAGAGACCATAGAAGTAGAGAGAGATAGAGACCATAGAAGTAGAGAGAGATAGAGACCATAGAAGTAGAGAGAGATAGAGACCATAGAAGTAGAGAGAGATAGAGACCATAGAAGTAGAGAGAGATAGAGACCATAGAAGTAGAGAGAGATAGAGACCATAGAAGTAGAGAGAGATAGAGACCATAGAAGTAGAGAGAGATAGAGACCATAGAAGTAGAGAGAGATAGAGACCATAGAAGTAGAGAGAGATAGAGACCATAGAAGTAGAGAGAGATAGAGACCATAGAAGTAGAGAGAGATAGAGACCATAGAAGTAGAGAGAGATAGAGACCATAGAAGTAGAGAGAGATAGAGACCATAGAAGTAGAGAGAGATAGAGACCATAGAAGTAGAGAGAGATAGAGACCATAGAAGTAGAGAGAGATAGAGACCATAGAAGTAGAGAGAGATAGAGACCATAGAAGTAGAGAGAGATAGAGACCATAGAAGTAGAGAGAGATAGAGACCATAGAAGTAGAGAGAGATAGAGAGACCACAGAAGTAGAGAGAGAGAGAGAGACCACAGAAGTAGAGAGAGAGAGACCACAGAAGTAGAGAGAGAGAGACCACAGAAGTAGAGAGAGAGAGACCACATAAGCAGAGAGAGAGAACCCACATAAGCAGAGAGAGGGAGCCCACATAAGCAGAGAGAGAAAGGCCACATAAGCAGAGAGAGAAAGGCCACATAAGCAGAGAGAGAGAGGCCATATAAGCAGAGAGAGAGAGGCCATATAAGCAGAGAGAGAGAGGCCATATAAGCAGAGAGAGAGAGAGGCCATAGAGAGAGAGAGGAAAAGAGAAAATGCAGATGACAAAAGTAAAGGGAAGAAGAAAAAAAAAAAAAAAAAAAAAACAGACTAACAAAAATTATTTGCTCAAAAAATAAAAGTACCTGTACTAAAGATCAACAGTTGCGGATTTAAGACGAATTAAAAAGGAAACGCAGACAGAATAGATTCCTGAGTAAACTTTTGAAGTTGTTTCAGGTTTTCCAATGATATTTCTCAACTTCAGCAAAAATGAAACAATTCTTACCAACAGAAACAGACTCACAGAAAAAGGCAAGGATATTTTTCAAGTCGATACAATCTGACTGACTACAAAGCTCTCTCTCTCTCTATATATATATATATATATATATATATATATATATATATATATATATAAAGGTGTCATCACAGATAGACTGCTCAAAAGTTTCCGACTGCTAGCAATAATGACAGACCCTTCATCCCATGATACTGATTAAAATACATTAGTGGCAAAATTAACCTATTTCATGTGCTTAAAAGTATAGAAAAAAAAAAAAAAAATAGTACGACAAACAGGAGGGAGACCCCCACCATTTTTAGACACTTTAGTTTACAAAAATAACATTCTTTTATGTACAGTGCACCCGTCAAGAATGTGGGCATTTGTGGCTTTCTACAGTTTCCTGCTCTAAACAATTTCACTCTTTATTTTGACTTTTTGTACTTATTCATGATTTGCATGTGAACTATAGTCTCCTCTTCTGTTCTTGTAATCACGTTTCAACTGTTGTGCCCAGCAGCCTTCATCAGGTGCTTTCTAACCAAACCCTTTATTTAATTTAAAGAGTTAGATTGTTCTCATTTCACTGACCATGTCCACTGATATCCCAAATACAGGTAAAAATAGGTGTATATGTATACATATATATTTGAACCATTTTTCAATTACTCATATTTTTGAGTAGAATCCAACTTCTTTTAGGAAATTTACAATCTTGAATGGTTTTATTTTTGTAAAAAGTTTTCTTTTTTTCAAATTACTCACTTGGTAATATTCAAAAAAGTCTACACACTCTAGCAGTATACGTTTCACTGTAAATTTTAATTATTACTGATAATTTTTCATTCAAAAATTATTGCCGGTAATAATTTTTTTATTACAAAGTATTCCTGGTATTAAAACCTATTTTTACTATTTGCCCATAGCTGGGGCCCTAACAGATGCTACCACCCCGGTCGGGATGGACCTGGGAACACCAGCAATTAAGATGTGGTTCCACACTCCTCAAAACCCCCTATCAGAGGCCTTGCTGTTGGACGTAGTTTATCATCTTACCCAGGACACAGATGTAGTTGATCGTCATACCCAGGAGTGATAGTGGACTCACACAAATAGCAATGGTGTTTTTGTCTAACTAATGTTATTTTTTTCTTCAGATATTGATCCTTAAAATTACAATAGCATTAAATTCATGAATTATTTCAGGTGATAAGCTAATGTCCCCAGTGTGTACATAGGTTCCATGGAAACGGAGCAAGCAAAAACTGAAAATAAGAACAAGACAAGATGTCTATGGAGAATGGAACAGAAACAGTCCATCTTTTTAGATTAAATAAAGTGTTCAGTTCAAAATTCTTTGGAAGTTACCCTTCAGTTTTCAAGATATATGATGACAAAATCAACCACATATAGAGAGCTCAGGCTACTCAACAATTTAACCCATAGCTGGGGGAAAGAGGCAGATTCATAACTTTTCCAATGGGCATTTGCTAAGCTCAATGATACACACATATCTAGATGTGTGTGTATAATATATATATATATATATATATATATATATATATATATATATATATATATATATATATATATATTAGATAATTAGGCTGGTGCAAAAATAATGCTGTAATAATGTCATTTTTTTTTTACGTATTTTTAACGTCAAAAAACGACATTATTACGTCATTATTTTTGCACCAGCCTAATGTGTGTGTGTGTGTGTGTGTATATATATATATATATATATATATATATATATATATAATGAGAATTGGAATAAAACCTGCATGCACGCGCGCACACACACACACACACACACACACACACAGATGTATAAAAAATATTGTTTTTATCTAACTAATGTCATCCACTCCCCTGATACCAACAATTATTATCATGTTTTGGACCAGTGCAAACCATGCATTTGCTGTTGATACTTATTTTTAAATACTGCTGAATCTGTAATTGCAACAGAGAGCTTTTTGTACTCATTTCATGTTACATTTGAATGATGTTCTGGAGAAGACCACACTCTACACACTTTCCTTCCAAGCACTGCCATAAATGACAAAAGTGAGCAAGAATGTTATAACAGTGTGCATGCACAACAGAGTTTAAGTGGCTTCACTCTGCGTACTTTAGCTCCATTAACATAATAACAATTCTGTTCCTTTGAGATATATATATATATATATATATATATATGTGTGTGTGTGTGTGTGTAACTCACACACAGGGTGTCTCAAAAATACATTTACAAACTTTGAATATCCTGCTATTGCTAAACAAAACTCTTCTCATTTAACTCACTACTACACAAGTTAAACTTCAAAGACAGACTAGCGGCAAATGTACATGAATGACAAATGTAACCTAGTCTACATGACAACCCAACGGCATCTAGTTTAAACTTTCTTTAACCTTAATAACTGAAAAGTGAAGGATTTGCAGACATGTTTACATGGATTTTTGTCCTTATTTTGGTGTGAGGTACCCACCCAAAAAGTGTGTAAAAGTATTTTTGATATACCTTATGTGTATGTGTGTGTGTGTGTATATATATATATATATATATATATATATATATAAATGGTAAAAGACAACAGGAAAACTGTAATATTAGCCTACATGTTTCATCCAATGTGGACTTTTTCAAGGCAAAAACGAAATGAATTTATTAAAACAAAATGTCCTTAGCAACTAGAAGGATTTAGAAAACTATTATATTCATATTGTCAACTAAAGATTACATCAAGTAATGTCACATGTGGAAATATTGTTTTTATTGTTATATTGACCGATTCAACCATTTTCTTTTCATTTCTTGATATAGTTGTGTATGTTTGCTTGGGAGAGTAGTAATTCTGTTAGGAAAGGTGATATTGGGGAAAAAAAACCTGGGCATAGATTACTATTTGGCACTCTCAAAATATAGGCTAATATTACAGTTTTCCTATTGTCTTTTTCTACAGGTTAAATCTGAGAAATTTTCATATATATATATATATATATATATATATATATATGATTGGTTTAATGTTCCCTTTAAGATATATATATATATGTCATTAAGAGTGTAAAGAAGTTTCCTTCTAGAAATTGCTTTCAGATAGTGGGAAGACACTAGACAAGGAAAGAAAGGGTATAGGGTCAATGGCCTGCTGCGTACCCCAAGGGAATATAGGTATAAAAATTGGAGTTGGGGAATAATAAGTAAATGTATTTCTTACTTTACTGTTGTAGTCAGAATATTCCGAAGTTCTTTACTTACCTAAAAAGAAAGAAAAAAAAGCATAAATAAAAATTAAAAATAAAAGTTAAAAGGCAACAAAGCAAAAGGGGAAAAAAATGCAGTACTATATTTTAGTAATGGCATATTGAGGCTTATTTAATTTTATTTTTATATCTACCCAACTTTAGATTAAAAATAGCTGAAATATTAATGCTTTAGGTAGACTTAAAACAATGTGTTTCTGTATAAGAGATTTTAGAAGGAAATCGGTCACATTACCTAAGTCACATTACCTAAGTCACATTACCTAAGTCACATTACCTAAGTCACATTACCTAAGTCACATTACCTAAGTCACATTAACTAAGTCACATTAACTAAGTCACATTAACTAAGTCACATTAACTAAGTCACATTAACTAAGTCACATTACATTGTATAACACTATATTCATGTACACCATATTTTCTGCACTATAGTAATCACCTGTATATAACTATAGTCCACACCTGTATATAACCCGCACTCTTATAAATTCAACTATTTGGACATAATTGTTTAGACACTGGCGACCAGTTTTTGTGAAGCTATGTCCCCTAAACCCGTCCACTCAAAATTCAAAGCCACAATTCATATATAAACTGCAACCTATATATTTAAAGAAAAAGGTTTCATGTTATAGTCTGGAAAATATGGTATATCATGTAATGTAAGTAGAAGTTTGTCACTTAGTTGATCAATATTACCCTCAGCATCCAGACTGTCATAGACAGACCTGTCCTTTCTCTCTTTAGAGGGTATAAGCAAATTTACAGCTTATATATATATAATTTTTTTATTTTTTTTTTTTTTATTTAACTTTTTTATGCACTTATCATAGGTGGAAATCTTTTCCTTAGTTTTTTTTTTTTTTTTTTCCTATATTGTTTGACTGTTTATGTATTATATAAAAAGCACAATGAGTGCTGGTGTTAATAAAATAATGTTCAATGTAATAAAACAGAGCTATTAAGTATATATTAATAAATATAAATTCACCCCCACACCCACCAAGAGAAAAACTCAGTTTCATGCACAATGCAATCTTCAGATGTTGCATTGTGCATGAAATGAGTCTTGCTGCTGATAAGGAAAAATAATGTATATTATTAATATATAATTTAGAGCTCTGCCATATTACATCAAGCACTATCTTATTAACAACAGCACTTAAGGTGAGAATATATATATATATATATATATATATATATATATATATATATATATATATATAATAAAAAGATCCAATTCATCAGACCTACAATATGTAGGTCTGATGAATTGGGTCATATTTACAATTCCAGTGGAATAAATTATGACCATGGAATATTAGTGTTTAAGCCTTTTTATTATATCCTTACTCGATCCTGGACATTGAGTTCTACCTGGATTCTATCCTCTCGGAATTATATATATATATATATATTAGTTTAGATATATGATTGCATATGTATGCGTATATTAACCACTAATATATATATATATATATATATATATATATATATATATATATACTCTTTCAGACATGTCTGATTGAATAAATTACAGACATGTCTGCTAATTTTTAATAAAATCTGTTCATACCCACAATTAACCTTCCGTGTATTGATGTTAATGGATAATTTTTTTTTCACGTTCTAATGAATGCTCAGCACATTGTCAACCGTTTTTGCATTTAAAAGCATAATGAAAAAAATTACGGCAAAGGAAAACAATGCACAACTAACGAACAACATATAATTTTGTAGCACTTTCACCTCTGAAGATGATCTCGGAAGAAGATCGAAAGTACTTGGTAAATTAAAAAAGAAGTTTAAACACCTATAGCACATTTCTCTCATCCTTAAACATAAATACACAGAAGGTTATTCGTGAGTATGAACAGATTTTATTAAAAATTAGCAGACATGATATCTAATTTATTCAATCAGACATGCCTAAAAGAGAATTTGCTGCCTAAATACACAAGTTATATATATATATATATATATATATATATATATATATATATATATATATATATATATATAAAACTAAAAAAGTTGAATGGTCAGAGTTGAATCAGACCAGGAAACAATAGTATAAAAAAGTGCTCAATACACATAAAAAAATATAAATTTAACATGTAGAGCTTTTCAGTCTTTTATATATATATATATATGTGTGTGTATGTGTGTGTGTGTGGTGTGTATTTAGGCAGCATTTTTTCATTCATACGTTTCATTAAATAATATAGACAAGTGTTGTTTATTTATTTTATGTAAATTTTTTTCATAATGTCTGATAGACGTTATAAAAAGAATTTACATAAAATAAATAGACAACACTTGTCTATATTATTTAATGAAACATGTATGAAAAAAAAAAAAAATATACATATATATATATATATATATATATATATATGAAAACAATATATTATATTCAGGTGTGTTATATTTATCCGTAAATCAATTTTGAAAAAGTGATAGTATAGGGAATTGTAATATTTATTTTTTTTTTTTTTTTAAGATGCCATGTACTTTCCCGACGTAGGTGATCATGGCTTTCCACACGTTCCTTTTCCTATCTAGGAATTGCCAATTATTCTTGGGAAAGATAGCGGAGTGGTTTCTATTGAGAATTTCCCTTTTCCAAGAGAGATTGCCACTTAGTACAAGTAATTTGGAAGAGAGCCCCCACCTCCTCCATAAAAAAACAAAAACAAAAAAAAACAAAAAAAAAAAAACAAATTAAACCGCACCTAACAAAGTTTAACCAATCCTTGACTTTTCTATTGCAATCTTCTTTTTGTGTCATCAGCCAATCATTTGTCAGCAACCGAATTTACTTGCTTGCAGATCAGTTCAGTTACCAAACAACAATGAGTCAACCGATCTGCTTTATAAGGGAGATCCTGAACGCAAAGTAATACAGAAGTTAGCAAAAGCAATTAAGTAATCGACTCATAAACTAAAACTTCTTGTTATGGGGGTTCTTTAATTCTTTTGGTCACGAGTTTTATATGTATATGGAGGAAGTTGTAATGAGCCTCTAGGTGTGGATTTTGCATCACTTCCACAGACTTAAACTTAAGACTCCGCAGTGAGGGGTGGGGCTTGCACAATAGAGCTAAGCAGACATTGTGGATTTTTATTGCCTGAACTGATTTTTCAGCTCAATTATGGAACTATTAGCATCCTACAGACAAAACGTGTGTGTAATAAGGCATTTTTAGGGATAACAGAAACAAAAAAGACACAATCAGAAAGAGAATTTAAATTTTCAGAGAACTTAATAAGAAAAGAGAGCTTGTAGAATTTGACACTCACAGGTCATTAAACGCAAGGGAGGCTGAGGAAAGCAGTAAATATTGAAGAAAATTAACAACTAATCCCTTGAAAATGGCTAATGATTTGGCCAAAAACGTTTGGAATAATAACCAGTAGACGTTTTAATTTTTTTTTTTTTGCAACCACTTAGACCTTCCAAAAAGAAAACTCTGAACATGAAGAAAACTTAAATGTTCAAAGGTTTCCTTCGTCTCAGCAGCCATTTTCAAGTATTATTTTTTGTTATGCTACTATGGTAGAAGAGTTGGTGAAAGTAGACATATTCTTAATTACCTAATTCGGACAGTACATAGTAAGCATGTTCATAATTATTCAGTCAATACGCAACACGGACGAACACATTAAAATATATATATATATATATATATATATATATATATATATTAATGGGATTATTCTCAGTTGTATAAAAAATTTTTAAAGCCTACACTTGCATACTTTTGTCATTAATATATATATATATATATATATTATATACACACAATATTAATCAAAGAAAATTAATCATGTCATTAATATATATATATATATATATAAGAAAGGGATTGTCAGTGGTCAGGAATGAAGGCAATTACTGATAGAATTGGGCTATTACGTGTATAATGGAAATGCTTTGCTAATGATTTTACTATAGGAATGACCAAGCTTGATTACTCATATATATATATATATATATATATATATATGAATAATCAAGAGTGGTCACCCCTTGTTTTGTTACTCTCCTCTTTAGGGGGCCATTTTCTGTTTACTGGGACTATTCTCAATTGACTAAAGCTTTCTTAAAGCCTACACCTGCGTACTTTTGTCATTATGAATTACAAGTCTTTAATTAATCTGCATGACAGAGATTAAGAGAGATAAAAAAAAATCATAAAAATTTCTAAAAGCCACAGTTGTTCAAAACCTGAAGGGTCACAGCCACTGCTGGATTATCCTATAAGATTGTATAAACTGCAGTCTTGGACCCCTCAGGCTCGATTACAATGCCGCCCATAAAAAAATCTGTTTGGTTTTTAAAACTACAGTCATGTTACAATATATGTTAATTTAGTTTGCAATAAATAATAAAATAGTGGTATTTCTTAAAGAAAATATTTTTTGTTGGCAAATGAAAGCTAACTATTCTAGTTTATTTGAAGAATTTGTAATAAGTTTACTTCAAGGTATGTAAATGTCGCTAAGCATATCACAAATAAATGAAATATCTTCAAGACTGGAGAAGGCAAGTTTGTGGGTAGCACATCTGAGTGGGGAGACCCCATAATTTCATTAGCCTAAATGAATGCCATTTTATTTGTTTTACAACATGGTCTGTGTCGGATTATCCTTTTGGCTAGTATAGGCCTAGGGCCCCGTCAAGTTTTTATCAATAAATGATTTTAATTTTCTAGACATTACAACTTCTAAAGTTTCACAACCTGAAATGATATCAATATTGAAAAACACATTTATTTTGATAGTTTTATTGTTATAACGTGGGTAATAAAAAAAATCAGGGTTCGAGTTTTGCTATGGTCATGTCGAAATATATGCTAATTTGGGATCCATCAGAAGATGGGGGTTCATCATTTCATTAGTCTAAAAGCTCCAATAGGCAATAATCTGGCTCTGGTCACAGTACATGTTATTTGTACTTAAGAAATTACAAATTAAAAAAAAATAAGAAATAGATAAGAGACTTCGGTCTGCAAAGAAAAAAATTCCAAAATCTGAATTTAATTCACTTAGACCTCTTTGGGAGCCATTTTCAAAACCAAAAATAGATTTAGCACCCCCCAAAAAACATAACAGACAAGTAGAAGGGCTCAATGTAACACATGGGAGAAACAAAATGGAGAATATTTTAAATACCTTCCTCATAATAGTTTTGACATTTTACAGATTTAAATTGTTTAATATTCAGGAACTTAATGTGAAAATGGAGAAAAAGTATTCATCAC
>OZ010611.1:10652258-10669758 GCA_963932145.1 Acanthosepion lycidas
TTTTTTATTTGCAATTTGTACTATCTGGGGTATTTTTTTTTTTTTTACATCACTCAAATATATAAGTAAATAAATAAATAAATAAAGCAAGGTAATAAAGCCACTGAGACACAAAAGGCTACTGGCAGTGAATGAGAATGACACGTCTTTAGGAAGATCCAGAAATCCAATCGTAAACAAGGAACTAGGGATAAAACTCTGTTGAAAAGATTGGGAAGGTGCATGTATCTATTGCTCAGTTCACAATCTAGTTACATTTTCCCCTCATGTTAAAACATGTTTCTCATATTTATTAAGCCAGGTACAGTTATTCATGGCACATAATAAATACAAAATTATTATTATTTTTTTTTTTTTTGGTACTAACACAGATGTGTTACAATATTCGGATTTTGGACAAACATTTATAAAATTCTGTTGTGAGAACAAAACCCATTGACATTCATGGAAGAATCCTTCAAAATTTGAATCAGCTCATTCTTTGATTGTCCCATATTGCATGAAGCTTCGGGACCAGCAGACCAATTGGCTTTCAAAGAACCAAAAATCTCTTCTACTGGATTTAACAATGGACTGTAAGGAGGCATGAAATCTAACGGACACACAATCCTATTATAATTGTGTTCGTTTCTGCCTTTAATGAGTTTACACAGTGTTATGCGGTACCAATATCTCAGAAATAATAGACCATTCTGTACATTATTTACATTATTCGAAATATCATCCTCATCTTTGCCGCCATATTTATTACATTTCGGGGGGACAGAAGTAGAGGCTGGCGCAAGGGGGACACGGACGACAGGAGTAGAGGCTGGCGCAAGGGGGACACGGACGACAGGAGTAGAGGCTGGCGCAAGGGGGACACGGACGACAGGAGTAGAGGCTGGCGCAAGGGGGACACGGACGACAGGAGTAGAGGCTGGCGCAAGGGGGACACGGACGACAGGAGTAGAGGCTGGCGCAAGGGGGACACGGACGACAGGAGTAGAGGCTGGCGCAAGGGGGACACGGACGACAGGAGTAGAGGCTGGCGCAAGGGGGACACGGACGACAGGAGTAGAGGCTGGCGCAAGGGGGACACGGACGACAGGAGTAGAGGCTGGCGCAAGGGGGACACGGACGACAGGAGTAGAGGCTGGCGCAAGGGGGACACGGACGACAGGAGTAGAGGCTGGCGCAAGGGGGACACGGACGACAGGAGTAGAGGCTGGCGCAAGGGGGACACGGACGACAGGAGTAGAGGCTGGCGCAAGGGGGACACGGACGACAGGAGTAGAGGCTGGCGCAAGGGGGACACGGACGACAGGAGTAGAGGCTGGCGCAAGGGGGACACGGACGACAGGAGTAGAGGCTGGCGCAAGGGGGACACGGACGACAGGAGTAGAGGCTGGCGCAAGGGGGACACGGACGACAGGAGTAGAGGCTGGCGCAAGGGGGACACGGACGACAGGAGTAGAGGCTGGCGCAAGGGGGACACGGACGACAGGAGTAGAGGCTGGCGCAAGGGGGACACGGACGACAGAAGTAGAGGCTGGCGCAAGGGGGACACGGACGACAGAAGTAGAGGCTGGCGCAAGGGGGACACGGACGACAGAAGTAGAGGCTGGCGCAAGGGGGACACGGACGACAGAAGTAGAGGCTGGCGCAAGGGGGACACGGACAGTAGTTCCAACTCTCATTGGGTTCATTATATTAACTTAAATGTAAATACCCTTATGAGAGGTATGAATGTGGCTTACTGAATAACAGATTTTGACAATTCCAATTCATTTCTCAAATGAAGTGTAGTATATTTGAGCCCTGGGGGTCTGCCTCTCTGGGCAATACTTCTCAAATGGAAGAGGGCTAGATGATGTTACCAAAAATATGCTATGGGGAGTTTCAGCATTTTTTGTCATATGTAGATGTGGGACCTTAACTTAAAAGTTATCCTGCTTCAAATCATTACATGTGCTGATGTGAAATACAAAACTCTCCCCATCACAAGACAGACTTAATCAGGTTAGGAAGATTGCGTTGCTCCAGTCAGCCAAGTAGGGGGGACATTCCTACCTTAAAACACAAACACTTATAACAAGTGCTGATGGGGAACAACTATACTGGTCACCGGAAGGGCTACCATTTTATTTTTTTCTGTAAAGTTTCTTACAACGATGGTAAAGATATTACTAAAAACAATCACCTAAAAAAAAAAAAAAAAAAAAAAAAAAAAAAAAAACAACAACAACAACAAGATATTTAGGAAAAAGAAATTGTAATATGAGCTCTGTTATAAAATTGATATTGAGACATTAAGTTTATAACTCCCCAACAACACATGCCCCCACCCACCCACAAAAAATGTTGTGACGTGAGCTCTGGTAAAAAATAAAAATGTTTACCGAGGCATTAGGTTTATAAATTCCCAAGGACACATGACCTAGTGGATAAAGGCATTGGTTGATTGACCTAGAGTTGTGAGTTTCAAAACCTGGCCTCAGTGGATAGAGAGCAAAAACTGATATATCCAAATGCATGGCATGTGAAATTAGAACAATCTACCTTCATCAACTGAAAAAGATCCAGTTCAAAATTCCATTTCCTGAAGAAAACTGGAGCATACAGTGACTAAAGCATCATGAATGTGATAGAAAAGATAAGAAAAATAGTCCAAAATAATTTATAATACCTCACCTAAGAAATATAGACCAAAGATTTTATAAGCATTAAATTTATCGATAATCTTCCTGGGGGAGTTACTGACTGAGAAAAAAAACAAATCAAAGTTTGTAATTCAGGTTTTTGCACTAGTCTGAACACTAAAATCTGACACAAGTGGCAAAAGTACAACTACTTCATCCACAAGACCGAGTCAATTCACGGTACCTCTTATAAGTTATAACTCGCTGCACTCATATCAATAGCTAAAGACAGCAAAGAAATGCAATGAAGCAATTTACTGTAAATTGGACCAAAGAAAGCCTAATTTTTTTTTCTCTTCCTCTTTTCTTTTTCAGTTGGCAATAGATTTTATCTCGAGGTTGATGTGAAAATTACTTTGATGTTCACAGTTTTCGTTAATAAGAAAATAGATGAATGGCTCGGATGTAATCTACTGACAGTTTACAGCCTTAATTAAAAGTCACTCACTGCTTCTCTACCTTGGATTTCTTTTAAATTTCATCCGCGAGACTTTTCGAAATTCCATGGTGCTGGCAAAAGGGGGACGCGGACAGATGGCAAGGCTGGCAAAACGGGGACGCGGACAGATGGCAAGGCTGGCAAAACGGGGACGCGGACAGATGGCAAGGCTGGCAAAAGGGGGACGCGGACAGATGGCAAGGCTGGCAAAAGGGGGACGCGGACAGTAGTTCCAATTCTCGTTGGGTTTGTTATATTTACTAACATGTAAATACAATCAGGAAAAGCATGAATTTACCTCATTTCCCTTAAGTTATGGGTTAATTAATAGGACTTGTATACCTAAACCATTATTATCTCAAATAAATAAATAGAAATATCTGACTTTAAATAATCTGCAAAGGTTTGATAACCAATAAAAAAAAAAACAATCAATCAAATTAAATATTACACTAACAATTTTTTTTTTTTTTTTTTTTTTTTTAGATCAGGCCCACCAGTGCAAGGTACAAGTCCTACTATTTAACCCATAGCTGGAAGGAGATGAAGAGATGGCTTCATACCTTTCCCAAGGGTATTTGCACATGAGTGAATATCAGGAACTGGATTAGAAAATCTGGCTCTGCCATCTGAGTTCTCATCCCGAGCTGTTATCCATGACCTCACGTACACATCCAAGCTTCCAACACCCAATGCTATTAAACAGTCACCCATCTAGTTACTGACCTGGCTATCCATTAGATTAACCACACCTGCTGAGCTTAAAGTAATGCCTCCTCCTAATTTTTGAAATCAGAACTAGGAGACGCTCCCTGGCAGTATAAATACTGATAATTATTCACAGCCTCTTCTCACCTTTTCTGCTTATACGTCAACATGTAAGTCTCATGGTAAAATGTATTCCCTTTGGGATACGCATGAACAATACACACATACATATAAACTCACATTCACTCACTACATATAGATTGCACCCGAAAAATTTTGACTTTCATTTGTTACACGCTTCACATACAGAGGCTTTTTTTTTTATTATGTTCATTTGTTACACGCACACACAGGCTTTTTTTTTATTATGTTCATTTGTTACACGCACACACACAGGCTTTTTTTATTATGTTTATTTGTTACACACAGGCTTTTTTTATTATGTTTATGTTACACACACACAGAGGCTTTTTTTGCTATGTTCATTTGTTACACACACAGGCTTTTTTTTTTTTATTATATTCATTTGTTACACACACAGGCTTTTTTTTTTTTATTATATTCATTTGTTACACACACAGGCTTTTTTTTTTTTATTATATTCATTTGTTACACACACAGGCTTTTTTTTTTTTATTATATTCATTTGTTACACACACAGGCTTTTTTTTTTTTATTATATTCATTTGTTACACACACAGGCTTTTTTTTTTTATTATATTCATTTGTTACACACACAGGCTTTTTTTTTTTATTATATTCATTTGTTACACACACAGGCTTTTTTTTTTTATTATATTCATTTGTTACACACACAGGCTTTTTTTTTTTTTATTATATTCATTTGTTACACACACAGGCTTTTTTTTTTTTTATTATATTCATTTGTTACACACACAGGCTTTTTTTTTTTTTATTATATTCATTTGTTACACACACAGGCTTTTTTTTTTTATTATATTCATTTGTTACACACACAGGCTTTTTTTTTTTATTATATTCATTTGTTACACACACAGGCTTTTTTTTTTATTATATTCATTTGTTACACACACAGGCTTTTTTTATTATATTCATTTGTTACACACACAGGCTTTTTTTATTATATTCATTTGTTACACACACAGGCTTTTTTTTTTATTATATTCATTTGTTACACACACAGGCTTTTTTTTTTATTATATTCATTTGTTACACACACAGGCTTTTTTTTTATTATAGTCATTTGTTACACACACAATTTTTTTTTAACTTCATTTGTTACACAGTCTTGTATACCTTTGTTGTTAATACATTATCATTTGTTTGTACATAAATTATATATTATATGGGGGGGGGGGGTTCTTGTAGTTTTTTTTTACATTTTTTACCTGTACTCATATCCCAATTCTGCCATGTTTGTTGAGGGCATTTCAGGAGACACACATGTTTATTGTTCAATGCATACACTGGCTTGCAACATACTAAAAGATACCAGAGGAATACGCTTGGTTTATAATTTATGAATAGCTGCGTATAAAGAAGATGTATGTTTAAATGCCGACCAGAAACAATTTCGATTGGTCATATCCAAGTTAATTGTGCAGCATTTTCAGAGATCTAGCGATAATCTTTCAGAACGACTTATCACTGTTGATATTATTAAGACTGTTGTTATGATCTGGAAACCAAAAAGCAATCTGAAGCGACAGCACACAGGTTCTCTAAGGTCAAAGAAATTCAAGACCTAAAAATCACCAGGAAAGGTCATGGTCCCAATTTTCGGGTGATAGAAAAGGTTTCAAAAGAGCTAAACAGTGAATTCAGAATACCATTCTAAATTGGTGTGCCAATTAAAGAACACATTGAAAGAAAAACAGCAAGAGAAGTTGAATAAAGGTATTCTCTTTTAAACAATGCATCTGCTGATTACTGGTTGTTTGTGTTTAGTGACATATCAACTTCTCTGGGTTATTTAATGCCGAAATCTAAATATTTTGTATGTAATTTTTTTTTTTGTGATAATGTTTTTAGTGATAACGGTTTTACTAATTAATCCATAGCTGGGGGGAGAAAAAGATTCATAACTTTCCCAAGTATAAGTGAATTTCTCTAACACTTCTGAAGATAAGACAATTTGGAAAAAAAAAAAAAAAAGACAATTGGAAAATATATTTATAAATAACCTAGTTACAAACTTGTTTTCCTTTTAGAGAATAGAAACTCATTGCATGTAGTAGACACAAAATCTATTGACATTTTCGATACAACAAATGCTTAATATTTTCTGATAGAGGCTATATATATATATATATATATATATATATATATATATATATATTGAAAGATAAATCCAAGTACAATTTTCTAATTTAAAATAGTTCATTGTTAATTGAACAGTGTACAATTTATAAATACTCAAGGAAAAATATCTATATATTATCCTCATAAATGTTACATATATACAACCAAAATTATGTTTACTGCAAAAGTTACCAAAGCACAATTTTTGTTTTTGTATAAGCTTTGGAAGGTCTGAATAATCCTTGACTGTTCGTAGATTCAATCTGTAATTTTGGAGTCTTGTTTCTCATCCTACCAAGGGAAATGTATCATCAGATATATTTTATTTATTGTTCTTCCTCTTCTTTCTTATATATATACACACACACACTCACTGGGGTAGACTGTTCTAGTGCCATGTGTAACGGATGTCGGTTATCAGTTATCTCCTGTTAATTCCCCTCTGAAAGTTCTCCACTGCCTTAACCAGGTATTGAACTCACAACTCTTTGGGTTCTGTCACTGGATCTTACTAACGTCTTTATCCACTGTGCCATGTGTCTACCCCATTGAGTGAAATTAGATCCAGCGACAGGACCCAAGGAGTGTGAGTTCAATACCCAGTTAAGGCAGTGGGGAACTTGGAGAGGGGAAATTAACAGCAGATAACTGATAACTGACATCCATTAAACTAGAACTAGAACAGTCTACCCCAGTGAGTGAAATAAAGGTTCAGTTTGACATTCCAACCACCTGAAGAAGGCCGGAGCGTACAACAGCTGAAACGTAATAAATATGGCGACAAAGATGAGGACAATAGTCCAAATAATGTAAATAATGTACATAATACCTCATCTCAGAAATATAGACAGATACTGAAGGGCCAAAACGTTGTAATAAATATGGCGACAAAGATCATGACAATAGTCCGAATAATGTAAATAGTGTACATAATACCTCATGTCAGAAATATAGACTGATACTGAAAGGCCGAAACGTTGTAATAAATATGGCGACAAAGATCATGACAATAGTCCGAATAATGTAAATGTTGTAGAAAAATATACAATTTTGACATCATTCGAAAAAAGAAATAAATTCTCCATAAAGCATACAAAATAAAACTAATTTCTATTGTTTTATTAGAAACACATGCGGAAATGAATAAAACTTTAACCATTGGTCTTAAACTCATTTTCACCAATGTATATACAAACAGCCTCTTTGATAACGAGATCAGTTACACATCAACTTGACCAAGTTAGCACGGCAAGAAGGAATGTATTATAAGTAATATGTATTGTAAGTAATTTCCATTTGATCTTAGTACAATTTTGTAATTTAAAACAGTTAGTTGTTAACGTTAATAATTGAAGAGTGTAAAATTTATAAACACCTAAGGAGAGATATCTGTATTATTATCGTCATAAATGTTATATATTTACAACTAAAATCATTTTATCTGCAAAAGTTCAAAAACACAATATTTTTTTGTGTAAACTTTAGAAAGTCTGAGTAATCTTTGGCTGTCCGTAGATTCAATCTGGAATTTCAGAGTTCGCTTATTTCTCGTCCTACAAAGAGAAACTTATCAAATATTTAAAAAAAATCTTTTTCTCTATTACCAAATTCAACTAAATATGGTCATAACACAAAAACTGCATTAAAACTATCTAATTATTTAATTGCACAAGCTTTTAACTGCCATAATAAATAATGTAAATGAAAGATGTAGTGTGAATAAAAACAAGAATTGTTACCCCCACCCACACATTTTTTTTTTATTATAATTTTTAAAGTTTAAAATGAATTAAGAGATCCCAGTGATAGCTCTCGGACAATTTCTGCAACCACATCACCCTTTATTATCTGGCCACCTATCTCCGCAAACTGCAACCCCCTCGATTATTATGTGTGGGATGCAGTTAAGTGAGAGACCAACAAAACTACTTATAACACCAAAGATGAACTGAATGCAAGATTTATGGCAGAATTCACTAACTTAAACAGGGAGTCTGTCCAGAAGAGTTGCAGGAGATTCCAAAGTCATCTGGAGGCTGTGGTTGAGAACAATGGTGGTTTTACTGAATAAATTAATCTTTAGAGACATTTTTGGGTAATTTTGGTAAATATATACATTGAAATGAAATGTCAGTGTTATTTTCATCTTTTCGTAATTTAGATGACAATTTATCCATCTCACCAATATATATATATATATATATATATATATATAGAGAGAGAGAGAGAGAGACTCACACATGATGTCCATAAAGATCGTGTGCACTTTAAAAAATTTATAACTTTATTTGTATTTGCGATAGAAATAATCTGTAAAAAGGATTAGAAAGAAGTTAATCTATATTTTTAAAGGTTTTATTGAAATTTTATCTAAGTTTCCACATGTCCTCCATCATTAGCAATAAAAAGGGTAATACGATTTTGCAGTTCACGGAAAAAATTTGCCAACTGATTTACAGTAATGCCTGAAATCACATTAGTTATTTTAGCTATACTTAAAACTAGGTACATTAAACTTTATAACATTTTTTACAGATTATTTCTATCGCAAATACAAAGAAAGTTATAAATTTTTTAAAGTGCACACGAACTCTATGGACACTATATATATATATATATATATATATATATATATATAGGGAAAAGGTTATAGTAGTTCCAACAAGAGAAAAGTGTGTATATGAAAAGAAAAAGAGAAACTGCAAATGTGTAACATTAGTAATTAATTTTTTCTTATGTTTTTCTCGGACCAATCTTAATTGTTTTATAACCTATCACATAGAACTTTTTACTACCAATTCAGGAAGACATTTGGGTCATGAACACAAAAAAAAAAAAATGAATGTCTCATATCGAGAATATTTGACATCGAAAAACAAAAAAATTATTTTTAATAATATGTGGAAATCTCCACCCTTTGCCTGATGAAGGTCGAGTGACTGGAAACTTGTGTAACAAAATTATGGAAAATAATGCATAATATTTAATAAAAAAAAAATAAAAAAAATCCACATTACAGCTGAAAATGTTTACAGTTTCTCTCATGTATATATATATATATATATATATATATATATATATATATATATATATATATATATATATATATATGTATATATATATATGTATATATGTATGTGTGTGTGTGTGTGTGTGTGCATATATATATATATATATATATGCGCACATACACACCAACCCATCACACCTTACTTTTACAGTAAGAAGAATAATTTCCAGATCTAAGTGTCAAAACTTTCTTTTTAAGAGAATATTTCAAATAGCTACACATATTCACCTCCCCAAACCTTCGTCTCTTCTCGGTTCTGTTAAAGTGAGATAAAAATTTTAAGAATGTAACCTTTACAGAGGTTAGGGATTTTGATGAAATGATATTTTAGTCAAGAATCAGGCAAATAGTTGTGTGAATTTCCAAGTTGTATTGCATTTCAAAACAGCAACTTTTGAATTAAGAAAGTGACAAGGAAAAAGAAAAAGTGGTTTCTTACTGTCAAGTAAGTTATTGAAAGATTAAATAAACTAGTTACAAACTTGTTTTCCTTCTAGAGAATACAAACTCATTGCATGTTGTAAGACAAAATCTGGTGACATTTTTGATACAACAAATCCTAAATATTTTCAGATAGAGACTATATGTAGGTGATCATATATTGACAAGTTAAAAACAAAAAAAAAAAAAAAAAAAAAGACACATAAAAATTTCAGTTTGACTTTTGTTTTTTTTTAAATCAATATCACTCCATGCAAGCAGTAACGGCACTAAAACACTGGGTTACAGGGTGTGAGAATTAGGGACAGAGACATTAATAATGAATGGGAAAAGTAATCAGGAGGACAGTAGACAGCGATTGTAATTGCATTTAAATTTTCACAGATTAAAATTGGCTGGAAATCTTGGAGCCAGAAGGGAGTTCCGTAAGTGACAAGTGTGAGAGAAAAAAAAAACAAAAAAAACCTTAGCATAGAACTTACAGTTACATCGAGCAAGCTTAACTCTAAAATGAGATCTTGATGCCAGTCTGGTACCATGATTGAATTCAAAGAGTTCAGGAACCATAGCAAAGAGCTCATCTGAACAATTGCCATGAAAGCATTTTTAAAAAAGACACAGAGAGCTAAGCTTACGGTGGTGGGAAAGTGACTGAAGTTGAGCTGCCAGATTAGGACCAATAATATTGCTGATTCTCCTTTGGATTTTATCAAGGTACTCAAAGTAAATAGCAAGGGCACTGCTGGACCATATGTGGCAGCAATATGCTAAGCATGGACGAATGAAAAACTTAAAGAATGGTTTTGAGGACACAGTGAACCAACTTTCTTAGCAGCTGCCCTAGCAATGGATTCAATATAGTCTTTTCACTTCATGTCAGCTGAGAACGTTAGCTCGAGAAGGCACAATATTCTAAGCATGGATGAATGGTAGACATAGATATGTAAGATAGATTCTGGAGAGAAAAATTATCTCGTACGACAGTGAACCAACTTTCTTAGCAGTTGACCTAGCAATGGATTTAATATAGTCTTTTCACTTCATGTCAGTTGTGAGGTTTAGGTACCATAGCGAAGTAATTTCCATGAAAGTATTTATAAAACAGGCACAAGGAGACATTGATGGTCAAGTTCCTGAACCTGAGATACCAGGTCAGGGTCAATAATATTGGTGGTTCTCCTTTGGATTTTATCAAGAATCTTTAAATAAACCAGACAATATGTGGTGGCAACATTTAAAGCAAGGATGAATTGTAGACTTATAAATATGTAAAACTAACAAGCTGTTCCTTTTTCGCATTTAACAATCAGAGATCAGCTGCCAATTTGACCTGATCAAATCTGAATTCATCAGACTTAATATTGAGACAAGAGTAAACAGTTGTGTTGTCAAAATTGATAGCAAGTAGAGAATTGATGTAGTCAGAGTTTTAATATTTTAATTTATGTTTAGCATCTGACAAAAGAAAAGCTTTCTTTTTATAATATGAGCAAATAAGAAAATTGTCTTGTACATCACAGTGAACCAACTTTCTTAGCAGCTGACCTAGCAATGGGTTTAATATAGTCTTTTCACTTCATGTCAGCTGAGAACGTTAGCTCGAGAAGGCACAATATTCTAAGCATTGACGAATGGTAGACTTATAGATATGCAAGATAGATTCTGGAGAGGAAAACTGATTCACACGACACAGTGAACCAACTTTTTTAGCAGCTGACCTAGCAATGGATTTAATATAGTCTTTTCGCTTCATGTCAGCTGCAAAGATTAACCAGAGAAGGGGTAATGATTAAATGACCCGAGCTTGATAAAATTCCATTTGAGTTTATTGGATTCCCTTACATGTTAATACCCTTGGGAAAAGCATGAGTCCAGCTATGGGTAAAATGCAGGACAGACCCTGTTCTATAGCCCTAGGTGGAAACTGGTCTAAGACAAAGGAAAACTCTGTATTCAAGACTGTGTGTAGCCCTGTCAAAGCACATGCTATGCAGCTGAGAAAAAGATCGTTCACATTGACTCGATGATCCTAACTATGGTTGACTCCTTAACAGACGAGGTTCTATAGCCTTGGGTAGCAACCGGTCTAGGAAAAGGAATTCGTTTGAAATTTAAAACCGTATGTAACCCTAGTGAATCCCATTCTATGCAGCTAAGGAAAGGATTGTTTGCATTGATTTGATCATCCTGATAACAGTCAACTCCTTAACAGACTGGGTTCTATAGCCTTGGGTGGCAACTGGTCTAGGAGAAGGAAAACTGACTTCAAAACTGTATATAGCTCTGGTGAAGCACATACTATGCAGCCAAGGAAAGGATTGTTCATGATTCCGACTACGGTTGACACCAGTTATGTAAACCTACACAGAACAATTCTTGAAAATGAATCTCGCAACATTCCAAAGAACTCGGAAAAAAAAAAAGTAAATAAAATAAACATCAAATAATAAAACAACTAATTAGGAAATTTGAAATCAGTGCACACCAAAAATAAGTATAGTTTTTTATTTATATACTGTATATTTAATATGTTTATTTATATATTGACCTGAATTTTTTTTTTTTTTTTTTTTTTTTACACATGGTAGTGCCACAGTTCTGAAACAGAGTTAACCCAAAACAATTTTTCACCACCCCCTCAAAAAAAAAAAAAAAAAAAAAAAAAAGTGGGGTTGGGGAGGACACCCCCTCACTTTAGCAGTAAGGGACTTCCTACAAAGTTGGATTGGATTATGTGTCAGCATTGAACGGCCACTATGTTCACCTGACTTAACACCAGTGGACTTGCTTTTTGTGAGGAGTGTAATGAAGAATAAGCTTTATGAAGTGGGGGGGGGAATCACCACACAGTAGACGTATTAAAGTTGACATTGACGCAGATTGGAATTTGTGTCATACTGCGTGTCACAGTGTCCTGGAAAGGTTCGAGGAATGTTGTGAGGTCGAAGACAAGCATTTTGAGCATTTACAAGATGAAACAGTATTAAATAAATGTAACTGTAATAAATAAAAAGTAAAAAAAAAAAACTGTAAAGTGAATATTTGACCCACCCAGTCTGTCATATATATATATATATATAATTTTCAAACATTATTGCCAGTGTTTATTTTGTCAGCTGAGCCATGCACTTGAGAAAATTCAAAGAAAATGTGACCCCTGGCAGTATTCAAATCTGTGTCACCCCTCCCCCCACCAGTCACTACAGTTAAAACCAGTCTCATCTATCATGTAAAAGGAGAGTTTTTCACAAGTCAACCAAGGTTCGTCTTATTTGCTCCATTACACATTTGCTCAGTTTGATACCAGAAACATAAACAAAGTAATTAATCGATTTTCTTTTATAACCCAACACATTTTTATTACTTCAACATGTCGGATAAAAAAAAATAAATAAATAAATAAATAAATAAATAAATAAAATAAAATCCATTAATATGTGTGTTTTGAACAATAAATGTATATTATTAATAAGAAATATTGAAATTTTCAGATGCATTGGGTCGCATATTAATATTTTTTGTTTTATTACCTCAATTAGGTACCTCAAATAGTTTCGACCAGCATGGCCATCATTAGGAGAAAAAAAAAATCTGCTTGTTAGTAGCAGTGAGCTACAGAAGTGAATGATTTGATGGAGAAAGTGAACTTTATCTATAGTTTTTATTTGTTTTTTTTAGTTTTATCATTAATTTTGGTGAGTTCTTGTGTTGGTCAAACTGCCTCTTTCAAGTTGTTTTTAAGACAGAGGATGGGAGATTCCTGAGTGTCAGAATTCCCTCCTCAGTTATTTTGACAGTTTTACTGGGAATGAGATGTGTGTGTGTATATATTATATATATATATATATATATATATATATATATATATATATATATATATATAAAATACAAAGTCCCCTTTAAAATGACTAAAGAAGAGATACCCACCTTTTTGTAAAGATTTTTTTTTTTAAATTACATACAACTTAACAAGTTATTCAAAGTAATAAAAATATTTTAAAGGCCAATTTCTGTAGTGGCCAACGAGAAAAATATGTACTGAATTTATCAAGTGTAAATACCCATGATGAAATTACATCCACAGCCTGAAGGAAAATTCTGAAGATTCCATGCTTAAATTTCAGCAGTTAAAAAAAAAAAAAAAAAAAAATGGACCCAAAAGATTAATGGGCGAGAAGGAAAGTTACCAAGTTCTCTCCTGTCACTGTTATTCCAAGAGAAAATCCACAGTACGTTTCTCCACGCATTTAGACAGGCTAAAATTAAAGTGGATAGGAATTTGTGCCATGGACACCAGCTCAGAATGAGAAATCACCAAGCGAAGTTCAAATTCCAGTTGAGCTAGTTACATTGACTTATGCGAAAACAACTTTGGGAAATCTCTTTTTCCTCTCCCCCCAAAACAATAAAAAAAAAGAAAAAAGAAACGCGATAAAAAAGGGCACGCGGGGTAAAAAAGGACAACACGAGAAAAAAAAAAAGGACACGCGAGAAACACCAAACAAAAAAATACACCAAAACGAAACAACATTCAATGCAGACAAAAAGTTAATTGTCATCTAGTCTCTTTATCCTTATAAATCTTAATTTTCTACAGTATTTTCTCCTACTCATATCACATACTTTCTCACCTTTGTTGTAACTTGAACTCTACCTTGAGGGGCTCTTATTTTAATGAAGATATATATTTTAAATCATTTGCATCACTGATATCATTACACAAAATATTTATCCTCATCTGTTTCCCCTACTGCTAAAAAAAAAAAAAAAAAAACGCCCTTTCCAGTTGGAGTGGAACCTGCATCCTTCAGAGTAGAGAGAGAAAGAGAGCTACCGTTAGGCCCACCACATTAACCAACTTAGTCAAAATAAGCAAATTTTTTCTTATCTGCAGTTTCATATCCAAATGTAAACAGAGAGAATTTTAGAATGAATTTGTTTTATAGCTTCAAATAACTTTGAAATGTCCTGCATCTCTTCTGGATAGTCTCATTGTTTAAGTTGGTGATAACTGCCATAATCCTTGCTTTCATCTTTGGTATTGCAAAGAGGTTTGTTGGTCTCTTGTTCAACTGTACCCCACACATAATCAAAGGGGTTGCAGTCTGGGTAATTTGGTGGGTTATGCCATTGCAGAAATTGTCTGACAGCAATGACTGTTCTCTTGCTTGCATCGCATGGTGCAGAGTCCGGTTGCCAGACATAGGGTCTTCCAACAGCAACCCTCTGGACTCAGGGAAGCACTACCTCCATAGGTTCGTAATCATCATTAGACACATCCAACTCTTTCCAAATCCTCTGAATTGTCTTATTGGCACTTCCGGTGCAAATGCCAAGCAGTACAGCATGCAGTTTCCAAATTTCTGGCAGAATTGCGTCATGGTGCTCTTTTTCTCACAGATGGTACCTAACTGACTCTACTATACTTTTCAGTCAACAAAAATCAAAAAATGCACATGCGTGAAATTAAAATGATAAAAATGGCGACAATTTACCCATCGGTGTGTGTGTGTGTGTGTGTGTGTGTGTGTGTGTGTGTGTGTGTGAGAGTGAATAAATAAATAAAAGGTAAAAAAAATCCATTGCTATATAATCCAAGTGGATCCTAGTCATATAAAAATAGAACTGATCCACAAAAAAGAGCTTGATGTATTTTATTTATACAGAGCAATATAATAATCGAACAAATCATTTTACCTCATATGGGGAAGAGGGTATTTCAACTGACAAAAAAAGTGATCATCTGTCTTTTCAACCTTAGGGTTGTCAGATTCCACAACAGAATTGTGATCTGCCAAAACAGCCTATTCCCCATACGATGTAAAAGAATTTGTATGTGTATATAATCAAACATACACACATATACATAGCCACAAGTACACAGACTGCCAAGTTTAAGACTTCTAAAAGATAAGGCAAAAAAAGTCTTTACTTCTAATGGATTTCCTTCTACTGACTGAGTGGTGGTAATAAGTCATTTTTGTCTAGACAACGGAATCGTAGGAAAGATTTGGATTTAAACAAGCCACAGAAATCTTTACAACCACAGGCAGTGCTTAAGTTAGATAAGAATTTCAAGAATGTAACCCCCTTACGAAGGTTACCAAATGAAGTAGATTTTACTGAAAACACTAACAACTTGTACACCCCTTTCCTGCAGCTCACATTACTGAAAAAATAAACTTAACACAAAATACACAAAACAAATATATCAGTAAGGAAAATGATAGAAAAGAAAGCCATTACTAAGTAAATCCTGGGGTAGCCATAATGAAGAGGAAAAAGTTTTTATGCAGATTAAAAAAAAAAAAAAAAAAAAAAATTAGTCAAATTTTCAATTCCCGACGCCAACCACTTGCGAATGAATATTTGTATACAAATTAAAACAATTTATAAATACTTAAATAATTTTTTAATATGTTTAAAATTTACTCAATTTGTGGAGGATGTGTTTGTTTGGTTTGGTTTGGTTTGTTTTACAGCATATCAACCTCAAGAGGTTATTTAATACCCACAAGATTTTTATTGTTGGCAATATTTTTTTTACTTTTTTTTTTTTTTTTTTTTTTCAAAAACGTATTGCTGGTATTAAAGCCTATTTTTATATTTTCATAGTATTTTGACCCCTTTTGCCATGACCCTGACAGCCCAGGTCAGGGTTGACTTGAGAGCACCAGCAATTAAGATCTAGTTCCATGCTCCTCAAAAGCCCCTGATCAGAGGGGGTTGCTGCTGGACATAGTTTATTGTCATAGTCGGGATGTGAGGGTGTGTTCTTTATTCTCATGCAGGTTAAATAATTTGTAGATTGAAACCATAAGGGCATATATATATATATATATATATATATATTTATTGAATGACATGCTAATTCTACAAACAACAGCCACCTGCGTTAATACAAAGCTCTTCAGTAAAATGAATGGAGCACTCCGGCTGACTGACATTTGTTTACATTTGTAAAACCAATACACTAGGTTTAGCTGCCTCATTCTGTCAAATGAAGATAGGTCAGTGGTGGAAACTGACACCAAATCAGTTGGGTTTCATTCCTGGCTTGAGGCATTCAGTTGTACTGAAGAGCTGGGATACAGTTAAACAGTACTGTCTGCAAATGATTATATATATATATATATATATATATATATATATATATATATATATGAGAGAGAGAGAGGAGGGAGAGGAGGGAATGTATGGCAAAGATTTTGCATGAAGCATCTCAAATCAAAAAAGAATCTAAACTCGACATCAAATTTGTTTTATTGACTTTGATCCGTCTTAGTGAAACACTCTTTAAATATATTTTTTGTTTAGACATTATTTGTATTGAAACAATGTATTTAAGTAAATTCTGTTTTTTTTTTTCTTTTAATTAAATAGTATTAATTAAATTTTACAAAATTTCTCAAACATTCAAGCTGGTAAATGTAATTAATGCTGTTTATTTAAAAAACAGCAATTAATTCAAGAAATTGTATCTATTAAAATAACCGACAGAAAATATATTTTATATTTAATATATATTGCTTTCTGACAAAGAGACCCAAGTCTGAATCGCACCAAACTCGATTTGTTAAGAATGTGGCTTCTTAATGTTGGTGCTGAGGGGGAGGCGATCTCAGTGGGGAGCATCTTTGGAAAGTGCTTGAAAACCATAGCATTCAAGTCTTTGAGTGAAATTGGGTAGATGGTACACATGATGGTTGTGTTAGCATAAAGTCACCAGTCATCGTGACTGCTGTGCTTGATTGACACTCTCTCTGAAATTATAAGTAAGTTTCGCTCAGCATAGTTGTTGTATATATATATATATATATAGATATATATATATATATATATATACACAGACAGACACACAAGTATAAAACACAGGTG
>OZ010611.1:10674758-10704758 GCA_963932145.1 Acanthosepion lycidas
GTGCCACAGTTCTGAAACAGAGTTAACCCAAAACAATTTTTCACCACCCCCTCAAAAAAAAAAAAAAAAAAAAAAAAAAAAAAAAAAAGTGGGGTTGGGGAGGACACCTCCTCACTTTAGCAGTAAGGGACTTCCTAATCCAAACATTCCTACAAAGTTGGATTGGATTATGTGTCAGCATTGAACGGCCACTATGTTCACCTGACTTAACATCAATGGACTTGCTTTTTGTGAGGAGTGTAATGAAGAATAAGCTTTATGAAGTGGGGGGGGGGAATCACCACACGGTAGACGGTTAAAGTTGACATTGACGCAGATTGGAATTTGTGTCATACTGCGTGTCACAGTGTCCTGGAGAGGTTCGAGGAATGTTGTGAGGTCGAAGGCAAGCATTTTGAGCATTTACAAGATGAAACAGTATTAAATAAATGTAACTGTAATAAATAAAAAGTAAAAAAAAAAAAAAAAACTACAATTCATTCCTTAATGGATTTTATCTCAACATCAAGATGGTGATTAGTAAAGGATCAGTATAAAAATGTCTAATTATTCAATGAAATGTGTGTGTGTGTGTGTGTGTGTGTGTGTGTGTGGCAGTAATAGTTCGAATAGGAAATAACTCACCTTTTCCCTTTGTATTTTTTTTTTTTTTTTTTTCTCTCATCAGCATCTAAGACTTATTTTTTTTCGTTCCCTAAAATCAAAATTCCCAATTAAGTTAATCTAGGGATTATCTCTAATCAATTCACAAGTGTAGGGATTTTTGAACCATAGTCTTGGGCCTAAATGTAACCGAAAATCGAGTCAGCCCAATAAAAAGACACCAAGTTGGTTTATGTCGTGCTGTAATCATCAAGAGTTATGTCCCCTTCCACAATGGGCTGTTGAAGACCTACTTAGGCTAGGTAGTGTTGGCTATTTGCATATCAGCCATACTGTGCAGATATTAGCCAATAATTAATGTGGGACTGGGAGAGCTATATAACACCAGTTTTTCCTCATTTGAGACAATTGATCTCAACATGCAAAAATCAAACAAGACGGACACACTGACTCAATAAAGTTCAATTATAATCTTGAAATCCTTTCAGGAATGTGGTGGTCTAAACAGAAAACCTAGGAAAACAGAGTTATTGAAGTAATTTCTTTTTGCACCAAATCTTCTGCCATTTTCATCTAACTAGTTTATTGTCTGAACTTTTCTTGTTCGATTTCAGTTTGATTTTACTTTGTTTGTCCATTTTTTATTTATTTATTTATTTTTCAGACAGAAAAGAATTGGCTTCGATGTAAACAAAACACTTTTGACAAATTGATCCAAATCTTTAAATCGTCAAAAAAAGTCCACATCACAGCGTCGGAACCAATTACCAAAATTGGAACTGCGCCCAGAACCAAAAGAAACATCGACAAATCTTTGAAATATTTGCCTCCAAATATCAGTTGGGCATTTCCCCAAACTGGACGTGCTGCAAGAATTTATATTTAATTACAGTTAAAACAAAATTACAGACACGAATTTAGGCAGAATTTATACATTTTGAATTTCTTCATTTTATGTTTTATTTTATTTTATTTTATATCCATTACTTGTTTTATCACGTCATAAAACAAAAATCTTTTTCATATCCATCATTGTTCAGATCTTTTCTAAAACACGACCACTCCAGCAAATACCAGACTCCCCCTGCTACCCGCTACATTTATAAGAGTCAGGAAGAGAATACTTCTGCCATCTCTGGGCAGGAGTTGCCCAGTCTTCTTTCCACTCTTGATAATATCTCCATATCCTTGCAGGTGATTCCACTCTACAGAAAATTTAATGAAGATTATTTAAAATTTAAGGGAAATATAAGGTTCGTCATTTTCTTACATAGTAACAGATGTGAGAAAACGACATTATTTTTGCACCAACCTAATATCTTATGAGTCGTGCTTTTCCCGACAATCTAAGATTTTATGAATTTAAAACTCTAATGAGAAATCACTCCAGTCTCTTCCCTATAAAGTCATAGCAATTAACAGATATTGAGGAAAAGGAATCTATGGAGAGCCATAACTGAGCATGTCCTGAAAGGGAAAAAAAAAAAAAAAAAAAAAAAAAAAAAAAAATATGGAAAGGGTAGTGTTCGCTCTCTAGGCTCGTATGCGAACCAGTCCAAGAGAAAGAAAAAAACTGAATTCCAGCTGTAGGGAAAGAGATTTTTCAGTGAACTCATGTTGCTACCAAATCTGAAATGGTCAAAGTTTAATGCAGTTGTGGAAAAATTGCTCAAGCGTCCTGAGAGTCACTTATGTACCATGCATGATACACGCTTAGCCAATCACGTATCTTTCAATACATGACTGACGAGGCAGACTCCCCCCACCCCCGCAGTAGGTTGTCATTTCTTTCTGCAGTAGACTAGTTGCTATAGAACCTGATCTGTCCTGCTATTTACCCATAGCTTGTGGGGAGAAGAAGATTCATACCTTTGCCCAAGGGTATTAGCATGTAAGTGAATGTGATGGATTTGACTAAAATTAAAACTCCACTCTGCAATTCCACAATCTGAGCCGCTTATCCATTACTCCATGTGCCTCCTCCATTACATTCACACACATTTTTATATATATATATATATATATATATATATATATATATATATATATAAAAGGAAATAACCCACAATGCAAATTACACAGCAGATATACCAAAATCAAATAAGTAAAAGAATTTAAATATCTGGGAATTGTTTTAACAGAGGACAAAAAGTGTGATACTGAAATCCAAAGGCACTTTGTGATAGGGAAAGATGCCTTCCAAAAGCTAAGCAGAGTATTAAGAAATAAAATAAAAAAAAAAACTTTGTTAGAAGCAAGAAAACAAGTACTGAACTGTCACATGATATATGCCCACCTCTATGCCAGTGAATTTTGGACAGTCTCCTCAAAGATGAAGAAACTTGAAGCAACAGAAATGTGGTTCTACAGAAGGATGCTGAGGATATCATTGACTGAACATGTGAATGATGAGGTTTTAGAGAAAATAGAAACAAAAAGGAGACTTATACTTAACATCAGAAAGAGGCAATTGAAATCCGGAGCATATAAGGAAGGAGAACTTGGAAAATCTGTTACTCACAGGATAGATTGAGGGCAAATGCCGCAGAGGAAAATAACGCATAACATATTAGGTTGGTGCTTAAATAATGACGTAATAATGTCGTTTTTTGACGTTAAAAAATACGTCAAAACACAACATTATTACGTCATTATTTTTGCACCAACCTAATACTTGATGAGCTCGAGAAAATGGATAGAACAACAGAGTTTAGAAATAATGAAAAGAGTATTTATTTGGAGTTGTAAGGGACAGGAAACTGGAGAGCCATGATTACTTATGTCCAGCATATAAAGAGAGAATATTGGCAGTCTCTCCCAATAGAACCTTTAACAGAAAGGATATTTTAAGGAAGCCATCTTCTTAGTGCGCAAAAAAGGATTTTTATTAAGGAAGCCTTCTTGTTATAGTGCGCAAAAAAGGATTTTATAAAGAATCCTTCTTGTTATAGTACACTGCTACAATTACAATAAACAATGAAAAATACTCCTTCGACATTTTGATCATATTGATCAATAATCAATAATTTTTAAGTGATTGTTCTTAAGCTTCTTAAATGTCTTGCAGGAGAGTCAAGAATCTATTAAGTCCATTAACCATATTTCTGGCTGCTTTTGTCCAACTCATATGGTGTTTGTTCATATTACAGCCACACACTCCTTAAAGCTAATATATAAATGGATTTCAAAAATAGCAAAAGCTAAACCAAGTATTAAGAAACAAGAAAATTTCATTAGGAACAAAGGAACATGATGAACTGTTATGCAATACCCAAGCCTCCAAGAAGGCAGTGAATGCTGAACAATTTCTTTGTAGTTGAAGAATCGACATGAGGCAATAGATACAGTTCTACTTAATGATGTTGAGAATGGCACAGGCAATACATGTGAAAAATAAGGAAGTTTTAAGGGAATTAGAGGAAAACAAAAAATTCATAATCAGCACACCCCAAGTAAGGTAATAAAGTCACTAAGATGCACAGGACTATTACAAATGGAGAATGGAAAAAAAATCATTAAAATGAACTAGAAACCAATCCCAAACAGGAAATAAGAGAAAAACCTCTACTCCTGTTCTAAAAACTGGGAAGGAGTCCAAACCAGATGATAGGTGGACCTTATTTCTCCTTTCTATATTATATATATATATATATATATATATATACATACACAACACATGGCTTTTGGGCAGAATTAAGCACTTTGGTTGCTGATTTAGCATTTATATACATCATGTATATCATACGTTAAGATACCCTTTTTCTGGCATGCCCCGATAGCTTAGGAGTAGAGTCCCTGACTAATGCCAAATTGGAAGAGTCTTGAAGCAATCGGACGCCTAGTCACACTGAAGAGTGAAAGTCTGTATGTCGAGATCATATACACACATTATCTCTCTCTCTCATATATATATATATATATATATATATATATATATATATATATATATATATATATATATATATATAAAAACGGATTATCAGGGTAATGCTGGCCCTTATATTACACTGACGATCCGTTTAGGTGAAACCTAGGTAGGTTTGCCTGGCTCTTTAGGTTTATCTTAGGTTTTGCTCTACTTTGTGTATTGAGCACTTTACATAGTTGCCTTTACTCGTTTTGGAGTTTTTTTTTCTTCTTTGGACTGAGCTTGAACTCTGGACGATTGTGGTTCTTTTTTTTATTCCTCAATTTACTTTATATATTGGTTTGTTCTATTACATGCCAAAATATGCAAGGTTTTTCCAAGTGAGTACCACTATATATATAAAATATAGGAACTACAGTTACAATAAATTTGTCATTGTAATTTAACCCTGAAGATGATCTTGGAAAAGATCAAAAGTACTTGGTCAAAATAAACTGCAGTACCTTCCTTGATGAATCTCATCTTAACATCAAAAGAGGATCAGTATAAAAATAAGTAGACAATATGTCTATATTATTCAATGAAACATGCTTGAACAAATATATATATGTGTGTGTGTGTGTGTATGGCTCAGTAGGCCAGCCCTAGCACAAGTGAGTCAACATTCAAATATATCTATTTCAAAGCAACAAAAATCTTTTGTATCACGTTGTTTACATTCATGACTTCAGCTGGATCCAAAATTAATTGCTTTAACTTCATACCACAAAATATTGACTGAAATAAAATTGCCATAGGCCTGAGTCCTATAAAAGCTGGAGATGTACTTAATAGGCAGTGTATTTCGTCATTTAATTTTATTTTATTTTAAAAATGTCTAATGACTTGTGTGCCCTGTTTGCCAAAGAACAAATATTTAATCCAAATGTTTTCAATTAGAATTAAATTAATTAAAATGTCTTCAAATGTCCATTTTAAATAATTTATTCTGTACAGTATCAGATTTTTTTAGCTTAATGTATCAATTGAAAAAAGGCAAATTATCAAAAAAAAAGTCAGCAAAAATTAAAGAAAATGGCAGCCTTAACTTGTTGACTGGAGAGTTGGTATGAGGAGGTTGACTGAGATAGTGTTCAGGAAATATGACATCAGTCAGCAGTAGTGACCATAAAAGTATAAGTTAAACTAAAATATTCACTGTGAAATACATAACACTAACTCATAGACATATATACAAACACACACTCGAGATAGATACATTAAAAAAAAAAATCTGGCTAGTGTATTCCACTAACCCTACAATGTAAAATGTGTTTTTTTGTAATTCCATGCAGAGAGATTTTAAATGGTTTTAGCTAGAGTAAAGGAATCATTTTAGCATCTAAGTTATACAAATCGTATATTTCATTCAACAATTGAAAAAATGAGATCATGGTTCACTACAAATACAGAAAATGAACAATGAAATATTAAAGGAATATAAGGAAATTTTATTCCTTTAAAAACTGATTCCTTTTTTTCCTGAAGAAGATCACAAGACTGGAAACTCGTGTAGCAAATATATGAAGATTAAAATATAATATATGCACTAAAACATCTACATTATGACCAAAAATGTTTGCGTTTTCTTTTTTTTTTAAAATATACATTTCTCTCATTGGAACAATTATAATCTTTTTCATTATATATATATATATATATATATATATTGCTGCCGCATGAAGAGATGGTCTTCTCCTGCAAAGAGACAATCATCATGTCTGTATGCACTGATTGCTAGCAAATAGTTTTTTCCTTTTTTTGAAGAAGTATTGTGTAACTTCAGAACTGACTGTTTGCCATGTAAGAGTATTAATAATAATAATAATAATAACATATTTATTTCAGGAAAAGGTAGAAGCCAAGTATTGAGGACAAAACAGGCTGACTACCGATTTGAGACGCTTGACAATGAAGGCCTTCAAATGACACACACATTACTGTCAATGAAATTGGAGCCCTTAATTTGTCGACAGTGACAATGTATCTCCTCTGTGCAGTCAGTTGGCACAGGATCCTGGAAATTGTCACAGCGATTAACAACGGCATCAGGAAGTCAAAAATCTATCTCAAATTTCTACAGATTATCAAAACTTTTTTTTTGTGTTTCAACACCAGCAAACTAAATGTTGATATAGATTATAAATAAAAAAGAAAATATTTTTAAATTTTCTTTCCAAAGATTTTACATTACATTTTTTTTTTTTAATTAATTTATTTATAGACAACCATTGAAAACTATAAAAGCCATGTTCCTTCAGGACATAGATCATGGCTCTCCAGATTCCTTTTCTTTATCATCTGTGAATTGCCATTTTATTAAAAAGAATTTTAAATGCTCTGTCTTTTCAGGACATAGGTAATCATGGCTCTCCACACATTCCCTTCCTTTATTATCTGTGAATTGCCATTTTTTAAAAACATTTGAAATACTATATAAGACACAGGTGTAAATGGCTCTCCATAGATTCCTCTTCATTATTGTCTGTGAATCAACAGTGAAAAAAAAGGCTTCGAGTGAGTGAAGCCAGTGTGTCTTGGAATCATTTTACTGTTGAATTAGCTTAATATTGTTTTTATTCTTTCACACTTCTTGTTTGTGGAACTCATCCAGTTTCCTGTTCTTCTGTCAACTACAACTTCAAAAATTCACATGTAACGTCAATCAGTAACTGTCCTTTTGAATTTTTTTTTTTTTAAAATGGATGGCATTGCCTGGTTCCAAACCTGTTCAGAAATATCTAAACTGTCACATGTATGCAACAGCTAAATGGTGAAAAAAAAAAAAAAAAAAAAAAAGGACAGGCTTTAAATGAGTAATGGATGGTCTTCACAAAAATCATCCTTCTTTGAACATTGTGGTCTGGCGCTGTAAATTCCCAAACAAAGAACTGTACCAAGTAACAGAAACCGCATCACTTGAGGACTACCAACAGCAGCAAAAATTAAAATGAATAAAACATGTAACTCACTCTCTCAGTGCTTGCATCTCTCTTTCTCACTGGTCGCATCTATATCTTACTGTTCCCATCCCCCTCTGTTCACATCTCTCTCTCCCTGTTCGTATCTGTATCTTCTATCATATTATCTACTGAGGGTCTTGACAAAGATCATCCTTTCTTTGAACATTGTGGTCTGGCGCTACAAATTTCCAAACAAAGAACTGTAACAAATAACAGAAACCACATCACTTTAGGACTACCAACAGCGGCAACAACTAAAATGGATAGCACATGTAATGTGAAAAGAAAATTATCATATAATCAAGATGTCCCACACTACTTTAAACCAAAGCTTTAGGAAGGAAACCCCAATCAATACTAGAAAGAGGGATAAAAGCAATTGAACTTGAGAAACAAGTTTTCCTAAATAATTGTTTTAAGAGAAAGATTATAAATTTTAACCGAATACAGTACTGGCTGCACAGTCAATGAATACCAAATGTTTCCTTATAGGGAAACGGCTAATAATACCACTATCAATAGAACAAAAAAATGCAGGACAATGAATTTGTGACAATCTTCTCACAGACAAAGAATACTGAAGTATCCGAGATTTGGTTCTGACGATAAATGCTTAGAATAACATGGTCTGGACATGTGTCCAATGAGAAAGCTTTCAGAAAAATCAGGACTATAGCTGAAATTGTGCATCTTTGAATGGGTTCTAATTGAGCTATGGTCAGTATACACATACATGTGTGTGTGTGTGTGTGTCTGAACAAGAGGGGTGCTTTTTTTAAGTTTTATGATGTGACCCATTTCCCCAAAATCTGATGAAATTGCAGATTTTCGTTTTTGGAAAGGTTTGGTCAGTACAAAAAGTTTTCAGCACCCCTCATACAAATGTGTGTATTCAAGTTTTTAAACTGCCAATTGCCGTGCAGTGTTGATTTGATTTCAATAGACATACCATTTATTTTTACATACACTATCCCCAGATATTGAGCACATTTCACCCAGAAATACAGAGCATAATTCAAAACAATTATTGTGCAGATGCATTTGTAAATTTGTGTACATGTATGCAGGGCTGGCTCAAGATACTGGCAACAGGCAGTAGTCTGGGGTGTCATCATGTCGTCGTGTCATGTTTGGGATCTCTAAGAACATTATTATTATAAATAAAAATAAAATAAAAAAATATAATAATGATAATGAAAAATATAAATAAAATAATAATATTTAACCTCTTTAAATTAAATTATTAAAAAAAAAAAAAAATAAATAAATAAATAAATAAAAGTAAAAATAATAAAATACTCCCAGCATGCAACAAAAATTGTTCCTGCCGGAAATATGGACAACCCACCAAAAGACATTAAATTCTATCTCTTCACAACAAACCATGATACAGGCAACACATGTCTGACTTATCTGTGATTTGGGTTGTAATACTATGGACTAAATTCCTCCCTGTTATCTTACGTACCATAAAATAATTGTAATCTGAGAAAAAAAAAAACAAAAAAAACACACACACACACACACAAAAATACATGCAAAATAAATAAATTGTATGAAATTAACATACAATCTACTATGCTTTCCCTGTTGTGTACATATTATTTCCTGTCAAGTACACTTATCTCTGAAACCCAAGGTTATTTTTCTGTTGCTATGATGTGAGGGAAGCCCCCACAGATCTTTCAAAGCTAAAGTTTATAAAAACATACTTGCGGTCGTCCATGCCTAAAGGAGACTAAATTTTTTGCCTGTTTTGTCAAGAGAAAGTGATCTTGTAAATAAAATAGGTGTAGAAAATGCCATGAAAAGATTTGCAGATCTAAAGGCAAGAAAAAAAAATGTTTTATGTAGGATAATGAAGATTTTCTTTAGCTTGTATCAAGTTGTATATTCTAATAAATTTATTATTCTATATTTTCTGTTTTTCACCTTGTGAAAATTAAAAAGAAATTTAACTTTTAAGGGTGCTGAAGTTCATCTTGCCCAGGATGCCAGCTACCTTAGGGGCATCACTGTACTGAGAATTTATGAATTAGCAACAAGTGCTGGGTTGGTGACAAACACGGTGGAATTTTAGATGTAATCGTAAATTCTATGCTCACAGTTTATTTTCTTACATTTTCGCTTGTGGAACTCTTCTGGTTCCACGCTTTCCAGCCAAAATTCTGCTTGTATGATGCGAGCGAATCCCCCACAAATCTTCCAAAACTAAAGCTTATGAAAACATGTATGTAGTCGTCCAGGACTCAATAGATGATTTTGTAAAGATAGGTGTAGAAAGTGCCATGAAAAGATGTGCAGATCTAAAGGTGAGAAAAATGTTTTAGGTAGGATAATGAACGTTTTCTTTAGCTTGTATCAAGTTGTATATTGTAATAAATTTGTTATTCTATATTTTCTGTTTTTCTCCTTGTGAACATTTTTACAAAAAAAAATTATACTTTTAAGGGTGCCAAAGTTCAGATTGTCCAGGGTGCCAGCAACCCTCGGGCTGTCACTGCCTCTTAGGTAGGAATGAAAAATCGTATTGGTAACTAAAAACAAACTTTTTATGGGAAAAATTTATTTAAAATTTGCAGCTAGGTGAGACATTCCATGTCGAATTAACAAGGGTCTGACCATCACCAACAGATTTTACTTTTCGAATTTGGTACACAGAGTTTTGTGATAAAAATTGAATAGTACCTATTTTATATCTATAGGTCAAAAGGGTTCCAGAGATATGACCCTTTGGTTTTTTAAAGATAAACAGATTAAAATATTTTCGTATTTTGTCAATAGAAAATCATCTTCACTATTTACATTATTCAGACTAATGTACGCTCCGGCCTTCTTCAGGTGGTTGGAATGTCGAACTGAATCCTTTATTTTGCTCGCTGGGGTAGACTGTTCTAATTCTACGTGCTATGTTTATCAGTTATCTTCTGTTAATTCCCCTTTCCAAGTTCTCCACTACCTTAACCAGGTATTGAACTCACACTCTTTGGGTCCTGTCACTTTAACGCCGAGAACAGTCTACTCCAATGTGCGAAATAAAGGGTTCAGTTCGATATTCCAACAACCTGAAGAAGGTCGGAGCATACGATGACTGAAACATTGTAATAAATAGGGTGACAAAGATGAGGACAACAGTCCGAATAATGTAAATAGTGTAAATAATACCTCATCTCAGAAATATAGACAGATACCAAAAAAAAGTAGTTTCAAAGTTAGAGACTAGCTTTCTGTCCATATTACAGATACAATTAAGACAATTGTTTAGCTTAAAAGCCCCCGTATTCCCCTTGATTTTCAACCAACCATCGGAGCAGGGCAAGTCGAGAAATGTCAAGATGTGTAGCAATAGGACAAAGAGGTCAATAAGTGAATATCTCACACTCCCACACACACATACAATATACAGAAATTTTAAAAAGGTTAAAACTCTATAAATTATTCTAATTAAAATTTTTAAGAAATGGAAACAATTCTTGTAAAAATTCCTTATTCAATGAACATTTTTTTTTCTTTAGACAATAGAGTGTATCTTGTTCATAAAAGCAATTAAATGCTTTTCTAATTAAATAATGTCATTTTTGGTATTATTTTATGATTCAGTAGATTTTTGGAAACTGGCAGTCCTGGTTTACAAAAAAAGGAAAAAAAATTGATAATTTAAATTTTCCAAGGAGTTGTAGGTGTAACTAAATATAAACATGGAGTGATACAAAATTTAATTTCTTGAAATTTCATAAAATTAAAAAAAAAAAAAAAAAAAAAATTAAAAATTTTTTTTTACCAAGATTTTCTAAAGAAAAAAACATTTCAATAATAACTTCATTCATTTGTGAACAAGTCTTGAGCATTAAAATCTGATGAAAATTATTTCATTTTTTTGCAAGAATTTCAAAAGCAATGCCTTCTACAAAAAACAAAAAAAAAAATTCAACCAGAATTTCAAACATTTTAAAAAAATCAAAAGCTTTCATGGTGGAGTAAAGGATAATGGCTCAGATTGAGGAAATGGAGAGAAGAGTTCAAATTCCTGTCAGATCCATTATATTCACTTCTATGCTAATACCCTTGGTAAAGGCATGAATCTTTCTTCTCCTCTCAGCTATGGGTAAATAGCAGGACAAACCAGGTTCTATAGCCTTGCATGACAACTGGTCTACTGTAGAAACAAATGGCAACCTACTGCAGGAAAAAATCTGCCACGTTAGTCATGTATCTTTCGATACATGATCACTTAAGTGTGTATCACTCATGGCACATAACTAATAAAGATTTGCTGAGAAAACTGTTTTTAGCCGGGATATTTTTTCATCACGCAATGCTCAATTTTTGAGTAAGCAATTAAAGTGAATGAAGATTTTAAATTTTTATATACAGTGTAACCCGGATATAAGAGAATCCCGGATATAAGAGAGATTTTATCTAGTCCCAAATTAGAGCCATACTTACCTAAACAAAATAGATCAAACCCGGATATAAGAGACTTCTCCTCTGGTCCCGACAACTCTCTTATATCCGGTTTACACTGTATCAACATCAAGGGTAGGGTTAGAAATTCAAACAGATAGCAGCTTGTTTTAATATAATTTTATAATATAAAATCAGCTTTTAATATAAAAAAAAAAAAAAAAAAAAAAAAAAAGTCCAGTAACTTAGTTTTTTTGTTTTTTTTAACTAACCTATTTCACATGTTATTTAGGGCAAACATGTGTATTTTTGAAAGAATGGATTTGTTTGTTTATCAATGGGCCATTTAATACTCTTGAGAGAATTAGTAATTTTATTTACAAAAATGTATCGCTGGTATTTTTTCAATAAAAATGTATTTTAATACTTTCGTAGTGTTTTGTCACCAGTTTTTGTTTTTTTTTTTAATAGGGGGAAACTATTTGCCCATAATTGGGACTCTAAAGAGTGCTACCACCCCAGATCAGCATGGAACTGGGGACAACAACAATTAAGTGGTTTCACGTTCTTCAAAACTTCTCAATCAGAGGCCTCACTGCCAGATGTAGTCCATCATCATACCCAGGACAGAAAGAATGGATTTACAAAGTTTTAAGGAAAAATGGAAACGAAATGGACACTTAAACTTAAAATCAGGGAAAGACAATTGAAAAGTCTAGGGAACTTAACGAGGAAAGAAGACTTAGAAAATTTGATACTCACAGGACAGATTGGTGGCAAGAAGAGAGACAGAGGAAACACTGCATAACCTACCTAGAGAGCTTAGGTAACTGGTTGGCAGAATTGAGATTGGGAGAGATAACAAAAACACAAACATTGCTCAGAACAGCTAAAGGGCAAAACTTTTTTTACAAACTATGATCACCCACGTCCTGGAGAAACGGCACATACTGAAAACACTGAGTAAGCCCACCTCAACCATATGGGTAAATATCTGCCGATCCAATTAAAAGGTTACCTGTGAGTGATTACTTTTTTAGCAGTGGTAGGTGTATATACAGAGTGGTCCGAAAATTGTGTCACACACCCTCCCTACTTAATATAATTTTCTATTTCAAAGTTCCGTGGGATATGGTCATCAAGGTGAGAGTTTCACATGAACGATACCAGAGTATCCATTTCTTGAAAGATACCGTTTGGAGAGAGCCTTTGCAATACTCAACACAGCACAGTTTCGTAAAATGGCTTGGCATCATTTTGTACCAAAAAAAAAAAAAAAAAAAAAAAAAAAAAAAAAAAAATTGTACTCATACAGACCTTCTTGATCTGGGACAGTGAATCCAGTACGCATGCTTTGTTTTTACTGTATTACTTGTCCGTCTATCTATTCTCATTACTTTTTTTTTTTTTTGGTAGAGGGTGACAAGACATTCGGACAGGAAATGGGGGATTGATTTTCTATTGTTATCAAGTACTAAATTGATCCCCTATAAAAGTGATCAATATACAATTTATACATATAGTAATATAAAATTTTTTCCTGAACAGGAAATGAGGGATCAGTTTTCTATTGTTATTAAGTAGTAAATTGTTCCCCATGGAAAAAAATAATTTACAGGGTGGTCCGAAAGTCTTGTCACTCAATACATATAATTTTCAATTTTTTATGGCATTCAAACAGACCTTGTCGATGTGTGACAGCGTCAATGACAGTGAATAAACTGAATCCAGTACATGTGCTTTGTTAACTGTATTTACTTGTTCGTCTATTGTTCTCACTTCGACAAGACTTTCGGACCAACCTGTACTTTTAAAAACAGTTAGTTCCAAAAACTGTAAAAAGTAGTAATGATATTCGCTGACGAAGTTTTAAACTGTGATGTTCGTAGAATATTATTAAATTTTAAAAAATACGGAATTAAAAAAAAAAAAAAAAAAAAAAAATCTCTTCAACGTTCTAAGCTGCCCCCATTTTTTTTTTTTTTTTTATTAGAGGTTTCAGTTTAAAAATTTATTTTTCATATAAATAAAATATCGGTTCTACATACCTATCGTCTATTCTATTTTCTATATTGACCAACTGTTGGAAACATGAATTGTTTCGTTTAGGATTCCTCAGCCTAAAACTAAAACCCTGAATTTGGTTACAAAAAAAAAAAAAAATATCAAATAGTAATTTTAAAATGTTTGATAAAAAAAAACTGATTTGATGTCATTTAAAAAAAAATAAACAGAAAAGTAAAAACAGGTAATCATCGTTTTTTTTTTCTAAGCATTTTTCTTTTCCCCAGCAATGAGTGCATAGTCATATTTTAATTTAACGGTAGATTTGGTGCTATTATTATTACATTCTATTTAGTAACTAGTAGCACCATAATATCTTAGGTTCTTTTCTTATTAAAATTTTTCATTTCATTCTTTAAAAACAAAAACTACAAAATTCCATCTTCTGACGTCAGCGCATATGTATTAATTTAATTAATTTTTAGTAATTTATTAAAAATTATAATAGCAATAACAAGCACATGCTACAGTTGCTCTTCGTTTAAACCCAGAATTAATTACAACCTTTTTTAATTTTTTTTTTTATAATAATGACCGTTCATCCAATTCAAAGCCAAAGTGGCACTCAAGGTAGAACATTACCGTATCGTGTTGTAGGAGAGCAAGAAAAGACAAGTGAAAAGGTCATCAGGTTATACAGGAACTGGGGAAAAGATAACGATTTAACCCTGGACTTCAAGAGGTCAAGTTTGTGGTGACTGGGGGTGGGAAACATCTTTGCCATCAGGTTATTTTAATTAATTCAACTTCCGGACCGGCTCTGACCAGCGGCCAGAGTGAAAACACACGGGTCCCCACGTTAAAAACTGACCTTGTGTCGCAACCTGAAGTAAATCTTATTTCTTAAACAAAAAAAAGTAGTTTTAGTCTTTCTTTCCCGTTCTATGTTGTCCCTTTTATTTATTCTAAAAGCCTCATTTCAAAAATATTTTTAGAGGTTTTCATTTCACTTCTTTTAGAAGATTTTTAAAAAGAAAAAGAAAATTTCATCTACCGTCAGTGTATGTCACTAAGTTGTTGTTATACATACACACACTTTATTTATATTTATTATATATATATATATATATATATATATATATATATATATATATATATTTATAAAAATATGATGCCGACGCTACATAAGAGTTCTCATGTTTCAAAACAAGAACCGAAAACTTATAATTATTTATCAAGCGAAAATTTTTTTGAATATAACTAATTCCTGAAATTTACGCGTTTTATAAGTATATTCATTATTAAAATTACTATGATAATTTATGTAAAGAAAAGGGGCGTAAGGGTTAATAATTTGTATCAATATCTCAGTTACATTCAAAGGAAAATTTCGCTTGAAGATGGAACAGAGCTTAGTACTTTAATTCAAATAATTATATTGAAGTTTTCGGCTCTTGTTTTGAAATATGAAAAGTTTGAAAACTCTTATGTAGCGTTGGAATCATATTTTTAAATAAATAATTATATTTATGATCTACTATTGTATCGAGCACTATTTTTAAAAAATAATAACAAAAAATACTAAAGAACTTTGGATTATTTACCTAACGAGTTAAAACGCCTCAGCTAAGAATAGTTCTTTTCCTCTGGCCTTTTATTTTTTTTGTTCCTTACAGATTCACTAACTGAAAAATATACAGGGTTTATGTCTGAATGACCAGCCAGGTATCCTGACAATAACCTGTAACTTTGAGGTTGATTAAAAAACCAAGTCTACTACCAAACAAAACACTTTAGAAAAACTTGACGGGCGAATACAAGATATGTCTTCCATACCACAAGTGTTACTGATTGAAATCAATTGACGCGATTCCTGGGCGCACCGAGAAGCTGATAGTAAAATCTGGTGCCCATATCGAATTTTAAATAAATCTGCTAAAATAAATACGCTTTCCTCTTGTAAAAATTATGGTTTAATAAATAAATTATAAATAAGTATTTTAAAATGGGGAGTGACTTTTCTCTCAGTTACCCCAATTATGAATATTAGTCAGAGAAGTTATTTTTAGATTTAAAGAGTGCGTGTTTGTTTAATAATTCACTACTTACTCCATTCATTACTTTTTTACACTACAGGCACCTGCAATTTTTTTTTTTTTTTTTTTTTTGTGAAGTTCACGAATTAGCCGGAGAAAAAAAGAAAGGGATATGATGAAGAAAGAAATTTGAAAAATAGGTTTTATCGTCAAAATCTTTTTACGTTAAGAAAAAACGAAGAAAATGTTTTTGAATTTGATTCAGTAATATTTTTTTTTCGTTCTTTTTAGAATATCTGAGATTTTTTTCTATTAAAAATCTTGTTTCTCTTCTTGCATCAGCGGACGGACTAAGCAGTAAATATTAGCGTATTTTTTTTTTATTTTATTTATTCTTTTTTTTGCAGCGAGACATACATTGAAACTTTTAAAGTTATGTTTCAAAGTTTAAGTTGCGTGTGCAAAATGTACGCATGCCATAGCGTTTATTTACCGAGCTAAGTTTGGAACAATTCTACAACTATGGAAGACCCAGTGGGGGTCGAAATCACTAACCACTTCACGTGATAATACCAAAAACACACTCTGGTTAAAAAAAACAATTTTTTTTTTTTTAGGAGAAAGTAAAAACATACTTAGACAACTCCAATATCTACACTACATTAATATTTGTATAGCGACCAAAAAGAAAAAAGGCAGAGGAAAATTTTAATTTTTAAACTTCACCCCTCATAAAACTAAGAATGTTTATCTTAAAAATAAAATAAATTTCCAATTACGTAGTTAATAAGTTTTCATTTTTTGACTTCATACACGGCTTATTTTTTTTTTTCCATTTTTTTTGGTGGAGTTTTAAAAACTAGTGAATATATCGCACGTTTGTAAAAGTGATTATGGTTTAAAAAGAAAAAAAAAGGCATATAGAAAAGAATTTAAAAAGTCTATAAAATAGATCAAGATTTTTGAAAAATTTTAAACTAGTACTTACCCTCAAACAAGATTCAAAACGGCAAAAAAAGTTTAAAAAGAAAATAAAAATGAAAAAAAAGTACAGTAGTTGACTATTAAAACATTATTTCGCCTAATCAACTAGCTTAAAAAATGTTATAGTTTTAAATAAATTTAATAAACCTTTCAGACTCAAGTGTATTTTTTCAGAAACTACTACGTTATAAAATAAAACTAAAAGACCCAGAAAGTAAAATTATATATATATATATATATATATATATAAAAACAGCCTCGACACATTTTTAAGCAGAAGACAACCTTTAACAGGTAGTAGATAAGACTTAGAAAAAAAATTTGTTAAATAAAGCAACAGTTACGTCTCGATTGACTATTATTGACAACTCAGAGTTGTTTTTTTTTTTTTCGACGTAAAAAAAAATTAAAGCAAAAACATTAAAATACTACCAAAAGCTAATTTATGCTTGAAATTATACTAAATGCCAAAACATAGGGGCGGAAAATATATAAATACATACGTATTATTAATTTTTTTTTGACCGGTGAGCGACAGGTTTGAAAAAGCCCACTCTATGCCGAGCACTAACAGGAGTGCTTTTGAGAAGCGACAGAAAAACTGAGAACAGGGCGCATTTTTTTCTTCTTTTATTTTAACCAATCAAATTCGTTGCTCAAACGACGGATGGACAGAGAAAGAAGAAAGAAGAAAGACTCCCCCACCTCCTCCAGCAAGTACTTTTTTTTTTTTTTTGGTGTTTGATATTTGAATCTTCTGTGACAAACCAAGAGTTTAAATCTGACTGGGCGATGGCGATGGCAATAAAATGAAAAGAAAAGTGCTGGGTGGGTGAGAATGGTTGCAAGTTTTATGGATCTCGCATGAGACCTACATTACGATTATTAGTGAGGGAAAGTTTATGTATAAGTGGAGAGAGTAGAGAAAAAAAGGAGGAAAGGAAAGGGAAAAAAAGGAGGAAAGGGAAAAAAGGAGGAAAGGGAAAAAAGGAGGAAAGGAAAAAAAGGAGGAAAGGAAAAAAAGGAGGAAAGGAAAAAAAGGAGGAAAAAGAAGAAGTAAAGGAAAAAAGGAGAAAAAAGAAGAAGTAAAGGAAAAAAAGGAGGAAAAAGAAGAAGTAAAGGAAAAAAGGAGAAAAAAGAAGAAGTAAAGGAAAAAAAGGAGAAAAAAGAAGAAGTAAAGGAAAAAAAGGAGAAAAAAGGAGGAAGGGAAAAAAGGAGAAAAAAGGAGGACGGGAAAAAAGGAGAAAAAAGGAGGACGGGAAAAAAGGAGGAAAGGAAAAAAGGAGAAAAAAGGAGGACGGGAAAAAAGGAGAAAAAGGAGGAAAGGAAAAAGAAGAGGAAAAAGAAGAGGAAAAAAGGAGGAAAAAGAAGAGGAAAAAAGGAGGAAAAAGAAGAGGAAAAAAGGAGGAAAAAGAAGAGGAAAAAAGGAGGAAAAAAGGAGGAAAAAGAAGAGGAAAAAAGGAGGAAAAAGAAGAGGAAAAAAGGAGGAAAAAGAAGAGGAAAAGAAAAAAGGAGGAAAAAGAAGAGGAAAAGAAAAAAGGAGGAAAAAGAAGAGGAAAAGAAAAAAGGAGGAAAAAGAAGAGGAAAAGAAAAAAGGAGGAAAAAGAAGAGGAAAAGAAAAAAGGAGGAAAAAGAAGAGGAAAAGAAAAAAAAGGAGGAAAAGAAAACAGAGGAAAAAGACAAAAGAAAGAGGAAAAATAAAAAAAAATAAAAGGAAAAATAAAGAAATATTTTTCTACGTAACCAAGAAGACCAGACGGTCTCATTTCCAAATATGGCGTAGGAAGATTATGCTGCGCCATTCTGTCTTGAAAACTAGCATAAGAAATTCTCAGGCAAACATCATCGAGCAAAAGGCGTTTCATTCCTTTTTGGTATCCGTAAGTCTACAACAACAGCAACAATGACAACGTTTGTCAAGTTTGACATTTGACCCCCAAAGTCAAGAAAGTTTGAAGACAAAGATTTTATAAGCAGCACGTGGTACCAAGGTTCTTTTTGATGACCGTATTGTTCGTAAGAGAAGCTTTCAAACGAGGTGAGAAATTGGTTAATTCGATGATTCTTCAGAAATGTAACACCCCCTCCACACACACAAACACACACACACGATTTTTTATTTATTTTTTTGACAAAAATAGGAATTTGCTTTTGGGAGAAAAATATAGTAAAGGTACCCCAAATGTGGCGATAAAGATATTCAGAAGAACGGGCAGGTCAGGCGATACTTGGGTGTTGAAGAACTGGGGACGTCTCGGAGTAAAGGAGAGGCGGCAAAGAACGATGCCACGTAACGTAAAGGTTTGGGGAGCAGGCGAACGAATGGTCCCACGTAGCATGAAGGCTTGAGGAGCAGGCGAACGAACGGTGCCACATAGCGTGAAGGTTTGGGGAGCAGGGGAACGAACGGTCCCACGTAGTGTAAAGGTGGTGTGGGGGGGGAGCAGGCGAACGAGCGGTCCCACGTAATGTGAAGGCGAATTAGGCGTCATTAAGAAGTTGGGGTGTGTAGAAGTAAACGTACGATGCCTCTTAATGAAAAGTGGGGAGGAACGGAAAAAAGCGGCTGCCCATTGAGAAATGGGATGGTATGTTTGAAACAAACGATGCCTTTTTGTTAGAAGTGGAGTGGTAGGGGCGGGAACGGACGATGCATCGGGAAAATGCATCATCGACAAAAGACTTTTGTTTTTGCAAGACAACATTGTTAAAATTCCATTCAGTATCATAAATTTTAAACATCCATTCTTACCTGGCTTCTAAATAAACCCGACAGGTAACATATTTTTGAAATAGCGAATATTAATTAATTAATTATATTCAACAAGGATGTCAACATAAATAAAATTAGACAGCACATGAATTACGTATTCATGTTAGTTTGTCCAAACTTTTCTTAGATTACATTAAAACTTATATAATAAATTTGAATTTTGTGAGCTAATAACAGGCACCTTCTCCGACTAGTGGGCGGCATGAGATGTGGCTTATCATGAGGCGTGCCGTACAGCTAAATAAATAAATAAATAAAATAAAAAATATCCAAAATTTTACTTCGGCCATTTTCATTACAGAAGATGATACGCGTAAACATCTTGCTTAATTTCGATTTTTTTTTTTCGGGTAAAAAGGTCCACTTCGTGTCCGGAAAAAAAAAAAAAAAAAAAAAAAAAAAGCCAAGTTTCAAAAAGACGTTTTTCCGTTGACACCGATATTATTTTAACTAACTCTACTCCTCGGCAATGTTTATTGTTTGAAAAAGCAATAAAAAAAACAAAAAAAAAACCTAACTAAACATATGAAATTGAATTTATACATTCACTTTGTCCTAGAGAATAGACGACAAACAAACACAAGGACACATGGCACAGTGGATAAAGGCGTTAGATAGATCCACTGACAGGACCCAAAGAGTGTGAGTTCAATACCCGGTTAAGACAGTGGAGAACTTTCAGAGCAGAATTAACAGGAGATAACTGACATCCATTAAACATGGCACATGGAACTAGAACAGTCTACCCCAGTGAGCGAAATAAAGGGTTCAGTTCGACATTCCAACCATCTGAAATCAACTAGAGTCTGCGATAGATCCTTTGTCTCCTCACGCGATCAAAATCCGTTATTTATAAGGAATTAGCAGGTGACGTTAAACCCTTCTTTCTTTCTATCTTTTTTCATTGAAACCAAGTAGCGTCTCTGATAAGACTTCTGTTTTTCCACGCGATCAAAACGGAATAGTCCGTTATTTGGCGGGGCGTAACAGTCGTGCGAACTAACGAAGGGAGGGGACAAGCACAATTAAAATAGGTTACTATACAGTACGCACAATTCGGAAATTCATTTTTTATAGTCGAACATGCTACTTAAAGTAGTAACAGACTCCCTTAATTACGTATTTGATTTTGAAGGGTGGTTGGTATGCGCGTCATTTGCACTGGCGTAACACGTTTATAAATCTAAAAGCGACTTGCAACCCGACTCGTTTGAAGTGTTTCAGAGTGTTATTAATGTTTTTGCTGCTTGTAATAATGTAAGCAACACATGCATGCCATTGGAGCTGGATCTACAACTTTTTTTTATATGCCAAGTCCATTCAGTTCATGTGTGATTATTGCCTTCCACAGCTTCCTGTCTTTTATTGCTATCAATAACCTTTGACTTACTCTGCCATACATTCATTTATTCTTTTACGTGCCATGACACTCCAAGATGTAGGTAATCATGACTCTCCACAGCTTCCACTCTTTTATTGCTATCATCAACACTTTGCCATCTTTTGTTCTTTGTCCTGCCATACATTCATTTATTTTTCTTTATTTTATCAATAGTGCCTTTAGAGACACGTACATTTATATAAGCAGTGTAGACACTGATGTCAACATCGATTGGAGACAGCCGGTTTCATGCCTGAAGGTAATCTTCAAGCCTGAAGTTTGTGTTCAAGCATGAAACAGACTGTTGCCACTCGATGTTGACATCAGTATCTGATCAGACCAAAAATGGTGCATTGCTGACATGTCTGGGCTGGAGTTATCCAGTCTTTATTTTCTTGCTTTGATAGTTTAAAAGCGTCTATGCGGCCTTGTGGGTGATGACTTATTCCTCCCTTTACAGCTCCATTTCTACAAACGAACCATCTCGAGCCGCTCGGTGTTTTATTGCTATTTCCATGGCATGTGTTCTGGTAAGCTACATTCCTTCGTCCCACTCGCCATGCCACGTCCACAAGAGTGAATCATCCTCATTCCTTTCGGATTCCAATAGTAAGGAGGAGCTTCTTCCCAAGAACCACTGCTTTGTAGAACAGACTGCCAACAGGATGTTTTCATATTCATTACAATCTTGACCTCTTCAAGTCTAAGATTAACCGTTATCTTTTCCTTTTGTATTCCAATACTAAGAAGAAAGTTCCATTCGGCAAGAACTGCTGCTTTGTGGAACAGACTCCCGGGAGGAGGTTTTCCCCAATCACTACAATATTGACCCCCTCCAAATCTATAGGTTAACCGTTGTCTTTCCTGGATAACTCAATGAACATCACTTCTTGCCTTTGCTTACGCTTATACAGCACTACACAATAACCCTCTACCTTGATCGGCTCTTGGGTCTTGTATTGGGTGAACATTATTATAAAAATTATTTTTCAAGATATGCAAAAAATGAGAATGCATCCATATGAAGGACACAAGTCTATGTACAAAAGTCGGTTGAAAAATTTAAATTCAACTTCAATCGCCATCTTCTGATTTCCCGAAATCTGTTCTTTTATTTTCTTTTCTCTTCACTAAAGTCTTCTCATTCTCTTTCACTCCCAGTAACCCCTTGCGTCTTAGTGGCATTATCGCCATCTTCTGTCTTCCTGAAACTGTTCTTTTATTGTCCTTTCTCCTCACTAAAGTCTTCTCGTTCTCTTTCACTTCTAGTAACCCCGTGTGTCTTAGTGGCATTATCGCCATCTTCTGTCTTCCTGAAACCTGTTTTTATTGTCTTTTCTCCTGACTAAATTCTTCTCATTCTCTTCCACTCACTTTCACGCTTAGAAAAAAGGCATCAGTCTTCTCCCCCCATCTATGGGTTAAATAACAGGTTAAACTGGCCTGTCTAGTTGTAAGTAGCAACCAGCTGAACGGAAGGAAAACTCTGAATTCCAACCGTAGGGGAGGCAACAGAAAACCTCTCCGCTATCTTTGAATGAATGGCAATACACAGATAAGGAAAAGGAACCCGTGGAGAGCCGTTATCGTCTTCATCCTGAAGACACAGAGCACTTAAAGAAAAACTTAAATATACAATCTAACCCAGGAAAAGGCAATTATTTCGAATGCTCGTTTTCCAGCTCCTCCTCACTTGCGCAACATAATCTTCCAACTAATCAACCAGAGCGTGGTTAGGACAGCCAGAAAGTAATGGAAAGTTTGAAAACCATTGGCCGATCTTAGCAAAAGAACGATCAAGGTTGACAATATTTGTAACAGCTTTGGTCAGTTTCCGATTTGTCCAAAAACCTAAAAACTACTATCGTGTCATACCACTGAGATTGACAAAATATCGGGGAGAGTATAGGGAAAGATGGATTCATGCCTTGCCTCGGAGTTTCAGGCACAACATAAAAGCACACGTAATCGCACACCAACCATACACTGAAAATATTTTATCACAAACCAGAAAGGGAGCAAAAGAGGTTCAATTTTTGTTCTTTTCTTAAAGCTCAGAAATTGTTTTTGCTTGATGTCTGTTTACGTAATGGCGAAGACATTAATGTCGGCAAAAATCGCCAGGGTGGTTCAGGTAAGAGAATTTATAGTTGAGAGCCAACATCTTTGTCAGTAGTTTTATCTGTCTCTTCGGCTAGGTTTGTGTGTATATATATATATATATATATATTAGAGAGAGAGAGAGAGAGAAAGTAAGGGAAATACAAGGTGACTGACAAAAGGGAGACAGAAAAAGAGAGAGAAAGACGCTAAAGTGAAGAGATGGAGAGAGAGAAAGACGCTAAAGTGAAGAGATGGAGAGAGAGAAAGACGCTAAAGTGAAGAGATGGAGAGAGAGAAAGACGCTAAAGTGAAGAGATGGAGAGAGAGAAAGACGCTAAAGTGAAGAGATGGAGAGAAAAAGGCGACAAAAGGAAGAGAGAGAGAGAGAGAGAGAAAGGCGACAAAAGGAAGAGAGAGAGAGAGAGAGAGAAAGGCGACAAAAGGAAGAGAGAGAGAGAGAGAAAGGCGACAAAAGGAAGAGAGAGAGAGAGAGAAAGGCGACAAAAGGAAGAGAGAGAGAGAGAGAAAGGCGACAAAAGGAAGAGAGAGAGAGAGAGAAAGGCGACAAAAGGAAGAGAGAGAGAGAGAGAAAGGCGACAAAAGGAAGAGAGAGAGAGAGAGAAAGGCGACAAAAGGAAGAGAGAGAGAGAGAGAAAGGCGACAAAAGGAAGAGAGAGAGAGAGAGAAAGGCGACAAAAGGAAGAGAGAGAGAGAGAGAAAGGCGACAAAAGGAAGAGAGAGAGAGAGAGAAAGGCGACAAAAGGAAGAGAGAGAGAGAGAGAAAGGCGACAAAAGGAAGAGAGAGAGAGAGAGAAAGGCGACAAAAGGAAGAGAGAGAGAGAAAGGCGACAAAAGGAAGAGAGAGAGAGAAAGGCGACAAAAGGAAGAGAGAGAGAGAGAGAGAAAGGCGACAAAAGGAAGAGAGAGAGAGAGAGAGAAAGGCGACAAAAGGAAGAGAGAGAGAGAGAGAGAAAGGCGACAAAAGGAAGAGAGAGAGAGAGAGAGAAAGGCGACAAAAGGAAGAGAGAGAGAGAGAGAGAAAGGCGACAAAAGGAAGAGAGAGAGAGAGAGAAAGGCGACAAAAGGAAGAGAGAGAGAGAGAGAAAGGCGACAAAAGGAAGAGAGAGAGAGAGAGAAAGGCGACAAAAGGAAGAGAGAGAGAGAAAAAGGCGACAAAAGGAAGAGAGAGAGAGAGAAAAAGGCGACAAAAGGAAGAGAGAGAGAGAGAAAAAGGCGACAAAAGGAAGAGAGAGAGAGAGAAAAAGGCGACAAAAGGAAGAGAGAGAGAGAAAAAGGCGACAAAAGGAAGAAAGAGAGAGAGAGAAAGGAGACAAAAGGAAGAAAGAGAGAGAGAGAAAGGAGACAAAAGGAAGAAAGAGAGAGAGAGAAAGGCGACAAAAGGAAGAAAGAGAGAGAGAGAAAGGCGACAAAAGGAAGAAAGAGAGAGAGAGAAAGGCGACAAAAGGAAGAAAGAGAGAGAGAGAGAGATAGGCGACAAAAGGAAGAGAGAGAAAGGTGACAAAAGGAAGAAAGAGAGAGAAAGAGAGAGACAAAGGCAACAAAAAGAAGACGGAGAGAAGGACAACAAAAGGAACAGAGAAGGACAACAAAGGAATACACAGAGAGAAAGGTGACAATGGGAAGAGAGAGAGAGAGAGAAAAAAAAAAAAGGTGACAAAGGGAAGTTAGTGAGAGAGGGAGAGAAAAAATATTTTACCAATGTCTAAAACCAAGTTTTCTCAAGCAGAAAATGTAAACTTTTCAATTAATTTAAAAAAAATAAATAAATTTTACCCTTCAGACACGTGGCACGAAGTACAATTTTCTTGCAAATCCATTAATTTAATATCCCTTGAGTATTACTTTTTTCATCTTGAATAAAATCTCATTTTTGCACGTGGCTGCAAAAAATCAATGGACACTGACTGGAGGTTGAAGTTATAGATTGTTTGTTTTTGTTTTCATGAAATCAATTTTTAAAATAAGCTGACCCCATGCTTCAGACATCTAAAGGTCCTAGGGATCAGGAAGTTTGACATTTTAATTTAAAGTGTCTTGCTATGTAAGTAAAATATGACTTTAAAATAATTACTCGCATGTTAGAAACTAAAATATATGGAAGATCATGCGGCCAAAATAGTTATTTAATAAAACTAGCAACAACACACGTCGTTTTAGGCGCCGCCAATTTTTAGAGCTGCAAAATCGTTTCTTTGAGAGATTTGGGATTTGCCGTAAAATTGTATTAGCGAAACAGTCGCAAAAGAAAATATGGAAGACCCGAAACCCCTAATGATCCTCGACTACAACCATCACTGATTATGTGTGTGTCAGATCTTCTGAGATATGTATTTCACAGGAAAGTATAAAAACCTACACTTATTTCTGTCTGAGTCCCTATGACAGGGGTCGACAACCCTTTGGAGAGGGCGGGCCAGAAAGCTCTGTAGTATCTCGAAGGAAGGCCATGATATCAAATATACTACAATAAATTGTCTCGGTTTCAGACCGCTCCATCCAGGAGGCTGTATTGGTTGGGAGGTTTAAAGAAAAACCAGCGAAGTTATATTATTTTTTATGAACTAATTTACCTCAAGCAAGGTAGTAAAGTCAATAACATGCAGAATGTTCGAGAATATGATAAAAAAACAAAAAAACAAAACACTATTAAGGAGAGAGAACAATAAAATAACAGGAATTAAGAAGACAGAAAATAACGATTGACATTGCATTTAAATATTTGCAGACCAAAGTTATGGAAGGCAAGAAGCCGGAATGTATTTTCACAAGCGAGAATTGCGAGAGAAGAAACAGTAAGCATAGAACTTACGGTTACATCTAGCCATTCAAATGTAAAATGGTAGGACCTAGTCAGTCTAGCACTGCGCTTAAATTCATAAAGTCTAGGTACCATAGAAGAAAGTTAATCGGAACAATGGCCATGAAAGTATTTATAGGAAAGTCACAAGAAAGCAGGCTAGGGTGATGGGAAAGTGACTGAAGCCGAAATGCTAGATCAGGACCAGTAACAACGCAGGTTCTTTGGATTTTACCAAGAATCTTTAAATATGTAGAAGACGCACCAAACCAGTTGTGGCAGTAATATTGAATGCAAGGGGGGCGAATGGTAGACTTATAAATATGTAAGATAGTTTCTAGCGAGAAAAATTGTCTAATATGACACAGTGATATATATATATATATATATATATATATATATATATATATATATATATACATACATGTTGAAGTTTCTGTCTATATTTCTGAGATGAGGTATTATGTACACTATTTACATTATTCGGACTATTGTCCTCATCTTTATCGCCATATTTATTACAACGTTTTGGCCCTTCAGTATCTGTCTATATTTCTGAGATGAGGTATTATGTACACTATTTACATTATTCGGACTAATCTTTGTCGCCATATGCCTGAATAAGGCTGGAGTGTACAGCGGCCGAAACGTTGTAATAAATATAGCGACAAAGATGAGGGCGATAGTCCGAATAATGTAAATAGTGTATATGTTGAAGTTAGCGTTACCATTTTTGTCGAGATTTACAATCTCTACGTTTCGTTCAATTTCGCAAAGCAATCGATGAAATTTGACTAAGTTGATTTGTATGGAAAAATAATTTGACAAAAAACCCTAATTCGCGGTTTAATAATGTCTTTAATTTTATAGGACTTTGTGGTAAACAATATTTTTAAGAAAATTTCTTTTTTCCATTTTAACAGCGAATAATAACTTCTTAGGATTTCTTACTCTTGAGCAGGCAACATAAAATTGGCCATGCGTAAATAATTCTTTCTGGAGCCGAATTCCATTTTTTTTTTGAGGCAATTTGTTTATAGTTCTCGCAAACGCAGAGCGAACTGGAAACTGGATTCTTGTATGTAAAAAGTTAAGATATGCAAAAATCAATATTACATTTTTATTAAATAAGTATTTGTCATTTTAATCATTAATTTGTTTTTAAAATAGTGGGAGTATTTTGCATGTTAAATAATGTAGAAGCCAAGTGACTTACCTGCCAACATGGCTGCCTTTTTCTGTTTCCTTGTAATTTAATTGTAATTATTTATTGTACTAATGTACAAATGTGGCACAAGGCCAAAAAATGGGGAAAGGGGGTAAGGATGCTTGTAAAGCAAGCCAGCTGTTTTTACCTCATTTTATAGGAGAGTGCCTAATACACCAGTTAGGTTGGTCCATTTTGCTAGAATGGACCTGCCCAATACATTTGCATGAGTGGTCTTTATTCACACATATATTTCTCCAAGTCAGGCTGAGCTTTGGCTACACTTGCCTACTTGTGTGTTAGATCACTGACAAGCTAACCAATATTCTACATGGCGCTGCGAACAGGATCCGATGATTGGCAAGAGCTACTTATCAAAATTGGCATTCCCGCTGACTCTGCCAGGACCTATGCTGAATCTTTTGTGAAAGAAAGCATTACTAAGGATAGCCTCTCTATGATAGACCGGGAAATCCTTAAAGAACTAGGTGTTACAGCCATGGAACATGCCCTAGCTATCCTCAAACTATCAAATAATAAAACTTAATTTTTCTAAAAACAATGAAAATTTATTATACTAAGCTGCGCACTGAAGTAAAACCAACTGTACTTTATACCCCCTTACCTTTACTCCAAAATTTAGGTTCGATCGGTCAATGTATGGCTATTTTAGGGAAAGTGGTGCACGGACGAACGAACAGAATTCACAGAATTTTGTATATAGATAGCATTATCAAGGTCTGTTTCTCTAAATTGTTTTACATCTGGATTAAAAAATGTTAAACAGTTCAAAGTTCATTTTTATACATTCGAGCACTTTATCTGTCCCTGTCGTTATTATCAAGAATTGTTTTCCGCCCAAAAAACCCGTCCACCTGTAAAGTACCTGGGGATAACACATTTAGCGCGAACAGATTTGTTCTTGTAAATACCATTATCAACACTGAACAGCGTATTAATAGGAAACAGATAAAAATGCATTAAAGTATGCTATACTTATGGGTTAAAGTGCTCATTATCAGGGATAGAGCGTATGTAACTATAAAAGTGGACATTGATGTCAACACCCTGCGTCAAGAGCCTGTTTCATGCTTAAACGCAATCTTCAGGTCTGGACATTGCGTTTAAGTGTGAAACAGACTGTCTTCTATGCCTGGTATTAAACATTTTAATCCGAAAATCTAGGATAGGTTAAATCTATATTTTATCTTATATACCGGGTGGCCATAAAGTTTGGATACACAGGAAATCGTATTAACTATATTTTCTTTACCTCCACAGATTAAACGTGGGTTTTTTCGAAAGAAAAAAAAAGGAACTGACTTTTTTTTGAGGTATACTAAAAGAGAAGGTGTATTCAATGAAAATCACAGGTGCAATACACTTGATTGAACGCATAAAGAGTGAATGTGCGAAAATTGACAGCAAAGTGGAGTTATTGCATCGAATTCGGATTATTGTCCTCATCTTTGTCGCCATATTTATTAGAATCTGTTTATATTTCTGAGATGAGGTATTATGTACATTATTTACATTATTCGGACTATTGTCCTCATCTTTGTCGCCATATTTATTACAACGTTTCGGCCCTTCAGTATCTGTCTATATTTCTGAGATGAGGTATTATGTACACTATTTACATCATTCGGATTATTTTCCTCATCGTTGTTGCCATATTTATCACAACGTTTCGACTGCTGTACGCTCCGGCCTTCTTCAGGTGGTTGGAATGTCGAACTGAACCCTTTATTTCGCTCGCTGGGGTAAACTGTTCTAGTTCCACGTGCCATGACTAATGGATGTCAGTTATCAGTTACCTCTTGTTAATTTATCTCTCCAAGTTCTCCATTGCCATAACCAGGTATTGAACTCACAACTCATTGGGTCTTGTCACTGGATCTAACCAACGCCTCTATCCATTGTGCCATGTGTCCTTAAGTGTGTTTAAAATGAGAGATCGAGCTCGTGTATGTTCTCTTCGTTGTGGCGACCATCTCAGGGATGTAATATCCAAACCTTAGATAATATGTTGAAGTCTTGTATATCAGTTATGTAATAAATATATTTGGTACCCTATGACATTTTTATAATCAAAGATACTTGCATTATGGGACAACCTATATGTGTGTGCGTTTGGGTTAGCCTCCAAGAACAGTTTTTCGGTTTCTGAATATTAAAAGAGGATTTTTATTAATACGTCCCAGGGAGTCCCCCGTATTCGCGGGGTTTGTGGACCAGAACCGGCCGTGAATAGAATCCGCGAATACATGCAGCCTCCACTAAAAGAGCTTATACGTACCTATTTTGTTTGTTAAAACCCCATATGCCTTAAACTTTCATTCTAAACTCTTTAGAAACATTTCAGACCCTTTTTAAAAACATTTTTGAAAAATAGTATTGGTGACTATACGCGTAAATTTTCTTTCATACGTACAATAACCGTTTTTAATTCCGCATAGATCGATACAACCATTGAAAATACTGGATGAAATGTTTGTAACAAAACATAGAATATAAAGTTTAAAACATTTTCTAAAAACAGAAATGTGCTGATGCCCCCAGACGTAACATAAGACACTTTTCATTTAGTCTGTTAATAATAATAATGGCATCTATATAATAAATGCCAATATCAGTGTGTTACACTTTTAGTAATAATAATAATAATAATGATAATATCTATATAATAAATGCTCATGTCAGTGCGTCACGCTTTTAATGATAATAATAATAATGTCATCTTATATATAAAGTACGGTGTGTGTGTTTTTGTGTCCAAGTTACTGGTCCGATTTGTATGGTTCATAGCTCATTCAA
>OZ010611.1:10707258-10722258 GCA_963932145.1 Acanthosepion lycidas
ATATATATATATATATACACACACACACACGTCTAGCATGAATTAGCCTATATATATATATATATATATATATAAAGTCAATATTGAATTCAACTAGGAGGCCTGATGATTGCGTTTAGCATGAAACAGTCTCTCACCTCTGAGTGTTGTCTTCAATATTAACCTTTATATTTATTAGGTTGGTACAAAACTAATGACGGTTTTTTACGTTAAAAAATACGTCAAAAACCGTCATTATTCAAATATGTGTGTGTGTGTGTGTGTGCGTGTGTAACCTTTTAAAGATTGTAGTTGGCAGAGAAGCAAGAAATCGGAATGGAACTCTGCTGTAATATTTTTTTCTGGGTGTTGCATCTGGCTCGTTCAGCTGTAAAACTGTGAGACCTAATTGCCAATCTTGTAGCACAATTAAATTCATTCAGTCGAAGCACCATGGAAGAAATCTCATCAGAACTATTAGCATGAAAATATTTGTAGAAAAGACAGAAGGAAGCTACACCATGGCGGTAGGAAAGTGACTGAAGTTGATATTCCAGGTCAGGATCGATTACATTATAGACCATTCTTTGAATTTTATTGCCAGAACAGATATGACAGCACGGACGAATGGTAGATTTTTAAATGTACAAGAGGGATTCTGTTTTGAAGAATTTTCTGGCATGACACAGTGAACCAACTTTCCGAGCAGCAGGCCTAGCAATTGATTCAATATAATCCTTGCCCCTTCATATCAGAACCTGAGCCCAAATGTTGCTCGCCTTTTTAGTATTCACCGTGCTGATGACAGGCAGAAAATGTTACGTGTGGATTAAGCTAAACAAAATATTAGGAAACAATAAAATTTCGTTAGAAACAAAAACAGAAAAGGGTTTGGTTTGGTGCATATCAACCTCAATGGGTCATTTAATGCCGACAACATTTTTTTCCTGGTAATATTTTGTTTTGTCAAACATCGATTTCTGCTAATATTGTTTTTAAAAAAATGTATTGCTGGCAATAGGTTTTTTCTCTTTAAAAATTTATCTCTCGTAATATTTTTTTTAATTTTTTTTTTTTACAAATTTTTTCTGGTATTAAAACCTATTTTTACACTTTCATAATACTTTTTACCCCAGTTTCGGCGTTATCTATTTGCCCATAGCTGGGACCCTAACAGGTGCTTCCACCCCGATCAGGATGGACCTGGAAACACCAGCAATTAAGAGGTGGTTCCGTGTTCCTCAAAGCCTCCTGATCAAAGGCCTTTCTGTTGGGCGTAGTTTATCGTCTTACCCAGGACGGACCAAAACAAAAAATCGGGGATAAGATTTCTGGCAGGGGTCAACAGTCATCTAGTACAATGGGTTAGACTGGACTCAACATTTACAAAACCTGTTCTCACACAGCTTTTTTTTTTTTTTTTTTTTAGTGAGCAGTTTAGAGAGATTAAAAACATAACCTGCCAAACGGCAGATAAACCTTCTCATAGAGGTAAACGGTCATCTAGTACAATGGGGTAGACTGAGCCCTCATCTTTCTTTTTTTTGTGCCATGTCTTTTCAGGGCGTAGACGATCATGGCTCTCCACCTCCTATCCTTTGCAGCTCTCAACAAGTTCCTTCCTTCTGCTTCCTCCTCCAGACCACGTTCTGTCATCCACTTGCTTAAGTCCGCCAGCTATGTCACGCGTTGTTTTCCCTTGTTTCTCTTACCCTCTATCCGACCTGTGAGTATCAGATTCTCCAGACCCTCCTTCTTCATTATGTGTCCCAGAAACTTCACCCTTTCAACCTGAATCTTTCTGATGTTACGTATAAGCCTTCTCCTTGTTTGCAACCAATCTAATGCCTCATCGTTGCTCACAGGCTCGGTCCATGATATCCTCAGCATCCTTCTGTAGAACAACATCACTGTCGCCTCGAGTTTCTTCTTCATCTTTGAGGAAATCGTCCAACAGTCGCTACCCTAAAGAAGGACAGATATCACGTAACAGCTCTGTATTCTTTTCTTTGTTACCAAAGAAACCCTCCTGTTTCGCATTACTCTGCCTAGCTTTTGGAATGTGACCTTGGCCATCCCAATACGCCTACGGATCTCAGTGTCGCACTTACCGTCCTCTGTCAACCGCGTCTGCTCGATTCTAGTGCTCCCGACCTGCAAATCGCATTTCGGGCCCATCCTTTTATTGACGACCATGTATTCTGTCTTCTTGTAGTTTAGGCTTTGTCCTTTCTTTCCACTCTCTGCCGCTACCTTCTCCATAAAACCAGTGAAGTAAAACCTGTGAAAGGGTATTCCTGGACGGAGGGCTTCTTACAGTGAAGTCAGGGGGCCAGCGCAGAGGGATGGCCCAATCGAAAATAACGCCGACTTGTTGGTGATCAAGGAAAGTGTTCCATTTGGGAGCTATGGTTTATATACGAATGTGAAAGTACCAGATGATTTTTAGCATTTCATTGTCTCGGATAGATTCTGACCTTTGCTTATACCACTGAGTTGTATAGTAGAATGTCAGTCGTTCGCACAGTTCTCACTGTGTGGCAACGGGTCTTACTGATCAATTAGAAGAGGGAAAAGAAGGGAGAGGGAGACAAAAGAAGAAAGGAAAATGAGAGAGAGTGAGAGAGAAAGGAAAATGAGAGAGAGCGAGAGAGAAAGGAAAATGAGAGAGAGTGAGAGAGAAAGATGAAAGGTAGAACAAAGAAAAGAGTGATAAAAATGGAGAGAGTGATATATATATATATATGAGAGAGAGAGAGAGAATCAGAGACAGCGAGAGAGGGTGGGAGAAAGGAGAAAGATAAAGAAAAGAAGAGAGTCATAGAAAGACAAAAATACATAGAGAAGGAGAACGAGAGAAATTAGAAGAGATGAAGAGAGAGAAAGGGGGAGAAAGTAAAGAAGAGAGGGAAAAGAGAGAGAAAGTAAAAGAGAGAGATAGTAAAAGAAAAAGACTGAGAGACAAAAGGGAAAGAAAGGAAAGAAAGAAAAGAAAAAGAAAAAGAAAAAGAAAAAGAAAGAAAAAGAAAAAGAAAGAAAAAGAAAAAGAAAGAAAAAGAAAAAGAAAGAAAAGAAAAAAAAAGAAAAGAAAAGAAAAGAAAAAGAAAAGAAAAGAAAAAAGAAAAGAAAAAGAAAAGAAAAGAAAATGGATTGAACGCATTTCGATCTAAAATTTAGACGCTCACTCGCCGGTTAGGAATTGTCGAAATAGGTAAACGAATTAGTATCTGATAAACTACGCCAGAACCCTGCTCGAAAGAATAAAAAGCTTTCAGTGAATATTTGAAAAAGCGTACAAGAAAAGATGTCGAAGCAATGGCGCGGGGGGGGGGTGGAGGAGGTACGTTGTTATTGTGAGCTTGTTTGTAACAAAAATCTTGGAGAGAGAGAAAAAAATAGCAATGACAGTTGAGATTTCGGTAGGAAGAACGAGAAAAAGACCGTGTTAACGACTGCAATAGAATGAAAAAAAAAAAAAAAACGGCTGGGGAGTGGGTACATAAGATAACATGACGGAAGTCTACTGCGTGTGTAGTATTTAAAAGGGGATGTTTCTCCTCGGCTTCTCTTCAAAGTGTTGTCTTTGAGTAAGCTGCAACGTTTTCAGACGAACACACACGAGTACTAGGATTTCTTTAAAAAAAAGAGGGGAAAAAAGAAGAAATCTAATTACGCAAAAGTAGCGGTGGTAGCGATTTGTGTAACTCGTGATTTATTAAACAAATACACCAAAGAATTCATTCATTCTAATGATAATTAGAGAGAGAGGGAGAGGGAGGGAGAGGGAGGGAGAGAGAGAGGGAGAGGGAGAGAGAGAGAGGGAGAGGGAGAGAGAGAGAGGGAGAGAGAGAGGGAGGGAGAGAGAGAGAGGGAGGGAGAGAGAGGGAGGGAGAGAGAGAGAGGGAGAGAGAGAGGGAGAGAGAGAGGGAGAGAGGGAGGGAGAGAGAGAGGGAGAGAGAGAGGGAGGGAGAGAGAGAGGGAGGAGAGAGAGAGGGAGGGAGAAAGAAAGAGAGGGAGAAAGAAAGAGAGGGAGAAAGAAAGAGAGGGAGAAAGAAAGAGAGGGAGAAAGAAAGAGAGGGAGAAAGAAAGAGAGGGAGAAAGAAAGAGAGGGAGAAAGAAAGAGAGGGAGAAAGAGAGAGGGAGAAAGAGAGAGGGAGAAAGAGAGAGGGAGAAAGAGAGAGGGAGAAAGAGAGAGGGAGAAAGAAAGAGGGAGAAAGAAAGAGAGAGGAGAAAGAAAGAGAGAGGGAGAAAGAAAGAGAGAGGGAGAAAGAAAGAGAGAGGGAGAAAGAGAGAGGGAGAAAGAAAGAGAGAGGGAGAAAGAAAGAGAGAGGGAGAAAGAAAGAGAGAGGGAGAAAGAAAGAGAGAGGGAGAAAGAAAGAGAGAGGGAGAAAGAAAGAGAGAGGGAGAAAGAAAGAGAGAGGGAGAAAGAAAGAGAGAGGGGAAAGAAAGAGAGAGGGAGAAAGAAAGAGAGAGAGAATATTCTGGTGAGGCGGGGTTAGGGGCAAAAAATAAAACAATAAATGATAGTTGTATTGCATCGGGGCGAGGGTTTCGACTTTTCTTATTCACTGCTCGACTGTTGCTTCGTTGAGCTTTTGTCATTTTTCTGCGCAAACGAAAATGTTTCTTACTGTAAAAGTAGGGGGAGGAGATGACTGAACAGCGAATTTATATCGCAGAGGGGAAGATGGAGAATGAGAGAAAAGAAAATAGAGAGGACAAAGAGAGAGAGAGAGAGACAGGGGTTGGAGAGAGACAGAGAAAGAAAAGGGGTTAGAGAGAGACAGAGAAAGAAAAGGGGTTAGAGAGAGACAGAGAAAGAAAAGGGGTTAGAGAGAGACAGAGAAAGAAAAGGGGTTAGAGAGAGACAGAGAAAGAAAAGGGGTTAGAGAGAGACAGAGAAAGAAAAGGGGTTAGAGAGAGACAGAGAAAGAAAAGGGGTTAGAGAGAGACAGAGAAAGAAAAGGGGTTAGAAAGAGACAGAGAAAGAAAAGGGGTTAGAAAGAGACAGAGAAAGAAAAGGGGTTAGAGAGAGACAGAGAAAGAAAAGGGGTTAGAAAGAGACAGAGAAAGAAAAGGGGTTAGAGAGAGACAGAGAAAGAAAAGGGGTTAGAGACAGAGAAAGAAAAAGAGATGGAAACAGAGAAAGGAAGAGAGAGACGAGAGAAAAGAAACAGAGAAATCGAGAGAAAAGAAGAGAATGTGAAAAATAGAGAACAGAGGTAGGGAGAGAGAGAAAGAAAAAGAGAGAAATAAAAGAGGGAGGAAGAGTGAAGAAAGGAGAGAGAGAGAGGAAGGAAAAGAAAGTGAGAAAAAAATGAAAAAAGAGAGAAAGGAAGAGAAAGAGAAAGAAAATAAGAGAAAGGAAGAGAAAGAGAAAGAAAATAAGAGAAAGAAAGAGAGAAAATAAGAGAAAGGAAGAGAGAAAATAAGAGAAAGGAAGAGAGAAAATAAGAGAAAGGAAGAGAGAAAATAAGAGAAAGGAAGAGAGAAAATAAGAGAAAGGAAGAGAGAAAATAAGAGAAAGGAAGAGAGAAAATAAGAGAAAGGAAGAGAGATACAGAAAATAAGAGAAAGTGATAAAAGAATAAAAAAGAAGGGAGAATGAGAAAGGAAAAGAAAGTGAGGGGGAGAGAGGCAAGAAAAGAGAGAGAGAGAGAGGAAGATGGAGGCACAGAGTGGGGGATGACACAAGTAAAAAGAGAAGTTTCAACAGATGGCGAGGCATAATGAGACTGAGGGAAACGAACAGATACAAGGCAGAACAGGTTTCGGGTGGAGGGATAGGGACACGGACAGAGGGCAAGGCGGGCAGAAGGGGGACACGAACTGAAGGAAAGGCGGACAGGAGGAGGACACGGACTGAAGGAAAGGCGGACAGGAGGGGGGACACGGACTGAAGGAAAGGCGGGCAGAGGGGGGACACGGACGGAAGGAAAGGCGGGCAGAGGGGGGACACGGACGGAAGGAAAGGCGGGCAGAGGGGGGACACGGACGGAAGGAAAGGCGGGCAGAGGGGGGACACGGACTGAAGGAAAGGCGGGCAGAGGGGGGACACGGACTGAAGGAAAGGCGGGCAGAGGGGGGACACGGACTGAAGTAAAGGCGGGCAGAGGGGGGACACGGACTGAAGGAAAGGCGGACAGAGGGGGGACACGGACTGAAGGAAAGGCGGGCAAGGACAGGAGGACAAATGTATTTGCGTATTCATTTACCAAGAATATTTGTCCTCCTGTCCTTGCCCACAATTGCCTGCCATTCCTTTAAAATTATTTCTAAAGTCGCCGAACTATAACCGTAGCTATAGCGTTTCAGGCTAAATCTGGGATCACCGGGCGGTTTGGGCCTGAAACTCAGAAATACAATGGCTTGTGAATACCAGGCGCTGTAAGCTTAGATTTGCGGGTGGCGTGATGGCTAATGGCTCGGAATTGTTAATCGGAGTGCCGAGTTCCAATCCTATTCTCTCCCCAGCTATGGGTTTATTATTAAGACTTGTATCCTTAAACCATTATTATCTCAAAGAAAAAAAAATTGCGTACAAAATATTTAGATTTTGGTATTACATAACCCATAGAGGTGTTGATATGCCGCGAAACAAAATCAACCAATCAGAAACAGAATTACATATCGGCGTCTCGAAACGTATTTCTGGTTGTTAATGTCTATATGCGCATGCGCACAAGCAAACACATAAGAGAAAAAATTAGAGAGAGAGATAAAGAGAGAAGGAGAGAGAGAGAAATAAATAGAGACAGAGAGAAAAAGAGATAGTGAGCGAAAGAAGTATGGAGAGTGTGCGATTGGTCAATCACTCCCCCATAATTACCTGACTATCCATGTAGCAATAAAAGGAAAAATGTCACCTCAAAGCAAAAGGGAAGACAGAGTTAGCCATTTTAAATTACATGTAAAAAATTTTGAAGGGTTGAAACCAGTTCAAATGGGATATATATACAGGCAGGGCGCAATGGTATCTTGCTCCTACGCCCCAAAATTTATGATACCCCCCAAATCTATGATATGCCACCGACTCTACTAGAATAACTGAAAATTTAAATCCAAATTAGATCCTGTCATAATAGATAATTCTATCTTAAATAAATCTATGTTTTGCGCCAATTTTTAACATCAACTTGAGACTTTTCTTGTTATAAAGTTGAATAATTTTAATACATTCAACGCCACGAATAAAACCTCAGTCAGTTATGTGCTATGCGTGAGACACGCTTAGGCGACCATCTATCTTTCGATACATGACTAACGAGGCAGAGTTTTTCCCGCAGTAGGTCCATTTCTTTCTGCAGTAGATTAGTTGCCATCCAAGGCTATAAAACCCGATCTGTCCTGCTATTTACCCATAGCTGGAGGGAGAAGAAGAAGATCCATATCTCTCCCAAGGGTATTAAGAATGTAATGGACTCGACTGGAATTCGAACTCAGCTCTCCGATTCCTCAGTCCAAGCCGCTATCCATTACTCCACCCGTAAAAATAACTTGGAAGTTTTGAAATTAGTTGCTTTCAAATGGGATATATGCAGTCTGCGCCAGTGCCATGGTATCGTGCTTCCTCACCCAACCTGAGTCTATGATACGCCTACCGCTATACTAGATCTCAATTTTCGTAAGGTAATATTCATATAAAATACAGATTTTATTCTAACCTAATTATATACAATAATGGACCATATGCAATATAGATGAAGAATTCAACTAGAAAAATTGAAAATAAATCCGATGTATCTAAATTCAAATTAGAGACATAGATCATTCCATCTTAAATGAATCAACATTTTGCGGCAATTTTTAAGATCAGCTTGCGAATTTTCTTTTCTGTCTATATTTCTGAGATGAGGTATAATGTACACTATTTACATTATTCGGACTATCTCCTGTTAATTCTCCACTGGAGAACTTGGTGACGGGAATTAACAGGAGATAACTGATAACTAACACTCATTAGACATGGCACATGGAACTAGAACAGTCTACTCCAGCGAGCTCAGTTCGACATTCCAACCACCTGAAGAAGGCCGGAGCGTACAGCGGCAGAAACGTTGTGATAAATATGGTGATAAATATGGCAACAAACATGAGGACAATAGTCCGAATAATGTAAATAGTGAGATTGTTCTTATTAACACATTCAACATTATGAATAAAAAGTAGGGAATTTTATATCGTATTTTTTTTTTTCGAGACTCGGCATGAACAAAAGAAATTCATGATTTGGAATATGGGGGAAAAGATTCCAGACTGACGTCAAAATCTGAATAGTTTTCAACCTCTGATAATTGTACTTAGTTTAATTTGTAACGTATAAAAATGTAGGCAGAAAAAAAAAACAACTATTGATAAGGTAGCAAGGGTCGCAAAGACCTGCCCTGGGTCCTCAACCAAGATTCCTCCTCACTGCGGTTGGGGCTTTCTGGTCCTGCTTGGAACTATCAAATTATTTATTCAGATATAGGGAAATGAGTCGGGAAAAAAATGTCAGGCTTACGGCCATATCATGTTGAAACATTGGTTCCCGTACGATTACTGAAACTTATTAGTTAATTTGTAAAACTTGTATCACTGAAATCGTTAACAAAACAAAAAAAAAAAAAAAAAAAAAGGCACGTCTTTTAGATTTATTTACATTCTATGGAGTATATAAATGTATACAAATACTGATCATAAACTGAGGGATCAATTCATATATTGAATATAATACTGAATTGAACCCCCAGTTTATGCCCGCATTATAATTTGTTGTTTGTCTATCAAAGTCTGATTAGGTATGAATTTACCTCTTCTAAACCCCCTCCCTCCCCATCTAGATATGTGTTAATTATTAAAACTTGTATCACTAAAACTATTATCTTAAAATAAAAAAGGAAAAGAAAAAAAAAAGATTTTATAATCTAAAAATATTTTCTGGCTTTAAATAACCTGTAAAAGGTTGATAAGCCGTAGAAAACGAATCAAACATGCCGACAGGTGTCGGGGGGGGTCGAACTTTTTGCTACTTCACTCGAATCTGAACCCACCAAAAAGCTCAGGGGAAGCAAACTGATTGCTTTCTCATTTCGCCAGAATTTCTTGGTAAGTGGTTGAGGTGTTTACCAAAAGACCCAGATATTTTTAAACAGTCAATAAAATGAACTAAGCTAACAGGAATGGCATGGTAAATGTCAGCTTTGTATTAAAACAAGTTTCTAGAAATGTTTTAATATTAAACCCTGCCAATTTTTAGAATTTCAAAATACGTTTTCTTTCGATATTTTAAGCAAGCTGCAATAATTAAAGCCATAAATATATATTATTGACGTTTGAAATCACTAGCTGATGGCTCCGTGGCAAGAGCATCCGTGTGGAAGCTATAAAAAGTATACGGTTCAATAACCAGGTCAGTGACTGATATAGAAAAAGAAAGAGACAAATGTAGAGGAAGGGAGAGAGAGAGAGAGAGTGGAGGAGAGAAAAAGGAGAAGGCGAAAGAAGCGAAAGAGAGAGAGAGAAGGCAAAGGGATGAAAGACGTCAAAAAGGAGAAAGAAGAGAGAGAGAGAGAAGACAGGGGGAGAAAGAAGAGAGAAAGGACACAGTGGGGAGAAAGAGTGAGAGACAAAAGACACGGGGGAAAAAGAAGAGAGTGAGAGAGGAAACAGGGAACGAAACGAGAGAGAGAGCAAACAAAGTAGAGAAGGAAGAGAGAGAAAGAGACGAAGAGAGAGAACAAGAGAAGAAAGAATGGGACGAAAGGGGAGAGAGAGAAGAAAGAATGGGACGAAAGGGGAGAGAAAGAAGAAAGAATGGGACGAAAAGGGAGAGAGAGAAGAAAGAATGGGACGAAAGGGGAGAGAGAGAAGAAAGAATGGGACGAAAGAGGAGAGAGAGAAGAAAGAATGGGACGAAAAGGGAGAGAGAGAAGAAAGAATGGGACGAAAGGGGAGAGAGAGAAGAAAAAAAATGGGACGAAACGAGAGAGAGAAGAAAAAAAATGGGACGAAACGAGAGAGAGAAGAAAAAAAATGGGACGAAACGAGAGAGAGAAGAAAAAAAATGGGACGAAACGAGAGAGAGAAGAAAAAAAAATGGGACGAAACGAGAGAGAGAAGAAAAAAAAATGGGACGAAACGAGAGAGAGAAGAAAAAAAATGGGACGAAACGAGAGAGAGAGAAGAAAAAAAATGGGACGAAACGAGAGAGAGAGAAGAAAAAAATGGGACGAAACGAGAGAGAGAAGAAAAAAAATGGGACGAAAGGAGAGAGAGAATAAAAAATGGGACGAAAGGAGAGAGAGAATAAAAAATGGGACGAAAGGAGAGAGAGAATAAAAAATGGGACGAAAGGAGAGAGAGAGAGAAGAAAGAATGGGGTAAAAGGAGAGTAAGAAAAAAGTATGGGACGAAAGGAGAGGGAGAGAGAGAGAATAAAAAATGGGACGAAAGGAGAGCAAGAGAGAAGAGAGAATGGGAAGAAAGGAGAGTAAGAGAGAAGAGAGAATGGGAAGAAAGGAGAGTAAGAGAGAAGAGAGAATGGGAAGAAAGGAGAGTAAGAGAGAAGAGAGAATGGGAAGAAAGGAGAGTAAGAGAGAAGAGAGAATGGGAAGAAAGGAGAGTAAGAGAGAAGAGAGAATGGGAAGAAAGGAGAGTAAGAGAGAAGAGAGAATGGGAAGAAAGGAGAGTAAGAGAGAAGAGAGAATGGGAAGAAAGGAGAGTAAGAGAGAAGAGAGAATGGGAAGAAAGGAGAGTAAGAGAGAAGAGAGAATGGGAAGAAAGGAGAGTAAGAGAGAAGAGAGAATGGGAAGAAAGGAGAGTAAGAGAGAAGAGAGAATGGGAAGAAAGGAGAGTAAGAGAGAAGAGAGAATGGGAAGAAAGGAGAGTAAGAGAGAAGAGAGAATGGGAAGAAAGGAGAGTAAGAGAGAAGAGAGAATGGGAAGAAAGGAGAGTAAGAGAGAAGAGAGAATGGGAAGAAAGGAGAGTAAGAGAGAAGAGAGAATGGGAAGAAAGGAGAGTAAGAGAGAAGAGAGAATGGGAAGAAAGGAGAGTAAGAGAGAAGAGAGAATGGGAAGAAAGGAGAGTAAGAGAGAAGAGAGAATGGGAAGAAAGGAGAGTAAGAGAGAAGTAAGAATGGGAAGAAAGGAGAGTAAGAGAGAAGTAAGAATGGGAAGAAAGGAGAGTAAGAGAGAAGAAAGAATGGGAAGATAGGAGAGTAAGAGAGAAGAAAGAATGGGAAGATAGGAGAGTAAGAGAGAAGAAAGAATGGGAAGATAGGAGAGTAAGAGAGAAGAAAGAATGGGAAGATAGGAGAGTAAGAGAGAAGAAAGAATGGGAAGATAGGAGAGTAAGAGAGAAGAAAGAATGGGAAGATAGGAGAGTAAGAGAGAAGAAAGAATGGGAAGATAGGAGAGTAAGAGAGAAGAAAGAATGGGACGAAAGGAGAATAAGAGAGATGTTGGAACGGTCAAAAGGAGAATGAAAAAGAGAATAAAGGAATATAGTCGAAAGGAGAGAAAAAGAGAAAAACAAATAGACGAATGGAGAGTAAGAAAGAATAAAAATTAATCGAGAAAATGTAGAAAGACGGTCGACGGAGAGTAGAATTAAAATGGCGAGGAAAAGAGAGAAAAACAAGAGGAGAGAAAGGAGGAAGAAAAGAGCGGCCGATTGGAGTGCGGGTGTAAAAATCGAGTCAATCTCTCTTAAAAAGACCCAAATCCCAAATTGTGAAGCTATTTCAAAATGACTCGTGTCAGTGAGCTGGAGATTTCTAATTCCTCATTCGAGAAGCTGAGCAAGAGATCATTAACCATAACACTAACTAACAAAATAAATTGAAGAATGGAAAAAAGCTTTACATTCTGATAAATTACAATCTATTTGCAAATCTTCCTAAATGTTCCATTAGATATTTGTTCCTAGCATAGCAAAACCTAAAACCAAGTCGGCGACACGTTATCACACTCCCACTAATGAAAAGGCAGTACGAATAGTTGTTTGATAATCGGAAACCAAGGAATTTTCTGACAATCATTTGAGACAGAAGTTTACATGTTGTGATTTCCATAACAATTCGGAGATATTCATCTCTCTCTCTCTCTCTATATATATATATATATATATATATATATATATATATATATATAGTGTGTGTGTGGATGGTTCTACACAAAACCTTCACCACGATAATCAAATCTCATGTGCTACTGTCTGGGCTGTCGGTTCGTAGGAACTGAGTTGCTTGACCCTAATACGTCGAATACGACGGGTGTGTCCACCATGTATATATATATATATATATATATATATATATATATATAATAAGAACGGTAAGATTCATAATCCTGTGTTCTTTAAAAAAAAAATTAAAAAAAACAGTGCCCGATACAAATAGTAGAGGAAAATATCATATATATACACATATGAGTAATGGATAGCGGCTCGGATTGAGAAATCGGAGAGCAGAGTTCGAATTCCAGTCGAATCCATTACATTCACTTATGTGCTAATACCCTTGGGAAAGGTATGAATCATCCTCTTCTCTCCCACCCCAGCTATGGGTAAATAGCAGGACAAACCGAGTTTTATAGCCTTGGATGGCAACTGGTCTACCGCAGAAACAAACGGCAACCTACTGCGGGAAAAAAAAACCTGCCTCACCAATCATGTATCGAAAGATACTACATGCTCGCCTAAGCGTGTATCCCGCATGGCACATAACTGACACACACACATATATCTCGATTTTCCAAGCGTAGCTTAGATGCGGCACAAGGCCGAAAGTATGGGGCACCTAGTGAGGATCGAACTCATGACTCAGTTGTAATTGTTCTAGCAAGACAAGCTTGCGAACCATTACACCGCCTCGAGGTGCCTATATTATATATATCTATCCCCTTTTAAGGAATGCACATTCCCTTTTTAAAACTTTTCTGGGTTGTCACGATTTCTGTCTGAGGCCGAGCAGGTTAAGGTATGCTTTAATATACGATGTTTTTCCCGCCATATAATTTCTAAAGAAGTAATCGATTTTTATTTATTAAGCCTATATATTGTCATTACTTTAAACCTTATTTTTAGTAGATACCCATATCTGAGTAGACACTTTGTTTAGTTTTAATATTTTTCATCGTCCACCAACCTGATCTCAACGAGAAATTTTTTAAAGAAAATACACCCTCCATATAAAATATACAAATAAATGATTCAGCGTTTAGATGTAATGGAAGGGTTAACAAACTAGACACACAGACCATTACTGTTATAGACAGTTCCATCTTCACTCAGTGACCCACATTTGTGTCCTTTTGTCACACGGAGAAATATACAGAAGAATGCATCGAAAAACATTAACCTGAAACCTGAGGCGAAAAAGCCTCAATGGCTGAAATGTAATATTTGAGATTCTTTTTTTCTTGTTAATTTGTCTATTAAATTCAAAAGGCGAGGTTTGAAAATAATTTAACGTGTATGTTTTATTTTTATTTCTAATATATCATTAATGACAATTGATAAATAAATAATACAAGCGAGTCGGGAGAAACTATGGCAGCTGAAGAAAATCCAGTATCCACCACCCAGAATCGAGTGAGCAGTAGTTATGGCGGGGGATATATGCATCAGTAGCCTCGGGAGATTCTTTGGCAGTAGTGATGTCCACAGAGAGCAAAACAAAATTCGGCAAATCCACGCATAGAAGGGAAACTATAAATTCGGGTAATTTTTATTATTATTATTAAATTTGGTTTTCAGGGAAAGCAGATCCGCCTTTGAAAATGAGGTGCAGAAAAAACAAAGTGCCTCTACCAAAGTCTGTATGTAGACAGTAAAAAATATACGAATATAAAATTTAGTATAGAATAAAACAACACAAAAAAAGCATAAAAAACTTGTAGTCTAAATGTTAATGAAGCGATCATGTGTCTTTCGATACATGACTGACGAGACTGATTTTTTTTCACGCAGTAGGTTGTCATTTCTTTCTGCGGTAGACAAGGTTATAGAACCCGATGTGTCCTGATATCTATCCGTAGCTGGAAAGTGTGTGTGGGGGGGGGGAGAAGAAGAGGATTCATACCTTTCCTAAGGGTATTAGCACGTAAGTAAATGCAATTGATTCGACTGGAAAGTCAGTCAGGCAGTTATATGCCACGCGTGATACGCGCTTAGGCGATCATGTATCTTTCGAGGCTGATTTTTTTCCCGCAGTAGGTTGCCATTTCTTTCTTCGGTAGACCAGTTGCCATCCAAGGCTATAGAACCCGGTCTGTCCTGCTATTTACCCATAAAAGAAGAGGATTCCTAAGGGTATTAGCACGTAAGTGAATGTAATGGATTCGACTAGAATTCGAACTCGGCTCTCTGATTGCTCACTCCGATCCGCCATTCATTACCCCACCGTGCCTCCTAGTGAGATGAGTTTACTAATGAGTTTTAGTTCAACGGCAAGCGCCCTATAGATACAGAGACGAAACGAGCGCGTCTGTACTCATGAAATTTTGTTAACACACAGCAACAGTCATCATATTAATCTCGCATGGGCTGTTCAATGTAGTTTATTGGTTATCGAGCTTGTCTCGCTAGATCAATTACGCCAAAGTGGTGAGTTCTATCCTCATTACGAACTTTCGACCTTGTGCCACATCTATGCTACGCTTAGAAAATCATATCGGCACATCGACGTCGAGTAATGTTTGTCAAACTTGTCTCGCTATATCAATTACGTTTTCGATCCTCACTGGGTGCCCCATACTTTAGGGCTGGTGCCACATCTAAGCTACGCTTAGAAAATCATTTGTGCTTTTCCACTTAGATAGCAAACTTGTCTTCCCTAGACGAATTACGACCGAATAGTGAGTTCGAGCCTCTCTGGGTGCCACATACTTTCGGCCTCGTGTCACATCTAAGTTACTCTTAGAAAATCATTTGGGCACTTTGACATGGTTAACAAGCTTGTCTCCTTAGACCAATGATTCCCAACGTGGGGTGCCTGCTCCACCGCTGAGGTATGGTAATATTTTGATGGGACATGCGTAG
>OZ010611.1:10727258-10732258 GCA_963932145.1 Acanthosepion lycidas
CTTCTTGATGTTAAGTATAAGTCTCCACCTTGTTTGCATCCTCTCCAAGACCTCATCATTGCTCACACGCTCGATCCATGATATCCTCAGCATCTTTCTGTAGAGCCACATCTTCGTCGCCTTGAGTCTCTTCTTCATCTTTGAAGAGACCGTCCAACATTTGCTGCCGTAAAGGAGGACAGATGTCCTGTAGCAGTTTGGTTTGGTTTGTTTTACAGCAAATCAACCTGAATGGTTTATTTAATGCCGACAAAATTTTTATTGTCTGTAATATTTTTTTTTTTCAAAAATCTATTTCTGGTAATAATTTTCTTTCAAAAATGTATTGCTGGTAATATTTGTTTTATCAGAAATTTTTACTGGGATTAAAAGCTGTTTTCACACATTTTGACCCCAGTTTTGGAGCGTTAACTATTTGCCCATAGCTGAGAGCCTGACAGGTGCTACCACCCCGGTTCAAGGTGTACCTGGGAACACCAGCAATTAAGAGGTGGTTCCACGCCACTCAAAACCTCCTGATCACAGGTCTTGCTGTTGGACGTAGTTTATTGTCTTACCCAGGACGCGCATGGAGTTTATCTTCACACCCAGGACGGATCACGTAGCAGCTCAATACTCTTTACTTTGTTACCAAAGAATTCCTTCTAGCTTGATAATCGTAATACAGAACGCAGTTGCGCCCAGAACGAAGACTGTAACTGACCAGAATGCGACAGACATTTGTTAATAGATCGATTGAGTTTAATCCAACATGGACGCCAGGCACATCTGAGATCAAATCAATGTGAGGAAAGAGTCGACCATTACCGGAAACTTAACCGACTGCTGTACGATTTGTTGAATAGAAAACTTGTAGCACGTTTTAAAAGCACTCCCTTGTTTCATTTTCATTTGATCGAAAACACATTTCTATGAAAGGCATAATAATAAAAGCAGTTACAGCGGATCGAACTCACTTTAAAGGCTACACTCAAAAAGCAAGAGAGGAGAAATAACATTCCCCTTCCTGTCCCCTAGTTCGCGTGTTTCTGGTGTCATTTCCGTTCAATTCCTTGCGTTCGAAGTTTTTCTTTTTTTTTTTCTGGCAACACTAGTTATGTAAGTAATACAGCGTTGCGTGCCACGGAAAAAAAAGTTATATACGCGCTTGTGGGCTCTTCGACGTGGTGTGATGGTTAACGAGCTTATCTCGCTTGGTCAGTGACGACTGAATAACACGTTCGAGCCTCCTTGTAACACATCTAAGCTAAGCTTCAGAGAGCCCTTCTACGTGGTGTAATGGTTAACGAGCTCATCTGGTTAAGTCAGTCACGACTGAGTAACACGTTCAAGCCTCACTAGGTGCCCCATAATTTTGACCTTGTGCCACACTTAAGATACGCTTAGAAAATCATTTGGGCACTTCGACGTGGTGCAATGGTTAGCAAGCGTGTCTCGCTAGATTAATTACGACTGAGTAGTGAGTTCGATCCTCACTAGGTGCCCCATTCTTTCGGCCTTGTGCCACATCTAAGCTACGCTTCAGAAAGACCTTCCACGTGGTGCAATGTTTAACAAGCTCAACTAGTTAGGTCAGTCATGACTGAGTAACACGTTCAAGCCTAACTGGGTGCCTCATACTTTTGACCTTGTGCCACACTTAAGAAAACGCTTAGAAAATCATTTATGCACTTCGACGTGGTTCAATGGTTAGCAAACATGTCTCGCTAGATCAATTGCGACTGAGGTGACCCATACTTTCGGCCTTGTGCCACATCTAGGCTACACTTAGGAAATCACCATTGGGAACCTCGACGTGGCATAACCATTAGCAGGCTTGACTTGTTATGTCAGTTACGACCGAATAGCGAGTTCGATCCCTACTGAGTGCCCCATACTTTCGGCCTGGATCCACATCTTAGCTTCGGTTTACTAGACCACTACATATGCACTTGTAAGGTGTAATGGTTAACAATCCCGGTCAAGAGATCAGTGAGCCGAATTCGGGGAACACGTTTTTGCTTTAAAAAAAAAAAAATATGAATTCATTTGTTTTCGCCCAGTTACTGACTAATATCAGTGCAGGCTCGGTTTTCTAGCCGTGGTTGGCACCTAGTCTAGGAGAGGCAGAAATCTCTGGTTTTTCAGTCCGTATGTAGCAATGGCAAAGCAAGTAATTAATAAAAGATCATGAAATTCGCAATTAACTGACGTGGGGGTTAGAGACTATTAGAAAATTTATAAATATATTTAAAAAAAAAAAAAAAAAAATCCCATCAGTTTGTGGTGCGTGATTACAACTTCTGCAGTTATTAACAAAACATTGACAATGCCTTTCTCCTCTCTCTCTCTATATATATATATATATATATATATATAGAGAGAGAGAGAGAGATGAACAGGCTTAGATAGATAAATCGATAGATAGATAGTTAAATGAACAGGCTAAGATAGATATTAGGTTGGTGTAAAAATATTGACGTTTTTTGACGTTAAAAATACGTCAAAAAACGTCAGATATATATATATATATATATATATATATATATATATATATATATATATATATATGTGTGTGTGTGTGTGTGTGTGGCCCAGTTTCAGAATTGTTGTAAAAATACTAATAGATTTAAGTCCTTCATTGAAAAGTCGGTTTTTTTTGTTTGTTTTTTTTTTTGTACAGAGACAAGTTCACACCGAAAAAAAAAAAAAAAAAAAAATCAAATCAAATAACTGAAGCCGGTTTTGTACAGAATTGAGTTACTTTTGGTGTGACCCGGCCAATGTACAAAAATGAGTTTTCAGTGACATACTTAAATCTTTTAGTATCTTTCTGCAACTCTGAAACATGGCTCCATAAATATATATGTTAGATAAAATACATATTTTTAAGGTATGCTATATTTATGGATTAAAGTGCTCAATATATGGACACTGAGGTCAACGCCCAGCGGCGACAGTTTCATGCTTAAACGTAATCTTCAGGCCATGCTACTTATATACGATGGTCAGTGGTGCATTATATTATTGTATTATTCTAACGGTCATTGGGTAGGGGGTTATGTTTCAGTGTATTCTAGGGGCTGCTGAGTGGAAATAATTGTGGATCCGGATGCAGTTTTGTGTCTGTTTTTTCACAGCTGTGTGTTAACTTTTTTTTTTTTAAATTCATTATTGATTAATTTATTATTTATTGTTACTAAGTTTACTTGTGTTTATGTATGCATTGGTAGTTTGTTAAATTTTATATTATTTATTTGATTTGTTTATATATTTATTGATCTGGCTCATTTATTTTACTTAATTATTATCTTATTTTTTCGTTTATTTTTAACTTTCCATTTTTAAGTAACACACACACACACATTATACTTTAAAAATCAGGAGGTCCGTTGAATCCGCTACCCTAGTTTTAACCTTATGGTATCCTCATTTTAAATCAGATCCCCCACCTAACTTTTACTTTTTTTTTTTTTTTTTTTTTAAATAAAGAACGCTACATTATTATTTTCAAAAATAAATTAACAAACGCACGACGTTGGATGTAATAGAATCGGGGGAGGAGAAGAAGAAAAAGAAAAAGAAGAAGAAAAAGAAAAGCAAGTGTATTGTAAATGTATTCGTCGGGGGGTTAATTATTTTTTTTAATCCAGCTTCATAGGCACTTAAGAAAAAAAAAGGCTCCGGTCTTCTGGGTTAATAGGTTCTTTGGATCCGGAAATGTTATAATCGAATATATATATATATATATATATATATATATATATATATATATATATAATAGAAAATGGATTGAATTATTATTATTTTCTGTTTATAGGTTATTTTATGGATATAACTTATTTGAGTAAATGCTGCGTTCTCGTTAAACAGTACTAATTACACTTACCGGTCTGAATGTTCAAGAAATTTCGTAGAAAATATAGGTCCTTCAACGGGAATTGAACCTGTATCCCATACGGAACCATCATTAACCCCGGCGTGCTATGACCGTTCAGCCACTGAGAACAGAACATTTACTTAAATAAGTGTATCCATAAAGAGTAACATATAAACTAAACAGAATATATATATATATATATATATATATATATATATATATAAATTGCTCAGGAAAGATATGTTAGTAAATAAAATGTCAACAGTCACCTTGATGAAGTTTCACAAGGAACGAAACGTGTTGGTATAAGAGTTTTTACTAATGTCTTAAGGCACCAACTATTGATTCAAGCAACTTTAAATAAAACTTTGATCACATTAAGCAACACCTTGAAATAGTAAAATTGCAATATAAGATTAAGCAGAGAGTACTTCGTAGGTTCATTTTAATCAAACTCGTATAGATATACATACATACATACATACATATTAATCAATTCACTCCAAACAAGGCGTTAATGCCACTAAGGCGCAAAGGGCTACAGGAAGTGAAAGAGAATGAGAAGACTTTAAAAGGAACCGGAAATCCAATCCTAAACAGGAAACAAGGAATAAACCTCCTTATAATGAAGGTGAAAATGTATGCCGCTTGCATTTTAGAGGCACCACATGTATTACAATAGTAGCAGAAGTGATGTGTGTGTATATTATATATATATATGATATATATGGTAGTTAATTCGTGTTCATGTACGATTACCTGTAACCTAGAAAGTTTTTTGTATTAGGTTTTTTCACAACTACCATAATCCAGTGACAAAAATGTTCAAATAACTGGCGGTGAACTTAAGTTGCAGGGGTTTTATTTTATAATTCAGAATCTTCTTAGATTGGTTGCCAGCCAAGGTAGAAAAGCCCAGACTACCCTAGCATTTATCTCATAGTTCGTGGGATGGAGAGAACAGATGGATTCATAGCAGATAATTTGCAAGAGCTGCTATCTATGTTTTAGTCAAGCAAGGCAATAACACCACTAAGAGTGAAAGAGAATGAGAAAACTTTAGAAAGAACCGGAAATCCAATCCAAAAAGGAAACAATGGATAAACCTCTACTCCTTTTCAAAAACTAGGGAGGAGTGTGA
>OZ010611.1:10737258-10742258 GCA_963932145.1 Acanthosepion lycidas
AATGTGTGTGTGTGTGTGTGTGTTTCTTATTGTGTCATTGATAATTTAATTCTGGGTCACCAGGGGGCAGTAGGGAGACTAGCGTGTCAAATAGGAGTATTTATGCACGAATCTCTTATCTTTCTTCTCGACCTCTTCCTTCGTATCGCCGTGTCCATTCATGGCTCTCCACAATTTCCTGTACTTTGAAGTTCCTAATAAAATTTTTCCTTTTGTTATCTCTCCTAAATTATTATGCATCGTTTTCCTCTATCCTACTTTCCCCTCAATCTGTCTTGTGAGTATCAGATTTTCCAAACCCACTTTCCTCATTATGTGCCCTAGATATTTCAACTGTCTCTTTTTGATGTTGCATACAAGTCAAACCTTATTCAAACTTAAATACAAGACTCAGATTTTTCGATTTTTTTAAAGAAAAATGTACGCCTGAATATTTTAATAATTAAATTAAAAAATATATTTGATTTTAATTAGGTTCACTACCATAATTCTATTGGGCTTGTACGCGCTTCAAAAAAATGGTTCCAGGAATGAAAGGTTCTTCTTACTCATTGGAGGAACCCTCTCCATGATTGACCAAGTCTTCAGCCGTACTTGGCCAATTCCGGGTTGGTGGTTCTATTTAACCCATAGTTGGGGGGGTTGATTTCAAAGTTGTCTTTCTCATAAACCGGTTGCTACACAAGACAAGCTACATGAACTAGTCTGGTCTACTATTTAACCCATAGCTGGAGGAAGAGATGGATTTATATAATATATATATATATATTTCTCAAGGGTATTTGCCCGTAACTGAATGTAACAAACCCGTCTGATATTCGAACCTCAGCTCTCCGATTCCTCGATCCAAGTCGCTATAACCCACCATACAAAATTCAGAGAACTATAGAGCGGCTTGTTCATGGCTATATATGCGTTAGACATAGCATTCTCTATAGTCTATTTGTATCAGATGTGTAAAAGACCAGTGACATTTCTTTTGGCATGTGAATGTTTTTGTTACACGCTGTAACATAAGAAGCGTTATGTCAAATATTTATACATACATTAAATTTATCTATATTAGCAATTTGTATGTTTTTTTTGTTGAAGACAACAGCCAAGTCAAGAACGATCATAAACTATAGACAGGTTCGCTATACGTTTTTGAAACAAGATAGGGAAGTCAATCCAAATATACACACTATTACTTGAATAATTTCTACATTAACTAAAAAAATCCTACAGAAAAGCTTCTGCTCGAATAGAAATATAATAAAATCTTATCTTTTTAACGAGACAGTGTGTGCATATATTACAATATATATATATATATATATATATATATATATATATATATATATATACGTGTTTACACAGATGCATATATACACACACAGTTCCATATATAGATATATACACACACAGACGCATATTATATACACAAAATTTGTGTATATATTTATGCGTCTGTGTGTGTATGGAACTGTGTGTATGTATGCATCTGTATATATATATATATTATATATATATATATATGCATCTGTGTGTGTATATATGTATATATCTCTCTGTATGTGTATGCATATACACATATACACACATGTGTGTGTGTGTGTGTGTAATGTTTTACTTTTATACAGACAGACAAAGCCAAAACTTGTATACATTTTTCCCTTTTTTACCATAAATACTGTATATATCTTTGAGTCCGCATTTTCTTTGTCAAAATAAGGAAATAAGTAAATAAAACGTTTTTTTTTGTGTGTGTCTGTGTCGCCAGAAGCCCGTAACCTATTAATTGTGAAGTAATAAAAATGTTTTTACGGTACCTATCTGTTTAGTTTACAACACTCTTTCTTTGTCACTGCACATAACCCGACGCTATTCTACAGATCGTATACGATGATAGCAATTTCGACAATTTCAGATGAGAATTTAGCAAATAACTGTGTCGGTTTGTGACTACAGACTTACTGACCCATCCAACGCTTACTTAAAAATCGTGTGTGCGTCCACAAAAATATAGTGTGTGTCTCAATTGAAAAAACAAAAAAAAAAAACAACAAAATCCCCCAAAACGACTGTGTGTAAATTTATGAAAGATCGTTTTCAGAAAAGAAAAACGAAAATATATATATATATATATATATATATATATTCACCTAAAAATCTTAGCTGTATGGTCACAAGAAATCCGTATATTCACCATTGTGTGCGTTATCTTTCTCGAAACCTGTATGTGTGTACACGAAAAACGTGTGTGTCTCACGTCATAGTGTACATATTCCTATCATAACAAAGTTAGTGCTTAATGTGTACACAGCTGAAATTTTATGTGTTTTAGAAAGAAAAAAAAATGTGTTACACACCTATTTTTTCCCTATTTTCTCTACAAATGGCAATTCTTTCATCTTTGTCTGTGTTTTTTAGTTTTAAAAATGTGTAAGCTCTGTCTGTGTTTGCGCTGAGTTTAAGTCCCTTTGTGTACACACTACAACCTGGAGGGGCTTGTTCTCGTCTTCCTTTGTGATTGCAGCAAGATAAATATATGTTTAGGAGTCTTTAACATGTTCGAATTAAATGTATTTGTCCTGTGTCGGTTGACCCCGAGTGCATGTGTTTTAGGCTTTTAGCTTTCCGATAACCAAGTCTAATTATTTACTACCTTTGCGGTGTAGATATAAAAAATTTATTTTAAAACTGTGTCGTGTGACTGGCTACTCTGGTTCTCACATCCTTCGAGGTTTACTAAAAGAAAATAGCAACATTAAGCCGTTCTCACAGAAAGAGAGAAAGATTTGCTTTTTTTTTTGCTTTTTTTTTTAATGATTATTTAAAATCCTTTAAAATTCACCAACATAATCCAGGCAAGAAGCATGCAGGAAAAAGAATACTTACTGATCGTTTTACAAATTTACATAGATACAAGTGTTAATTTAAATTACATGTCTATTCAAAACCTTACCTACAGTATATTTTCTTATCTATATTTTAGGACATACACATCAGTGCTTCCCAGGTATGTGTGATACTAGTTAAGAAATTCCCACTCGCTCATTTTTAATTCATTCTCAATAAAGGTGTGTCACTAGTGAATATAACGCTTTCTTTAAAAGGATTTTATAAATATATACCGTTTTTCTTATTTTTTATTACAGAATTTGACGTTTTCTAGTTATATTTACACCAATTTCAAAAGCTAATCCAAAATCCCCACTGACTACAGCAAACGGATACTCGATTCTTCACGTATGAATTTTCAAAAAATAAAACTATAAAAACATAATTTCTTTAAGAGTAAGACAATCCCTTGTTAGTCTAGATTATTTTAATATTCAAAAGATTAAAACATTCCTGATTTATAGAATATATTAAAAACGATTTGGTTTGGGTTTTTTTTAGAAGGGATATAAAACTGCTCTCCGTTTCCCGGTGTATTATACACACCAACTACAAAACGACCAATAATGTAGCCAATATACACAACAGACAAGGACCGACCATGAAGAAAAAAAATAAAAATAAAAAAAAAAAAAAAAAGCAAACAAAAATAAATATATTCAACTCTAGTTTAAACAAATTACAAAAGAGATTTTAGGGTGTCAATCATGATCCAGTTCGGGGGGAGATTTTTAAAGCAGACAACAAGACATTCCAGAGAGAGAGAGAGAGAGAAAGAAAGATAGAATATCTTTCTGCTGTTTTTAGCCATATCAAAGCACGGAATAATTATTAATTCGCTGGAGTACAACATCGAAAATCATTTAGTGTTGACTTAAGCAAACAAAGAAATTGCAGATAATAACGTTGGATAAATAATCGTTTAAGCCTCAAGAGCAGTTATTTCACGAGAGTATGATAATAAACAAGAAAGAAAATGTAATAATCGACCTGACGGCTCGCGTACTTGGCTATCGTTTTTGGTACTCCCAATTTTGTTAGCTTCGTCCTATTTGTCACAAAATTCCGTACAGAAATCCATGGATAGATTTAAAATGAATCTAGCCACTACATTGTAAAATTAGCAACAAAAATATTCGTTGATCTAGAGACACGATAGAAACAAGTTTTTTTAGTAGCTAGGTAAATTTTGGAAAAGAAAAAAAAATCTATTTTTGTTATATACATTCTGTTTTGCATATTTTAGTAGCGATATTTTGACCAAAAGATATCTTGCTAATAAGCTAAACGTTTTTATTTATTTATACAAGTTAAAGAATATATCCAACAAAATAGAAATGATATTTCTTTCGTTTTTAGGAACTTGATTTTTTTTTTTTTTTAAACTGGAATTGTCAAAAATCGAGCTATTTTTATTAATATATAACAGAACAAAAAAAAAAGAAACTGTTTAAAATTTAGTTTTTAAAAAAAAAACAGTTTCATTTAATTACGGTTTTAAACCCAAAAAAGTTATTAAAAAAAACAAAAAAAAAAAAAAAACTAACGTTAAAGCAGGTATTTTTTTTAAACCTCTTTTTACTTTTTTTTAAAAATAAATACGTTTCTGAGTATTTTTAACGTTCACGCCCAGCTTGAAAAAAGCGGACCCCCCCACCAAAAAAACAAAACAAAACACAGAGAACGTATTTTGGAAGGGGTTTAAAAACAAATTAAAAAATAGAAATAAAAACTTTAAAAAACTATTTTTCATACGTTCAAAACAATATATATTATATATATAAAATTTAAATATTATAAATTAAAAAAAAAAAAAAAAAACTTACCATAATTTTTTAACAAAAATCCATGGAGTACTTTTTTTTTTTTTTTTTTTTTTTTTTTTTAAAGTGGTTCCTGCAAATTAATCCTTCAAGACTTAAACGGAATCGTCGGGTGAACAGAAGAATTTTTTTTTAAAAAAAGTGATATTTTCAAGTTTAAAAAAATATTAAAAATCTAAAAACAGTTGTTAATTTCCAATTAAGCGTTGATGACAAGTGAAGTTAGAGAAACGAGAATTCGTTTTATTTATGTATATAAATCCTTTGTGTAGTTGAATACACAGTAGATTTTAT
>OZ010611.1:10747258-10894758 GCA_963932145.1 Acanthosepion lycidas
TCTAAGAGAGTGGCCCATTGCAACTTTTCGGGCTAAAGTTCTCAGCTGACATGAAATGAAAAGACTATATTAAATCCATTCCTCGGACAGCTGCTGACAAAGTTGGGTCAGTGTGTCGTACGAAACAACTTTTCTCTTCAAAATCTATCTTGCATATATATCATTCTACCATTCATCCATGCTTAGAATATTGTGCCTACTCGGGCTAACGTTCTCAGCTGACATGAAGTAAAAAGACTATATTAAATCCATTGCTAGGTCAGCTACTAAGAAAGTTGGTTCAATGTGTCGTACGAGACAATTTTTCTCTCAAAAATATATCATACATATCTGTAATTCTACCATTCTTCAATGCTTAGAATATTGTGCCATCTCAGGGTAACGTTCTCAGCTAACATGATGTGAAGAGACTATATTAAATCCATTCCTAGATTAGCTGCTAAGAATGTTGGTTCAATGTGTCGTACGAGACAATTTTTCTCTCAAGAATAAATCTTACATATCCATAAGTCTACCATTCTTCCATGCATAGAATATTGTGCCTTCTCGGGCTAACGTTCTCAGCTGGCATGAAGTGAAAAGACTATATTAAATCCATGTCTAGATCAGCTGCTAAGAATGTTGGTTCAATGTGTCATACGAGACAATATTTCTCTACAGAATAAATCTTACATATCTATAAGTCTACCATTTTCAATGCTTAGAATATTGTGCCGTGTCTGGCTAACGTTCTCAGCTGACATGAAGTAAAAAGACTATATTAAATCCATTGCTAGATCAGCTGCTAAGAATGTTGGTGCAATGTGTCGTACGAGAGAATTTTTCTCTCCAGAATAAATCTTACAATCTATAAGTCTACCATTCTTCAATGCTTAGAATATTGTGCCTTCTCGGGCTAACGTTCTCAGCTGACATGAAGTAAAAAGACTATATTAAATCCATTGCTAGATCAGCTGCTAAGAATGTTGGTGCAATGTGTCGTACGAGAGAATTTTTCTCTCCAGAATAAATCTTACAATCTATAAGTCTACCATTTTCAATGCTTAGAATATTGTGCCGTGTCTGGCTAACGTTCTCAGCTGACATGAAGTAAAAAGACTATATTAAATCCATTGCTATATCAGCTGCTAAGAATGTTGGTTCAATGTGTCGTAAGAGACAATTTTTCTCTCAAGAATAAATCTTACATATCCATAAGTCTACTATTCTTCCATGCATAGAATATTGTGTCTTCTCGGGCTAACGTTCTCAGCTGACATGAAGTGAAATGCCTATATTGAATCCATTGCTAGATCAGCTTCTAAGGATGTTGGTTCAATGTGTCGTACGAGAGAATTTTTCTCTCCAGAATAAATCTTACCTATCTATAAGTCTACCATTCTTCCATGCTTAGAATATTGTGCCTTCTCTGGCTAAAGTTCTCAGCTGACATGAAGTGAAAAGACTATATTATATCCATTCATAGATCAGCTGCTAAGAATGTTGGTTCAATGTGTCGTACAAGACAATTTTTCTCTCCAGAATAAATCTTACATATCTATAAGTCTACTATTCTTCAATGCTTAGAATATTGTGCCTTCTCTGGCTAAAGTTCTCAACTGACATGAAGTAAAAAGACTATATTAAATCAATTGCTAGATCAGCTTCTAAGAATGTTGTTTCAATGTGTCGTAAGAGACAATTTTTCTCTCCAGAATAAATCTTACATATCTATAAGTCTACCATTCTTCAATGCTTAGAATATTGTGCCTTCTTGGGCTAACATTCTCAGCTGACACGAAGTAAAAAGACTATATTAAATCCATTGCTATATCAGCTGCTAAGAAAGTTGATGCAATGTGTCGTACGAGAGAAGTTTTCTCTCCAGAATAAATCTTACATATCTATAAGTCTACCATTCTTCAATGCTTAGAATATTGTGCCTTCTCGGGCTAACGTTCTCAGCTGACATGAAGTAAAAAGACTATATTAAATCCATTGCTAGATCAGCTGCTAAGAATGTTGATGCAATGTGTCGTACGAGAGAATTTTTCTCTCCAGAATAAATCTTACATATCTATAAGTCTACCATTCATCCATGCTTAGAATATTGTGCCTTCTTGGGCTAACGTTCTCAGCTGACATGAAGTGAAAAGACTATATTAAATCCATTGCTAGATCAGCTTCTAAGAATGTTGGTTCAATTTGTCGTAAGAGACAATTTTTCTCTCCAGACTAAATCTTACATATCCATAAGTCTACCATTCTTCTATGCATAGAATATTGTGCCTTCTTGGGCTAACGTTCTCAGCTGACATGAAGTGAAAAGAATATATTAAATCCATTGCTAGATCAGCTGCTAAGAAAGTTGGTTCAATGTGACGTACGATACAATTTTTCTCTCCAGAATAAATCTTACCTATCTATAAGTCTACCATTCTTCCATGCTTAGAATATTGTGCCTTCTCGGGCTAACGTTCTCAGCTGACATGAAGTGAAAAGACTATATTAAATCCATTGCTAGATCAGCTCCTAAGAATGTTGGTTCAATGTGTCGTACAAGACAATTTTTCTCTCCAGAATAAATCTTACATATCTGTAAGTCTACCATTTTCAATGCTTAGAATATTGTGCCTTCTCTGGCTAAAGTTCTCGATTGACATGAAGTGAAAAGACTTTATTAAATCCATTGCTAGATCAGCTGCTAAAAATGTTGGTTCAATGTGTCGTACGAGACAATTTTTCTCTCCAGAATAAATCTTACATATCTATAAGTCTACCATTCTTCAATGCTTAGAATATTGTGCCTTCTTGGGCTAACGTTCTCAGCTGACATGAAGTGAAAAGACTATATTAAATCCATTGCTAGATCAGCTTCTAAGAATGTTAGTGCAATGTGTCGTACGAGAGAATTTTTCTCTCTAGAATAAATCTTACCTATCTAAAAATCTACCATTCTTCAATGCTTAGATTATTGTGCCTTCTCTGGCTAACGTTCTCAGCTGACATGAAGTAAAAAGACTATATTAAATCCATTGCTAGATCAGCTTCGAAGAATGTTGGTTCAATATGTCGTACGAGAGAATTTTTCTCTCCAGAACAAATCTTACCTATCTATAAGTCTACCATTCTTCCATTCTTAGAATTTTGTGCCTTCTCTGGCTGAAGTTCTCAGCTGACATGAAGTGAAAAGACTATATTAAATCCATTGCTAGATCAGCTCCTAAGAATGTTGGTTCAATGTGTCGTACAAGACAATTTTTCTCTCCAGAATAAATCTTACATATCTGTAAGTCTACCATTTTCAATGCTTAGAATATTGTGCCTTCTCTGGCTAAAGTTCTCGATTGACATGAAGTGAAAAGACTTTATTAAATCCATTGCTAGATCAGCTGCTAAAAATGTTGGTTCAATGTGTCGTAAGAGACAATTTTTCTCTCCAGAATAAATCTTACATATCCATAAGTCTACCATTCTTCCATGCATAGAATATTGTGCCTTCTCGGGCTAACGTTCTCAGCTGACATGAAGTGAAAAGACTATATTAAATCCATTGCTAGATCAGCTCCTAAGAATGTTGGTTCAATGTGACGTACGATACAATTTTTCTCTCCAGAATAAATCTTACCTATCTATAAGTCTACCATTCTTCAATGCTTAGATTATTGTGCCTTCTCTGGCTAAAGTTCTCGACTGACAGGAAGTGAAAAGACTTTATTAAATCCATTGCTAGATCAGCTTCTAAGTATGTTGGTTCAATGTGTCGTACGAGAGAATTTTTCTCTCCAGAATAAATCTTACCTATCTATAAGTCTACCATTCTTCCATGCTTAGAATATTGTGCCTTCTCTGGCTAAAGTTCTCAGCTGACATGAAGTGAAAAGACTATATTATATCCATTCATAGATCAGCTGCTAAGAATGTTGGTTCAATGTGTCGTACAAGACAATTTGTCTTTCCAGAATAAATCTTCCATATCTATAAGTCTACCATTCTTCCATGCATAGAATATTGTGCCTTCTCGGGCTAACGTTCTCAGCTGACATGAAGTTAAAAGACTATATTATATCCATTCATAGATCAGCTGCTAAGAATGTTGGTTCAATGTGTCGTACAAGACAATTTGTCTTTCCAGAATAAATCTTCCATATCTATAAGTCTACCATTCTTCCATGCATAGAATATTGTGCCTTCTCGGGCTAACGTTCTCAGCTGACATGAAGTGAAAAGACTATATTAAATCAATTGCTAGATCAGCTGATAAGAATGTTAGTGCAATGTGTCGTACGAGAGAATTTTTCTCTCCAGAATAAATCTTACATATCTATAAGTCTACCATTCTTCAATGCTTAGAATATTGTCCCGTGTCTGGCTAACGTTCTCAGCTGACATGAACTGAAAAGACTATATTAAATCCATTGCTCGATCAGCTTCTAAGAATGTTGGTTCAATGTGACGTACGATACAATTTTTCTCTCTAGAATAAATCTTACCTATCTAAAAATCTACCATTCTTCAATGCTTAGATTATTGTGCCTTCTCTGGCTAACGTTCTCAGCTGACATGAAGTAAAAAGACTATATTAAATCCATTGCTAGATCAGCTTCTAAGAATGTTGGTTCAATGTGTCGTACGAGAGAATTTTTCTCTCCAGAACAAATCTTACCTATCTATAAGTCTACCATTCTTCCATTCTTAGAATATTGTGCCTTCTCTGGCTGAAGTTCTCAGCTGACATGAAGTGAAAAGACTATATTAAATCCATTGCTAGATCAGCTCCTAAGAATGTTGGTTCAATGTGTCGTACAAGACAATTTTTCTCTCCAGAATAAATCTTACATATCTGTAAGTCTACCATTTTCAATGCTTAGAATATTGTGCCTTCTCTGGCTAAAGTTCTCGATTGACATGAAGTGAAAAGACTTTATTAAATCCATTGCTAGATCAGCTGCTAAAAATGTTGGTTCAATGTGTCGTACGAGACAAATTTTCTCTCCAGAATAAATCTTACATATCTATAAGTCTACCATTCTTCAATGCTTAGAATATTGTGCCTTCTCGGGCTAACGTTCTCAGCTGACATGAAGTGAAAAGACTATATTAAATCCATTGCTAGATCAGCTCCTAAGAATGTTGGTTCAATGTGACGTACGATACAATTTTTTCTCTCCAGAATAAATCTTACCTATCTATAAGTCTACCATTCTTCAATGCTTAGATTATTGTGCCTTCTCTGGCTAAAGTTCTCGACTGACAGGAAGTGAAAAGACTTTATTAAATCCATTGCTAGATCAGCTTCTAAGTATGTTGGTTCAATGTGTCGTACGAGAGAATTTTTCTCTCCAGAATAAATCTTACCTATCTATAAGTCTACCATTCTTCCATGCTTAGAATATTGTGCCTTCTCTGGCTAAAGTTCTCAGCTGACATGAAGTGAAAAGACTATATTATATCCATTCATAGATCAGCTGCTAAGAATGTTGGTTCAATGTGTCGTACAAGACAATTTGTCTTTCCAGAATAAATCTTCCATATCTATAAGTCTACCATTCTTCCATGCATAGAATATTGTGCCTTCTCGGGCTAACGTTCTCAGCTGACATGAAGTTAAAAGACTGTATTAAATCCATTGCTAGATCAGGTGCTAAGAATGTTGGTTCAATGTGTCGTACGAGAGAATTTTTCTTTCCAGAATAAATCTTCCATATCTATAAGTCTACCATTCTTCCATGCTTAGAATATTGTGCCTTCTCTGGCTAACGTTCTCAGCAGACATGAAGTGAAAAGACTATATTAAATCCATTCCTAGATCAGCTGCTAAGAATGTTGGTTCAATGTGTCGTACGAGACAATCTTTCTCTCCAGAATAAATCTTACCTATCTACAAGTCCACCATTCTTCCATGCTTAGAATATTGTGCCTTCTCGGGCTAACGTTCTCAGCTGACATGAAGTGAAAAGACTATATTAAATCCATTGCTAGATCAGCTTCTAAAAATGTTGGTTCCATGTGTCGTACGAGACAATTTTTCTCTCCAGAATAAATCTTACATATCTATAAGTCCACCATTCTTCCATGCTTAGAACATTGTGCCTTCTCGGGCTAACTTTCTCAGCTGACATGAAGTGAAAAGACTATATTAAATCCATTGCTAGATCAGCTGCTAAGAATGTTGGTTCAATGTGTCGTACGAGACAATTTTTCTCTCCAGTATCTATCTTCCATATCTATAAGTCTACCATTCGTCAATGCTTAGAATATTGTGCCTTCTCGGGCTAACGTTCTCAGCTGACATGAAGTGAAAACGCTATATTAAATCCATTACTAGATCAGCTGTTAACAGAGTTGGTTCTAAGTGACGTACGAGACAATCTTTCTCTCGAGAATCTATCTTACATATCTATAAGTCGACGATTCTTCCATGATTAATATATTGTACCTTCACGGGCCAACGTTCTCAGCTGACATGAAGTGAAAAGACTATATTAAATCCATTGCTAGGTCAGCTGCTAAGAAAGTTGGTTCAATGTGTCGTACGAGACAATTTTTCTCTCCAGTATCTATCTTACATATCTATAAGTCTACCATTCGTCCATGCTTTGATTAGACATTATTCACCTGCAATGTTATTTGTCCTGACGTGGCATCTCGGCTTCAGTTACATTCCAACTACCTTAATGTAGCTTCCCCGTGCCTTTTCTATAATTACTTCCACCGTAACTGGTGGCTGTATTAAGAATGGTAAGAATGTGTTGTCATCTCTTAATTACTGATGTTCACAGATACCCCCACCCCCACCGGCCAGGAGTGGTAACACCTGTTAAGGTCCCAGCTATACGGAAATAGTTAACCCCCCCAAACTGGCAAAAACATCTTGAAAGTAATATATAGGTTTTTAATACCAGAAATACTTTTTTAATAAAATATTAGGTTTGTGCAAATATAATGACGTAATAATGTCTTTTTTTGACGTTTTTTGTTAACCTCAAAAAACGACATTATTACGTCATTATTTTTGCATCAACCTAATATTAACAGCAATAAAAATCTTGTCAGCATTAAATAACCCATTGATGTCGATATACCGTAAAACAAACCATACCAAATCAATCTAGACTTTATGAATTTACACGCTGTACTTTATTGGCAACTAGGTCTCATCATTCTATTCTTGAAATAGCTAGATGCAACAGTAATTTTTATTTTTATAGTTTCTTCTCCAGTTAACTTCCTGATTTTGAAAGATTCTCCCTACGTCTCTGTTAATTACGATCTTCAATAATGCGACTTCAATCGCCATCTTCTGCCTTTTGTGAAACATGTTCTCGTATTGTCCTTTCTCCTCACTAAAGATTACTCATTTTTTTCAAACTCTAAGTAGCTCTTGTGTCTTAGTGACTTTATTGCCTTTCTTTGTAAGAAATAGTTAAAAAAAACGACCAGTTTTAATTCTCCGACCATGTTGATAATTTTTAGGACATATAATAATACATAGGGAGAATGATGAATTTTTTCCTTCTCCTAGGAAGGTTTCCAACTACGACGATAGAGACCAATCTATTCTTCAATTTAAACCATAGCTAATAAGAGATTCTTACCTTTTCTCAGGGTAATTTTGCGAAGGTGTTGATTGGAATTACATTATTATAGATTCCACGGCAATTTTCTTTACATTTTTTATTTATTTATTTAAACAGTAAGTGTTAGATCGGAGACGAAATATTAATTGATCTAGTCATCATCTCCACCACTCCCAATCCTGGTGTAGTCGTGTAGGCGGCTGCCTAGGCGAGCACTTAGCCAGATGCCCTCACATGTTTCGGTTCTGCTCTGAGTTTAATGGTGCAGAAGTAAGGTTCATGAATATACGCTAAAACACACACACACAAATAATTTGTCTATATTTCTGAGATGAGGTATTCCAGCTCCTAACACTATTTACATTGTTCGGACTGCTATCCTCATTTTTAGTGTCATATTCACAACGTTTCGGCCGTTTTACGCTCCAACCTTCGAGATATGTCTATATTTCTGAGATGAGGTATTCCAACTAGTTACACTATTTACATTGTTCGGACTGTTGTCCTCCTCTTTACGGCCATATTCACGACGTTTCGGCCGTTGTACGCTCCGGTCTTTTTCAGAATTTGTCTGTATTTCTGAAATAAGGTATTGTAAATATTTTAAAGGCATTGTAAATATTTACATTATTTGCATTATTCGGACAGTTGTCCTTATCTTTCATGCCATTTACACGACGTTTCAATCGTTGTACGCTCCAGCCTTTTTCAGGATCTGCCAATATTTTTGAAATATTGTGTTGTAATTATTTACATTGTTCGGACAGTTGTCCTCATCTTTATTGTACGCTCCGGCCTTTTTCGGGTGTAGTCGTGTAGTATAATATGTTTAGGTCAGTAATCGTGGCTAGCTAGGTTTAAGATAAAACAGATTGAAGACCAGCCTTTCCCTATCCACCATCTTTTGGCCTTGTGTCACATTTTTGTGTTAAAACAAAATAAATATTAATTGTCATCATGGCACCCAGGGTCTATGAATTTAAGTGCAGTAGTAGATTTACAGCAATATATCATTTTGCAGTCGAAATGGCTACATGCATCCGTACGTTCTATGTTGATAGTTTCTTCTATCCTAATTCTCGCTTGTGGAACTCTCTTCTGGTTAATTCCTTTCCAGATAAGTTTAATTTTCAAAAATTTAAATGTAATATTAGTTGTTATATTCTAGCCCACTATTTTTGTTGTTCTTGCTCCTGAATAATGTTTCCATTTTCTTTCTCTCACATTAACCCCCTCAATAAAACGTCTTTTCACTGTCACTAACCCCTTTAGTAAATCCCCTTTTTAATCTCAGTAACCCCTTCTGGAAACCTTCTTTTAACTCTCAGGAGTTCATAGGGATTCTGAGGTATGTTGTGGCTGTTGTAAGAATGATAAGTAATGTATTGTTTTGAAGTAAGGAATACTGTGGTACGTTTAGGTCAGTAATCATGGCTAGCTAAGTTTAAGACAGATTGAAGACCAGACTCCTCTGTCCCCACACTTTTGACCTTGTGCCACATTTTTGTATTTTTTAAAGAAATATTATTTTCCGCTATAGCAGACAAATTGTACATATGGGAACTAGTTATGACTTTATAGAGACACTGAGATATTATGGTGACTGTAGTAGGAATGTATAGTAAGAATGTGTTGTTTTGAAGTAAGGAATACTGTGGTATGTTTGGGTTAGTAATCGTGGCTAGCTAAGTTTAAATTAACACAGATTGAAGACTAGTTTTACCTTATCCGCCTTTGGCCTTGTGCCACATTTTTGTATTACTTAAAATAAATATTACTTTCCTTTATCATACCAAGACTTTACGAACTTGAGCGCAATACGAAATTGGCGGCAAATTCTCATGATTTTGCAATTTAAGTGGCTAGATGGAACCGTGAGTTCTATTCTAACAGTTTCTTCTCTCGCACTTCTCACTTGTGAGACTCTCTTTCGGCTTCTTGATTCCCAGTCAAAATTGATGTTCTAGAATTTAAATTTAATTTCAATTTCTTCTGTCTCCTTACTTCTTATTCTTCTATCTTCCTCTCTCACGAATAATAGTTTTCTCATTTTCTTTATCATTAACAGTAACCTTGCTTGGGGTGAAATGATTAATATATATATATATATATATATATATATATATATATATATATATATATATATATATATATATATTACTACAACCATGCTCTCCCGTAGACTTACCTGTCACCTTCCCGATCTTAGTTCTATTAAACAACATTTCTTAGAAAAAACATAGCCGTGTACATAACACTAAACAGATATAAGTTGATAACGCAACAAATACTCAGACATAAATAAACTTTTCACTATTTTGCTTAGTTTCTTGTAGATAATTTGTATTCAATTTAAATATTCATCGACGTTTATTTTTAAATGTTGTTATTTTATCCTCCTCCAAGTGAATTCTACATATAAGAACGAGTTAAGACTACATAGAGACTTGAGGTATTATGGTGACTGTAGTAAGAATGGTAAGTAAGAATGTGTAATTTTGAGTGATATGTTTAGGTCAGTAATCGTGGCTAGCTACATTTAAGATAAGACAGATTGAAAACCAGACTTCCCTATCCCCCACTTTTGGCCTTAAGCCACATTTTTGTGCTAAAACAAAATTGCTTTCCCCTTTGTACATATGGGAACTAGTGAGGATTTCATAGAGACTATGAGGTATTATGGTGGCTGCAGTAAATATTTATAAGTAAGAATGTGTTGTTTTGGTGTAAGGAATACCGTGGTATGTTTAGGTCAATAATTGTGGCTAGCTAAGTTTAAGATAAGACAGATTGAAGAGCAGCTTTACACTACCCACTTTCCGATTGTGACACATTTTTTCTATTATATCAAAATAAATATTACTTTCATCAATGGTACCTAGACTTTATTAATTTAAGCGCAATAATAGATTGGCAGCTAGGCGTCATCATTTCACAGTTGAAAGGGTTAGATATATCTTCAAGTTCTATGCTAACAGTTTCTTCTCTTACAATTTTTGCTTGTGGAATTCTTCCGTCAGCATGTTTCCCGATCAAGTTTCACCTTCAAAATTAAAATTTCCTTAATTCTTATTCTTTTATTGTCCTCTCTCCTTAATAGTGTTTTCTTTTTCTCATATTCTTAATTTGATCTTCTAAAATTGAAATGCAGTGCCAATCGTTATCTTCTGTCTTCTTAATTCTTGTTCTTTTATTGTCCTCTCTCATTAATAGTGTTTTCTTTTTCTCATATTCCCAATTTGATCTTCTAAAATTTAAATGCAGTGTCAATCGTTATCTTCTGTCTTCTTAATTCATGTTCTTTTATTGTCCTCTCTCATTAATAGTGTTTTCTTTTTCTCATATTCTCAATTTGATCTTCTAAAATTTTAATGTAATGTCTATCGTTATCTTCTGTCCTCTTAATTCTTGTTCTTTTATTGTCCTCTCTCATTAATAGTGTTTTCTTTTTCTCATATTCTCAATTGGATCTTCTAAAATTGAAATGCAATGTCAATCGTTATCTTCTGTCTTCTTAATTCTTGTTCTTTTATTGTCCTCTCTCCTTAATAGTATTTTCTTTTTCTCATATTCTCAATATGATATTCAAAAATTTAAATGCAATGTCAATCGTTATCTTCTGTCTTCTCAGTTCTTCTTCTTTTATTGTCCCCTCTCCTTAATAGTGTTTTCTTTTTCTCATATTCTCAATTTGATCCTTAAAAATTTAAATGCAATGTCAATCGTTATCTTCTGTCTTCTTAATTATTGTTCTTTTATTGTCCTCTCTCATTAATAGTGTTTTCTTTTTCTCTTTTTTTTATTCATCTTTTTTCTTAATAAAGTTTCTCTTTTTCTCGCATTCTCTCACACTCAGTAACTCATTACGGATTAGTGGCTTTATTGCCTTGCTTTGGGTGAAATGGTTGAAAAATTTTAAAATATAATTAAAAACATTTCTCTTAAAAAATTTTTTTTCAGGAAAATAGATTTCTCAACTCCAGTAGCTGTTATCGCTCTTTCCAGTATCGATGACGGTTTCCTTTCTAACATTTTTTTTTTTTTTTTTGCAATTATGCGAAAAGTCAATATCTTGATTATATCATTATATTCTTTTCGCGTTACACGCTATTCATCTTAGTTTTTGCGGCTGTTGAATGTCCTCAAGTTATGTGGTTTCTATTATTTGATGCATTCTTTTGTTTATGATAATATAGCTAGAGTTCAGAAGGGCGGTTCCCACCAAGATCCATTGACTTCGCTCGTTCAAACCTATTTTTAATCATTAATTTTTAGAAAACGGCTGCAAATTGTGAAATATAAAAATAGCCGTTTCTTATAAGGAAACATTCGGCATTCCTTAACTGAGCAGCCAGTACTAATTGAGCTTGGCTTTTCTTCACCCCTGGCCACCGAGATGGGATCAAATTGTTTTTGATTTGTTTTTGTTTTTTTTCCTTTGTTTTGGGTTTTTTTTTTCATCTCTAGTGGTAATGGTAATATTATCCGTTTCCTTATAAGGAAACATTCTGCGGATATTTTATTGTCTAGAATTCACCATGAGCTTACTCGATGCGTAACTTAAGAGTTAAAAATTCATCAAAATAGAAAAAAAATCGTGAAATTTCAGCGGGTTAAAACTAGCATAAATAAGTCTACACTGTTAATTATTATATAGTTTCATAAGAACAAGGTTCTTGCTCCCAGAGACAAAATATCTCAGGAGCAAAGATAAAGATACGATGAAACGTGAGGGGATGATGAAAATAGTTTCTGTCATCTCTTGAGGGATCAACTCTGGCTTCTGTGTGAATCAGGGAGTGAGAGATAATTAACCTGTTTTACGTGGCGAGTAGGGATGCTGACTTTAATGGGTTCAAAGACTTTGGAATATGGAACAAAGAAATATGTATATAAAAATGTGGTGGGTGTGAGAGTCGAGATAAGGAGTCTCGTGAAATGTAGAGATGCATTCTTCGGGGTGTGGATACGCACATACGCGCGCGCAAAGTAAAAACTATTCAGTTATTTGTAGAAGACATAATAATAATAATAATAATAATAATAATAATAATAATAATAATAATAATAATAATGAGTTGAAAAATTAATCATGTCTGTCTTAACGAACTATAATTTGGAAAAAAAGAGGTTCATATGGTTCAACTACTAATGGCTAAACCCAAAGGAATATAATTCCAATGTAGAGTGGATCAGACGAGGGCAAGAAAGACAGAAGGCTAAACCTCTTCAAGAATTGGAATATAGAAACAAAGACAATGTTTGGGAAGCTCTAACAAAAAAAACGAAAATGGAAATAACCCAGGAAATGACAAACTTTATCCATTCAGTTAATAATCCTAATGAAATTCCAGGATGGGTCACTGAAGATATTACATATCTTCTACGAAAAACGTATGAAACAGAGGACTCCAAAATTATACACCCATAACATTTCTGTCCACCACATATAAATTAATCATGTTAATCCTGACGAACTGTACTTTGGAAGAGAACGGATGTCGAAGAGGTTCATATGGTTCAACTACTAATGACTAAACCCAAAGGAATATAATTCCAATGTAGATTGGATCAAACGAGGGCAAGAAAGAAAGAAGGCTAAACCTCTACAAGAATGGGAATATAGAACCAAGGACAATGTTTGGGAAGCTCTAACAAAAAAACAAAAAAACAAAAAAACAAAAATGGAAATCCCTAGAAAATGACATGATACAAAATTATGGGCTCTATAACCCTTCCGCGGACATTATTAACTCTAATTAATAACCCCAATGAAATTCAGAAGGTTTTATCATGGCTGCCAATGCTTGCTAACTAGAAATAACCAAACAAACATACTTGAAAATTGAGTTAACCCGAAATACAGATTCTGTGATAAATATCCAGAAATAATTGACCATCTTGTATCAGGTTGCACGGTGGTGTTAACATCAACTGAATATAAAACTCGACATGAGAGAGTGGGTTAATTCCTGCACAGGAATATATGCAACTGTTACATGAAGGAAACTGCAAGAAACAAATAATAATAATAATAAGCCTTTGCCAAAGACGACAATAAATTGAAGGGTTTGCTCAATGCCATAAAACATTTCATTGACGACATCGGTATGGATTTCGGATTGGATAAATGTGCAAAAGTAACATTCAAGAAAGGGGGAATTACAGAAACACTCTCAATAGATTTAGTTTTTATCGCAAAGATTAGGGAACTGGAACAACCGTGATGCAATACAGTTTCAACATCCTTAATTGGATCCTAGCTGAGATTAGGTGAATGGGTGTCAAAACGAGAAATTTTATCACTTGCCACTGCATGCATTATCCTAATGCTGATATCGAGAATCTATATGTGCCCAAATCCGAAGGAGGTAGAGGATTAGTTCAACTAGAATTGTCTTTCAAAACCACAACAATCGGTCTTTAAAAATATCTGGAAACTACAGATAACTCGATGATGATCTGTGCCAAAGAACATGAAAGAAATAAGAAACTTTATTCCTTAATAAAGGAAGCCAACAAATTCAAAAGAGAATTTCAAGTGGACGAACTGCAAATAGACCATGTAGCGGCAAAGAAACTAAATAAGTTTACAAATGCAATAGACCAAATGCAGAAACATTGGCAAGATAAGCCTCATCATGGTCAAGACTCTGCACGTACCAGAGAAGCTGACGTAAGCAAAACACCGAACCCATCAGTGGTAACATAGTACTGGGTTAAAAGTAGAAATTACCAAGTAAAAATACTTCAAAATTAAGTTCACCCAAAATGCAGATCCTGTGGTAAATATCCAGAAACAACTGACTATTTTGTATCAGGTTGCAAATTATTAGCACCCACCGAATATAACACTCGTCATTATAGAATTAGCCAATATATGCACTGGGATAGATGCAACGTTTACGGGATGAAAACTGCAAGAAACTGATATGAACATCACCCAGACCTAGTTACAGAGATAGGATTTGTAACAATTTTATTAGACTTAACAGTACACAGACAAAACAATTAAAATGAATCGTCCAGAGATCATGATCAAAACCCCCCAAAACAGAATGTGCTTTCTTATTGACATGGCAGTCCTTGTAGATTTTAATGTGTCTTTGAAGATCATCGAAAACTGTCAAAATACGAGGATCTTGAAGTGGAAATCTCAAAAATGTGGCACATGAGGATATCAATAATTCCAGTTGTAGTTGGAGCACTCGGATTGATTAGAAAATAAAAAAGTACAGCTCAAGAGCAAATAGGTTCGCCTACCGCCTGTGTTCGAATCTTCGTCGCCAATTTGTTGTGGATTCCGAGATGAAATTTGGTCTCCAATGAATGACAAACGCAAGAATTAAATATAAGAAATTAAATGTATTTACACAATAATACAATGGGTAATAGTGTTAGTAAATCCAGGAAAGTGGTTAGTAGCAATAATAATATAATAATAATAATAATATTATATATATATATATATATATATATATATATATATATATATATATATATATATACACATATACATACTTTTTTCCTTGAGGATGAAATGGAACTAATGTCTTTAATTTAATTACAAAATTAAATTCGGGGCTTTTAGCTTCCATTTTTGAAACATGGTTAGAACTGTGTAGCGAAAAAAAACATATTTTAAGTCAATTAATTTATAATATATATATATATATATATATACATATATATATATATCACAATGAATCATTCATACAAAAAATAAATTAGTAAAGTTACTGATATGAAATGGCGAAATCCCTTCGCTAACAAAATACATAGAAACCAAGCCAAACCAATCTAATAAAGATCATCTTGAATCTACGTATATCAGATATTAATTTTGAAATATTTAATATTGCATGTCAATAGGAGTAAAGCCTGAGGACACAAAAACGATATCATCTTCGCTTCAAAGATGACATGATGACGATGCCTATAAACATCGTTGTGTGGGAAGATCGCTCAGGCTTGAGGAGCGATTTACACCGATGTTTAAAACGAGGAGAGATGAAACGGGGGTTTGTATCCATATATTTCTGGTAGATTGAACTTGTCATCCCCGAAGGGTAGTCCATCTAAGAGAAGGAAGACATTGATTTTAAATTTCCGCTGCATTGCGGCTAGCCATATCACATCATGGGAAAACTTTCGGGAGTAAGCCCCGAGGACAAATCCGGGGCCGGATTTCATATGACTGTCCGATGTTATGCTCAGCTTTGTTCTGGCAACTCCTGCGACGACGCCGGTGCCAAGCTACTCTGGACTCTTGGACAGCATTGGTGGCATGTCGCGGGGCGATGTGCTACATTGGTAGCCACCAATCTTTCATAAAACCCTGCCCAGGCCGGCGCCATGAAGACGACAGTCCAGTGTCACCTCACCGCGACGGCAAACACGGCAAGCAACAGTCAACTGATGGGAGGATTCCGAAAGACCTGTATGGGGAACTGGCCACTGGCAAGAGGGCACGAGGACGACATCATCGTCGCTTCAAAGGTGACATGAGGATGACGGGCATGAATATCGTGGTGTGGGTAGATGTTGGCCACGATCGCTCACACTTGAGAAGCGATTTACACCGAGGGTTAGAGCGAGGGGAGATGTATCTATATATTTCGGGTAGATGAAACTCGTCATCCCAGAAGGGTAGTCCATCTAAGAGAAAGAAGACACTGATTTAAATGTTCCGCTGGCTTTCGGCCAGCCATGTCCAATCATGGGAAAGGGTTCGGGAGTAAACCCTGAAGAGAAATACGGAGCCGGGGTTTCGAAAATAATTCGATGTAATGTTTTTTTTCTAGAAACTCCTGCGACGACGCAGATGACAAGATGTATTGAACTCTATCTTTTATTCGGACAGCATTAGTGGCATTGAGACGAGAGGCGTGCTGCATAGCTCGAGCTCAGATAAAGCCCCGCCCAGGCCTGAAGAGAACCATCCAGCATTGCCTCACAGCGACGGAAAAACACGGGAAAAAGCAGTTTATTGATAAGAGTATTCTGAAAGTCCTTCCGTTTGGGCACTGGCCAGCGGAAAGAGGGCACGAGGGCGATATCATCTTCGCTTCAAGGACGTCTGCAAAAAGGGTATTGTGCGGCGGGAAGAGGTTGCCAACGATCGCTAAACCGGAGACGCAATTTACACCGAGGTTTGGAGCAACGAGAGGAGAAACGGGGGCTTGCTGCCGGGGTGAATCCCGCTCGTAGGAAAGAAATCAACACAACGATATCTGGGGAGAGCGTCTTCACATGCATTGGTTCTAATCGTCTGTGTGGGCCTGTAGAGCCATAAAAGATACTCCACTGCTATCAGAAGCTTAGGCATAACATTTGGGCGCAGTTCCATGGTCTCTCGACGCCGACGGTTGCCACATATCAATAGGAGTATCTATTCCTCCTCTTTTGAACATGAGTAGAGATTTATCCCCTTTTTCCTGTTTAGGACTGGTTTTCCGATTCCTCCAAAAATTATTCTGTTTCGCACTCAGTAACTCCTTGCGTCTTAGTGGCATTATTGCCTTGCTTGGGGGTGAAATGATTTTAAAAAACAGCTCAAAAAAAGAAAAAAGAAAAAGAAAATAATTCATGTCACTTCAGCATCATCTCACAATGACGGTAAAACAAGGGAAACGTCAGTTTACTGATTAGAATATTTCGAAAGTCCTTCTGTATGGGAATTGGTCACCGGCAAGAGGGCGACATCATCTTCGCTTCAAGGACGTCAATGATACCTGATCTACAAACATATTTCTTACAAGAATATAGATTCTATTCATACGAACCTATCCTAAAACTCTCGTCGGCATTACATAATTCATTGAGGTTGAAATATGGCGTAAAACAAAACAAAACAAAACAAAAAAACTAAAACAAACCAAGTCATAAAAATAATTTCAAAGTGTCGCAGTTTATTCAGGTTACACAGCAATTTTTGCTAGACAGAAGGGGAAATTGTGACCTATTTCTGCTCCATTCAAATTCTGTATTTATGGACGTTCATGGGTGCGTATGTATTTTTAAAATTCAGTGACAGACCGAAAATATTTCTATAGAATTTTAAAAAAGCTTTAAAAAATAATTCTATTTTTTATGGAATAATTGCCGAATGGTTCGGTAAAAAAAACAACAAAAAACAACAAAAAAACTTATAATTATTTGACTTTTGATGTTTTAAAATTAATTTTTCTTGTCTGTAGCCTTTTATTGCTAAACCCAGGGTAGGGATTGCCCAGACTTAGTAGTGGTGAGTATCAATATTATTCAAATGATTTTCAAATTCAATCAAATTGTGTGTGGTCTTGTGCGTAAATTAAACCCCAATCCAAACTAATTGCTTACTCACTACAGTTTGAGGAAACACCTCCTGATTGTCCATATCTTCAGGGTTGTAGCCTTACTCACCACGCTTGACCAACTGCCGTTTGGTGAGTCTATTTAACCCATAGTTGGGGGGATTTCATCCGCCCTTTAAAAGATATAGGGAAATCAGCCGGGAAAAAATGTCAAGCTTACGGCCATATCATGTTGAAACATTGGTTTCCGTACGATCACCGAAACTTGGCTGTACGGGTAGCTATTGATTAATTAGTAAAACTTGTATCACTAAAATCATAATTATCTTATAAAAATAACAAAAAACAAAACAAAAACAGAGGCATGTCTTTTAGATTTATTTAAATTATCTGGCATATTTACATATAGAAACTACCGTTCCCACAAAGTGAGGGATCAATTTATATATTGATTGTAACGTAGAATTGATCATCCACTTTATATCCACATTATAATTTCTTGTTTGTTGATAAGCCGTAGAAAACAAACCAATCAATGAAATATTGATTATCTATACAGGCATGTCTTTTAGATTTGTTTGCAATCTCTGGAATAAGAATGTATAGGAACTACCGTGGCCACAAAGCAAGGGATCAGTTTATATATTGATTGTAATGCAAAATTAATCCCCCACTTTATATCAACATTATAATTTCTTGATTGTTTATCAAATTCTGATTAGGTATGAAATCATCTCTTCTAGACCCACCCAGATATGTGTCAATTATTAAAACTTGTATCACTAAAAGCATTATTATGTTTAAAAAAATTTGACCGAAAAAAAAAAAAAAGACCACAGAATGACGTCAAATTCCCTGAAAAACTTTTAATGCTTCAAGGACTTGGACGAAGACAAAAAAGACCCCAGTATCAGTAGAGCTCAGATTAATTTGTAACGTATATGACAACTAGCAGCATGGCCCGGCGTTGCCCGTGCTTGATTCAAAAATCGTACAACTCATACAGCAATCGTTATCACTTAACTTAAAATATTTTTGCCTTTCCTTGCTTTTAAAGAAGAGCCCTTTTCCGTGCTGATGTTGCTACATGCCTTACTTCTTGCCTATCTCACACTGCGAATTTTGTCTAAGCTCTATACTAAACATTAAATCTGTTACGAAAAAAAGAAGTAAACAAAATGAACACAAAACGATCAGCTTTAAAAAAGGACTCGTAATTGGAAAAACTGAATGAAAAAAGAATGTTAACAACAAATACATTTTCCCTTTACTTTTCCAACCCAACCCAGTTCGGCGGAACCAGAATCAACGTTGAGTTTAACAAGCGAATGAGTCAATTGGAGTAAAGTGCCATGCAGATTTAAATTTTTCCCACTTGTGACGAATGCGTAATCGATTTTTTTGCATGCTAGTTAACATTCGTGTCAGTCAGCTGTTGGCTCTCACGCTGGTCAATAGAATCTTCATGCCTATTCGTGGCAGCCAGCTATAGGTTCTCACTCTAGCCAGTAGAAAATGGCCGCAAACTACATGAAAACTGTCGTAGAAGCATGAAAAATCGATTATTTCCACTATCGATGGGAGTTGGGAAATGCAAAGTCTGTCTTGGCCTTCTCGCTAACTTGGAGCATGTACATGTAAATTTTGGTGCAAATCCGTCGAAAATTGCGGCCGTGCATTCGTTACACACACACACACACACACATACACACACACACACACACATCCTGCCTTTTATAGATAGAGATTCAATCACACCCAGTAACCAATATTTAAGCAGAAACAAATCAAATGTTGCACTGCTCGGATCCTTCAGTCAATCTTGTAGGCCAGGGGTAGTACGCACCGCCTCTGACCCCATGTAACTTTGTTTTTCTCTAAGAACTTATTCCCATACACATATTCATATAAGCAAAATTGTTACTACCATCCTTTCCACATTGAAACTCACGGTTTTACTGCTATGTCAGGCCTCAGGTTCCCTCTGTCAAAATCCTTTCCTTGTTATGTATTTGTAATTCAAACTAGTGTCAAGTTTGGATTTATATCGTTTTCTAGTTTTACTCTTCTCCTTCAATAAAAGTCTTGCCCTAAAGTGTTTATCTGGCTTTCTTGAGGTACGCACGCGTGCGAGACGGACGCGTACACTGAAGACAGAACAAAAACTTTATTTATTTTATTAGTATATAATTATTAGTATAAATCTTATAATCGAAAATATTCCTTATTTAATAGTATCATTCATTCATTTATTAAGTTTACTCAGTCTGCCCTGTGGTCATCACTCCCGCTATTTCTGTTGTAATTGTGGTTCATGCTGAAAAACCAAAATAGTATAATGGCTTCAGTCAGTTAAGTGCTACACGTGAAACACGCTTGGCCGATCATGTCTTTCGATGCATAATCGATTAGGCAGATTTTTCCCGCATTAGGTTGCCATTTCTTTCTGTGGTAAACTGATTACCAATCAAGGCTAAAAAAAACCGTATCTGTCCTGCTATTCTGGATGGAGAAGAGATGGATTCGTACCTTATTCGTGCGTAAGTAATTATAACGAACCCGACTTGAATTCGAACTTAACTCTCCAACTTTCAATTCCGAGCCGCTAACCATTAAACTACAATGCACATTTACCCATTCCTTTAACACTGGGGGTGTTGAGGTTAACCCATCCCCTCTCTTAGATGTTCCTCCACATACTGGTAAAGGCGTTGACCTTTAGAAGCGTAGCTTCATGCTGGTGACTGGTCTATTACCAGTTGGTACAGGTGGGGGTGGGAAGTGACATTTCCCGTCACGTGTCGGGTCTGGAAACCCTGCCGACTACTCTTACATAGTTTAGCCAGTAGGTCGACGCCGCTGACCAGGGTTTGGCTGTGCCTGTGTCCATGCGAGTTATTGGAGTGTGTTAGCTATAGAACGAGGACAAGTAAGGTTTTGCATCACAATTCACCTGGGTAAAACAAGGCCGACTGCTTCGATATAAAGATACTACCACTGACGATACACATCTAAACACGCACGTACGCACACACTATATATATATTATTACCTGTAGAACAACATTTTCGCCTGGAAAAACACGATTTCAAAACCCATGCCAAATTCACTATAATTGAGAGAATAGAAAAGTTCAGAGCAGATAACATTAGAAAGATTTTTGAGTCGCATGAAAATAAGTGGATACAACGTCTAAAAACACAATATCCAGCCGGGCTAAATCATAAATTTAACAATATAGATAATATTAATATATAACCCTACAAATAAAAACCTACCAACATTTCTCACCCACACAAGACAGACATGTTTACGGAGGTGTTCAGGCTTCATACTTATACACTCACCCACACGAATATACACACTTACACACATCATACGCACTCACTCCCTAATGAGCCAAATGATAACACACACCCACAGCAATACACACGCTTACACATATCATACTCCCTCCCTCCCTAATAACCAAATAACACACACACAAACATTTAACAGAGATACATCACCTCTCCAGGACCAATAAAACTGTCAAACTGACCAGAGAATTCATAGCAGCATGTATCTATCCAGCTCTTATCTCAAATAACAACTTAAAAGAGACTGTTTGACCAACACAAGGAATGTTAAAAGATTCATGTTAAAAAGATTAAAAAAAACAAAAAAACAAAAACAAATGAAAACTACAGACAAAAGTTCATTTTCTCCATCAAGACATTCATTTCTGTAGTTGAGTGCTAGCAGCAAGCAGAAATATTTCTTCTCCCGATGATGGCCATTTTGGCCGAAACTAGTCCAGGAATCTGAATGAAATAATAATAATAAAAAAAAAGCAAAAGAATATTAATCTACAACCCAGTGTGTCTGCAGATTTTAATTTTTTAATATATTTTATTGTTCAATATATATATATATATATATATATATATATATATATATATATATATATATATATATATATATATATTAAAGGAAAAGGTTATAGTAGTTCCCACGAGACAAAAGTGTGTATATTAAAAAGAAGAGATAAACCGCAAACGTTTTTGGTTGTAATGTCCATTAAAAAAAAAAAATATTGTACTTTATTTTACATGATTTTACTACACGTGTTTCTGGTCTCGCGACCGTCATCAGGTAAAGGTTGGAGATTTCCACATATTATTAAAAATAATAATTTTTTTTCTCCTTTATGTTTTTCGATATTAAATATTCTCTATATGAGACATTCTCTTTTTTGTGTTAGTAATTCGAATGTCTTTCTTGAACTGGCAGTGAAGAGTTCTGCGCGAATGGTTATAAAACAATTGAGATTGGTCCGAGAGAAATGATGAATTAGTTATCGGTATCTTAACTTTTAATGTTTTAATGACCCCTGTGTGTTCTTAGATCTGTTTCCATTTTCGTGTGTTTCTGTCAGCATGTGTGTATATATGTGTATATCCCCTCTCCATACATACACACCGTCTCACTACGAGGAATTAGTAAACACATGTGTACACATACACACATACATATACACACGCATGCGCACACACACCGTCCCACCACAAGGAATCAGTACATACACACACATACATACACACATACGTACACACACATACTTCCCAAATTACAAGGAACCAGTATACACATACACACACATACACATATATACGTACTTCCTAAGTTGTGTGGGCTTTGTGTACGTGCCCGTGAGTAATTCCCTGTTTTTGACAACATGCGTATATACATACATACATACACACACACACACATATATATATATATATATATATATATATATATATATATATATATATATATATATATATATATATATATGTTACACTGGATTTCGGAGTAAACATTTCGTCACCAAATGTACTTTAATAGAATAAAATTACTATAAGGAGTATTAGTATAAATTTTATGAACGAAAATATTAATTTATTTAAATTAAATAAACAAAAAGCCTTACTCATTACTAGAATTTCTGTCATGACGTTTTCGCAACTATTCTCGATGTACATTTGTCAGATTCAAGCTTGTTCTCCTGTATGGCACTGAATGTTGGACAATCGCCTCTAAGATGAAGAAAAGTTTTGAAGCAACAGAAATGTGGTTATACCAAAAGATGTTGAGAATACAATGGACTGAAAAGTTAAGCAACGACGAAGTTTAACAGAAAATGGAAACAAAAAGGAAACTTGTATTTAACATCAAGATGAGACACTTGAAATTTCTGGGGCACATAATGAGGAAAGACGGCTTGAAAAATCTGATACTCTCAAGACAGATTGAAGAAACACAAGAAAATAGAGCATAACATATTGAGTGAACTTGAATAAATGGATGGCGGGACAGGGTTAAGGCGAGACCAATAGAAGATAAAATATATTGGGGGCTACAAAGGACAGGAAATTGTGGAGAGCCATGATCGCTAAGGTCCTGAAGGGACACGGCACATAGAAGAAGAAGAATGAGCTTGAGAAAATGAATGGCGGAACATGGTTTACGATTGATAAAAAGACAAAATTTATTAAGAGCTACAAAGGACAGGAAATTGTGGAGAGCCATAATCACCAACGTCCTGAAGGGACATTGCACATAGAAGAAGAATGAGCTTGAATAAATGAATGGTGGAGCGAGGTTTAGGGGAGATAATAAAAAGATAAGATTTATTAAGAGCTACAAATGATAGGAAATTGTGGAGAGCCATGATCGCCCAAATCCTGCAGACTTAAAGAATAAGATTGTCCTTGTGTCACACTTATCTGAGAGAAAGCAATCGGAAACCTCGCCTGCTTTTTTGTGTGAGCAATTCCCGGGCTAATTTTCTTGTTCTTACTTAATGTCAGGGCCACGTCCGATAAACTTGAGACGCTTTTGTAGCCTGAAGACATCAAGCAAGTCTTGCTGACCTGAAAATTCTTTCAATGCCTCGAACTTTTTCACCAAACCCCACCCCCTAGCACTAAGCCACCTAACTAACCCCCATCACCGACCGCCCCCCCACCCAAAGCTAAAAAGAAAAAAACAATGCCCCACTTAATTCGAGTCTTCAAATTACGATGTCACGTTCTGTTCTCTGTCTTTTTAAAAAATATATATATTCACTCAATATGTATTAGGTTGGTGCAAAAATAATGTCGGCTTTTTAACGTTAAAAAATACTTCAAAACCGACATTATTTTTGCACCGACCTAATACAAATATTATGTTTGTTGCAAAAATAATGTCGTTTTCTCACATATGTTACTATGTGAGAAACCGACACTATTTTTGCACCAACCTAATATTAACATTTTTAACCCGAGAGAAGTCTTCTTCTATATGCCGTGTCACTTCAGGCGGTTGGCGATCATGGCTCTCCACAGCTTCCTCCCCTTTGTAGCATTTAATAAATATTGCCTTTTTTGTTTCTTGATATTTCTTCTGAACCTTGTTCTGCCATCCATTTACTTAAGCTCATTCATCTTCTTCTATGTGCAGTGTTCCATCAGGTGGTTGGCGATCATGGCTCTCCACAGCTTCCTCCCCTTTGTAGCATTTAATAAATATTGCCTTTTTTGTTTCTTGATATTTCTTCTGAACCTTGTTCTGCCATCCATTTACTTAAGCTCATTCATCTTCTTCTATGTGCAGTGTTCCATCAGGTGGTTGGCGATCATGGCTCTCCACAGCTTCCTCCCCTTTGTAGCATTTAATAAATATTGCCTTTTTTGTTTCTTGATATTTCTTCTGAACCTTGTTCTGCCATCCATTTACTTAAGCTCATTCATCTTCTTCTATGTACCGTGTTGCGTCAAAACATTGGTGATCATGGCTCTCCACAATTTCCTCACCTTTGTAGCTCTTAATAAATTTTGTCTTTTTGTTATCTCTCCTAAACGTTGTTCCGCCATCCATTTACTCAAACTCATTCTTCTTCTTCTATGTGCCGTGTCCCTTCAGGACGTTGGTGGTCATGGCTCTCCACAATTTCCAGTCCTTTGTAGCTCTTAATAAATTTTGTCTTTTTGTTATCTCTCCTAAACGTTGTTCCGCCATCCATTTACTCAAACTCATTCTCCTTCTTCTATGTGCCGTGTCCCTTCAGGACGTTGGTGGTCATGGCTCTCCACAATTTCCAGTCCTTTGTAGCTCTTAATAAATTTTTGTCTTTTTGTTATCTCTCCTAAACGTTGTTCCGCCATCCATTTACTCAAACTCATTCTTCTTCTTCTATGTGCCGTGTCCCTTCAGGACGTTGGTGGTCATGGCTCTCCACAATTTCCTGTCCTTTGTAGCTCTTAATAAATTTTGTCTTTTTGTTATCTCTCCTAAACGTTGTTCCGCCATCCATTTACTCAAACTCATTCTTCTTCTTCTATGTGCCGTGTCCCTTCAGGACGTTGGTGGTCATGGCTCTCCACAATTTCCTGTCCTTTGTAGCTCTTAATAAATTTTTGTCTTTTTGTTATCTCTCCTAAACGTTGTTCCGCCATCCATTTACTCAAACTCCTTCTTCTTCTATGTAACGTTTCCATTTAGGACGTTGGCGATTATGGCTCTCCACAATTTCCTGTCCTTTGAAGCTCTTAGTAATTTTTTTTTATTTTGTTATCTCTCCTAAAACGTGTCCAGCTATCCATATACTTAAGCTCATTCTTCTTCTTCTTCTTTGTTCCGTGTCCCTTCAGGACGTGGGTGATCATGGCTCATCACAATTTTTCTTTCATTTTTCTTATTTCTTGTTATTTCTTCTGAACCTTGTCCCGTCATCTATTTACTTAAGCTCATTCTATGCGCAGTGTCAATTCAGGACGCATGTGATTATGGCTCTCCACGATTTCCTGTCCATTGTAGCTCTTAATAAATTTTGTCTTTTTGTTATTTCGTCTAAATATTGTTCCACCATCTATTAATCAAGCTCTTTTTTCTTTTTCTATATGCCGTGTCCCTTCAGGACGTTGGCGATCATGGCTCTCCACAATTTCCTGTCTTTTGTAGCTCTTAATAAATATTGTCTTTTTATTATATCTCCTAAACTTTGTTCCGCAATCCATTTACTCAAGATCATTCTGCTTCTTCTATGTGCTGTGAACCTTCTGAACATTGGCGATTATGGCTCTCCACAATTTCCTGTCTTTGTAGCTCTTAATAAATTTTATCTTTTTGTTATCTCTCCCTAAACCTATCATTTCAGCCATTTACTCAAGGTTATCAGCAAGTCATTGATATTTTAAAATTGTCAAGTTTAACACCTGGGAAAGCAAAATTGTTTTCGTGACAAGATATTGCATGGAGACATAAAAATCAATTTATTTTAATTTATTATTCCAAAGGACATTTATTGATGTGACTGACACAGAAGCAATCATAATTGGAGACTATCAACTGATTCGTAACATGGAAATGAGTTTTCATTAGTTACATCAGGGAGACTGAAAAAGATTTAAACCTAGAAATACGTACATTTTATCATAAAATTCGGTAGTTGGTCAGAGTGTCGAAGGTCAAAGTGTCAAATGGAAAAAAAGAGTCAAACTGACTAAATGACGAATGACCATAATGTCGAGAAGACAGTGTTTTATAAAGACAAAATGTCGAATAAAGTGAAAACAAACATATCGCCATAATTTAAAAAAAATGACACCGTTCAAATAATACGTGGCGGGCTTAAGCAAGTGGATGAAAGAACAGAGTCTAGAAGAAAAAACAAAAAGATAAAACATTGCTACAAGGAACTGGAGGAAGTGGGGGACCATGATCGCCTAAGTTCTGAAGGAACGCAGCGCATAAAGAAGACACTTTTTATTACTTAGCTTTTGGCATCTGTCTATATTTCTGAGATGAGGTATTATGTACACTATTTACATTATTTGGACTATTGTCCTCATCTTTTTCGCCATATTTAACACAACGTTTTGGCCCTTCAGTATCTGTCTATATTTCTGAGATGAGGTATTATGTACACTATTTACATTATTCGGACTATTGTCCTCATCTTTATCGCCATATTTATTACAATGTTTCAGCCTTTCAGTATCTGTTTATATTTCTGAGATGAAGTATTATGTACACTATTTACATTATTCGGACTATTATCCTCATCTTTTTCGCCATATTTAACACGACGTTTTGGCCCTTCAGTATCTGTCTATATTTCTGAGATGAGGTATTATGTACACTATTTACATTATTCGGACTACCTGTCCTCATCTTTGTCGCTATATTTATTACAACGGTTCGACCCTTCAGTATCTGTCTATATATCTGAGATGAGGTATTATGTACACTATTTACATTATTCGGACTATTGTCCTCATCTTTGTCAGCATATTTATTACAACGTTTCTGCCTTTCAGTATCAGTCTTTATTTCTTAGATGATGTATTATGTACACTATTTACATTATTCGGACTATTGTCCTCATCTTTGTCACCATATTTATTACAACGTTTCGGCCTTTCAGTATCTGTCTATATTTCTGAGATGAGGTATTATGTACACTATTTCCATTATTCGGACTATTGTCCTCATCTTTGTCGCCATATTTATTACAACGGTTCGACCCTTCAGTAGCTGTCTATATTTCTGAGATTAGGTATTATGTACACTATTTACATTATTCGGACTATTGTTCTCATCTTTTTCGCCATATTTATTATTACAACGTTTCAGTCGTTGTACGCTCCGCCCTTTTTCAGGTGGCTGGAATGTCGAACGGAACCGTTGATTTCGCGCACTGAGGTAGACTGTTCTTGTTCCGTGTGCCATGTCTAATGGCTGTCAGTCATCTCCTGTTAATTCCCCTCTGAGGAATCAGCACATATACTAGGCCACAAAAATCTCCCGGGCCGACCAAGCATAGAAATAATTACAATATGGGAACCAGTAATAAGGAGTGCCAGAGAAAAGAGATAACAACAACAAAAATTGCAATATGAGCTCTGGTAAAATTATGTTTGATAAAAGCAAAAATTGCAATATGAACACTCGTAAAAAATGGTTGCTGAAGACATTAGGTTTATAATATCCAGAAATTCATATACAGATGCCCACAAGGACACATGGTACTGTGGATGGAGACGTTAGTTAGATCCAGTGAAAAGGCCCAAAGGCAGTGGCAGTGGAGAACTTTGAGGGGGGAATTAACAGATAACTGATAACTGACATCCATTAAACATCGTACGTGGAAATGGAAGAGTCTACTCCAGTGAACGAAATAAAGGGTTCAGTTCGACATTCCAACTACATGACGAAGGGCGCAGCGTGCAACGGTCGAAACGTTGTAATAAATATGGCGACAAAGATGAGGACAATAGTCAGAATAATGTAAATAATGTAGTTTTGGCATCATTTAAAAAATAATCGCCTTAAAAGTGATTAAGCCTCCATGATAATCAGTTAGCGATCCGATTTAGGATAGGGATCGTTTATTCTTAAACTGAATTGAGAGTCTTCTCATATGTATACTGGGTGCGATGGATAAACTGTCATCTAAATTCGCAAAAATGAAAACGACAGTCTGTGTATGTGAAATTTGCAGGAATTAGTGTGCTGTTGAAGCTATGGGTGGGGTAGGAGATTAACGGGTTTCGTAACCGTTTAACGTAATATCTGGGAAGTATATACATACAATTTTAGCACTCTTCAGCCATCGTATTTTTTTTCAGGTGCTTTTATCTCAAGAGTCTATCTATAAGTCTACCATTCGTCTATGCTTATAATATTGTATCTTCTCGGGCTAACGTTCCTAGCTGACATGAAGTGAAAAGACTATATTAAATCCATTGCTAGGTCAGCTGCTAAGAAATTTGGTTCACTGTGTCGTACGAGACAATTTTTCTCTTCAGAATCTATATTACATATCTATAAGTCTACCATTCTTCAAGGCTTAGAATATTGTGCCTTCTCGGGCTAACATTCTCAGCTGACATGAAGTGAAATGCTATATTAATCCATTCCTAGATCAGCTGCTAAGAAAGTTGGTTCAATGTGTCGTACGAGACAATTTTTTTCTCTAGAATCTATCTTACATATCTATAAGTCTACCATTCGTCAAAGCTTAGAATATTGTTCCTTCTCGGGCTAGCTGACATGAAGTGAAAAGACTCTACTAAATCCATTGCCAGGTCAGCTGCTAGGAACGTTGGTTAACTGTGTCGTACTAGACAATTTTTCTCTTCGAAATCTATCTTACATATCTATAAGTCTACTATTCGTCCATGCTTAGAATATTGCTGCTACACATGGTCCGGTGCTCCTGATGTATATTTAGAATTTCTTGACAAAATCCAAAGAAGAATCATCAATATTATTGGTTCAAACCTGCTCCTCCAAAATTTCCTCCCTAGCACATATGATCGCATTATTGTTTCCAAACTGTTGACCCCGCATGTAGGACTTGAGAAACTATTCCGATCGTTTAAATACGATGCGTAATTTGCAAAGATGTATTGTCTGAAGATAAGCGGCATGATCCTTTTAATGTGATGAATAAATCTCGAAGATGTATTTTTTTACAATAAACGATGTTCGTTGTAGAAAATAAAAGATTATCAAAACGGACGTGAACTTGGCTTTCATATGTGCCCTCATTCATTTGTCGAAACCCATCTCGAGGAAACCTGTTTCCAACCACTGATTTCAAGAGAAGAAAAGACATTTTCTTCTCATTGACTTTGCCATGCTAAAAAATAAGTTACACTCTTGTGCAAATTAATTGAAACAAAACGAATAATTTCGTTATTATTTCTTCTTTTTAGTATTTTCCCAATGAATCATGACCCAGTGTACATAATAGTAATTCGCATATCCACGAAGTCGTTTCTTGCAGAGTGATCACAGATTCTCGATTAGATTTAAATCAGGAGAGTTTCCGAGTAATTTGCTTACTGGTAAGGCTTGTCATTGTGTCCGTGCAGCGCTACAATTTTCGTACTCTTCCTTTGAGTAACGTCCATCGCAGGCAATGGCCGTAGGATAACTAAACGATAGTCGAGACAATAGTGGCTGAGCGTAATGAAAATTTAATGCAATTATGGATGAGGCAATATTTTTCAAGGCCAAACAACATCCCGAAAATAGATTCATATTACTGTACACCGCCTCAAATGACCTAATCTGAGGAAAAAATAGAAATCGATTACACCTTGTCACTCCAGTGCGTCTGAAACCGTATAGTGTAAGAAAGAAAACTAAAGCTCTTATTTCAATTAATTTGTACATTGGAAATTCTGGTGACATTGCAGTCAAAATTAGGCAGGAAAAGAAGAAATCCAGTCCCTTGAGAAAATTTTATTTCCTATAGAATATTTACTAAAAAAAGAAAAGAAAAAGAGAATTAATAATGAATGTCATTATTTCTTTCTGAAAATATTTTTTCATTACACTCAAACGATCGGATCGTTTTTCCCCCTAAAAATGACTGATTATGGACTGGTTACATACAGTGAATTGGCGCAGATTTTAAAGCCCAGATTTTGACACCCCGTTCTTTCTACAGCGAATATCAGTTATTGTAAAAAAATAAGATACATTTTTACAATTTAGACATTACACTTAAAATATCGGGTCGTTTCTCTTCTTAAAAAAATGGCTGATTGAGGACAAGCTTCAAGGATTGGGTTACAAGATGTGAATTGAGCCACATTTGAAAGCCCACATCATTACATACCTTTACTTCTGCAATCAATATCAGGTAAATTTCAACAAGCAATTTTGCAATTTAGACATTAAACCTAAAAGATCGGGTCGTTTCTCCTCATGAAAATGGTTGATTCTGAAAGATGCATTTATTAACAAAAACTAATTTTGTTTGTAGAAAGACAATCATACCAAAATACAGATGAACTGGGCTTTCAAATGTGGTTCTGTTCGTTAATTGTTATCCAGTGTAGCGATCCTATTCACAATCACCGAATTTTTGGCTGAATCGATGTGATCTTTTTGTGTCATTAATAAAGTGCAAAGATTAATTTTCTTTGACAATAACCGATATGGGCACAAAAAAGGAAAGCGGGTCTAAATTAAGTTGAAATGGGCTATCAAATGTGGCCCAATTCGCAAAATGCTATCCAGTGTATCTAGCCTGTTCACAATCACAGAATTCTTAGGGTGAATCAACCTGATATTTTGCGCCATTATTAAAGTGCAGATTAATTTTCTTTGATAATTACCGATGTGGGTACGAAAAGCGAAAGTGGGTTTAAATTAAGTTGAACGGGGCTTTCAAATGTGGTTTAATATGCTACATGTAGCCCAAACCACAATAAATACAATTTTTACGAGGAGAAACAACTCGATTCTTTAAGCGTAATGACTAAGCAGTAAAAATAATTTATTTATTTATTGACATTGGTTGTACAAAGAAAGTTCTTTCAAAATTTGGACATTCAAATAGTGACCAATTTGCTAGTTGTAGCGTAATCTCTGTAGCCTGTCCACAGCCATTTTGATATGTACAAACGACCCAGTGTAATAGCTATATTGCAAAAAATGTTTTTTTTTTTTTTTTTAGAATAACTGATATTGGTTGTGGAAAGAAAGTCATTTTAAAATTTGAACTTTCAAATGCGGTACAATTCGCCACTTTTAACGTAATCTTTGAAGCCAATCCCCAGTCTGCCATTTTCATGATGCGAAACATGATGCCGACTATTGAAGTGTTTATGTCTAAATTGCAAAGATACATTTTAAGTTGTTTGTAGAAAGAAACACTGAACAAGATATAATTAATATCTCTTGGAATGCTGACAGAAAATTATTCCGGTTTTTCTCCTCCGGAAAAAAATCAACTAATTTAATCAGAAGCGAATTCATTTCACATTCTTTTGTCTTTCATTATTGGGAAGAACGAAAAAAAAAAAAAAGGCGGGAAAAATCCTTCTGGCTTTTTTTCCACAGGTGACTTTCTTTTCCGACAAATACAATTTATTTGAAGGCTTGAAAAGAAGAGCAGTGATGAAACAGCAGTCGGATTAATAACTGCAAGAAATGTATTTATTGGCGGGCTTTTTATTTTTTAATTTATTTTTTACCTAAACTCATATTCTGTGTATCATTTTAAAAAGTGTAACATGAAAATTGATAACAGGAAAACATTTTCAAAAAGAAATAATAAAAACAATTATTTTAAATCCTTTTTCTTCTAAATAAGACTAACGGAAAAGAAAATTGTTTAGCGCGATTGAATTTCTTCTTGGCTAATTTTGACACCAAACCAAATGAAGCCGCAATATTTAAAGGAATGACGAATGGTAGACTTATAAATAAAAGGTACGGTGATGGAAATGTGACTGAAGCCGAGATGCCAAGTGAAGCCCAGTAACATTGCAGATTCTTCTTTGGATTTTATGAAGAATCTCTAAATATATAGCTGAAGCACCAGGTCAGATGTGGCAGCAATATTCAAAGCATGGACGAATGGTAGACTTATAAATATGGAAGATAGATTCTTCTTTGGATTTTATCAAGAATATCTAAATATGTTGCAGGAGCACCAGACCAAATGTGGCAGCAATATTCAAAGCAAGGACGAATGGAAGATTTATAAATAATTTGCAATCGAAATTAGACAAGAATAAAGAAATCAACATACACCAGGCAATTTTGTTTGATTGATTTGGTTTATTTTATTTTACGGCATATCAATACCTTAATGGGTTATTTAATACCGAGAAGATTTTTACAATAGATTTCTATGAATAGAATATGTATTCTTTGTAATAAATCAGTTTGCAGGAGATCAGGTTTCATTGACTTACAAACATGTAAAATAGATTCTGGCACGAAATATTTTCCAGACCGACCTTGTGAACCAATTTATTTAGCTGCAGACGTAACAATTGATTCAATATAATCGTTCCACTTCATGTTAGCAGAAAACGCAAAGTGAAAGCGGCGAGGAAGTGACTGAAGCTGAGATGCCGGGTCAGGACCAATAATCCGGAAGCTATCTCGGATTGATTAGAAAAGGCTGGGATAGATTTATTGAAGGGATTCCTGGTAGTCCATGACAGAAATATTTAAAAAAATGTACTCACAAGTACAGCTCAAGCTGGCAAGCTGGCCCTGACGTTCCGTGTCGGTAAAGACTGGTAGGCTTATCAGGCACTTTAGGTTCATAGCTATATATATATATATATATATATATATATATATATATATATATATATGTGTGTGTGTGTGTGTGTGTGTGTGTAAGCAAATATAAATGGATATAAATCCGACAGAATTAAGAAAAATATTTGGAAAAAACAAACAAAAATCCTTAAATGCAATTATGTTGTTTTAATATGAATGAAATGTCAACGTCTGACGTTTCGGTTTAATAAACCTTCTTCAGGACAATATTCATTAAAATACAATTAACATAATCAGTTCAACATGACAAAGACGATGGATATAAAAACAAAACTTATCCAAAACAGATAACTGAAAATTTTAAATGATCAGCTTTCCGTTTAAGCAAGGTCACGTTGTCGTCAAATGGGCGACGCTTTCAAAACGTATTCCTAAAATTTGAGTATTTTGAATGAAAACGAAAAATGAAAAGAATTCTATTATGATCTAAAATTTATATGTACGCTTGTCGAGCATTAATCTCGCTAAAAAAAGGGGAAATACTAAAGAAGCCAGGTCTAGTATTCACCGTGCGTGAGATGGATATTATACCTGCTTCATAAATCTTCCTAAGATTTTTATTATGAAAATATTTTAAAATCTTCACGGAATCAAAATCGAAATTATGATCTGCTTTAGTTATGTGTACAACTAAAGCATTGTTCAAATTTCCGAGGCGAATATCTCGTTTATGTTCGAAAACACGAGATTTTACGGACCTACATGTTTCACCCACATATTTTAGGTGACAGTTTTTGCATGAGATTTGGTAGATGCAAGCATCGGATGTAATATGTTGTTTGCTGGTGCTATTTAATAAATTACGGATAGTTCTAGTAGGTAATATTGTAGTTTTAATTTTTAACGCATTTAAATTATTGGAAATACGTTCGGTCAAATGGTTATTTGGAAGAAAGATGCGATCAAAAGAATTTTTATCAGGGGCAGCTGAAAGTGTACCTTTCATTGCTGTAGTTGTAGTGGCCTTCGGGGGGTCATTTTGCGCTGATGAGTAAATTTTCAACGCTTTATTTTTAGCTCTCTGTAATAATTGTCTCGGATACGAAAGATTTGAAAAGGTATCCTCAATATATGTGAATTCATCATCTAAATATTTTGCTGAACAGATGCGAAGAGCCCTTAAATAGAATCCAATAATAATACCCCTCTTAGTGTTAGTATCATGGTGAGAGTAAAAATGTAAATAGTCATTTTTACATGTGGGTTTACGATATATTTATGGCCTCCCCAAAACCCATAAGCCTAACATTCCATTAAGGCCCATCATCTCGGGTATAGGCTCAGCTTCTCATAATATCGCTAGGTTTTTAACTAAATTTCTCACTCCAATTCTGGGCACCGTAAGTAACGCACATATAAAGAATTCAGGCTCTCTTTTAAATAGGTTGAGAAATATTGATATAGGTAACAAATCCCTAGCTAGCTTAGACATCAAATCTTTATTTACTAATATACCTGTTGATAAATGTATTAAACAATTAGAGAACCACCTTAAGAAAATTGACTTTAAGCTACCTATCTCTATCTCGAAATGCATCAAATTATGCATCCTTTGCACTTCACATTGTTTCTTCCAGTATAATAATATTTATTATAAACAAAAATTTGGTTTACCGATGGGGAGTCCTCTCTCTGGATTCCTAGCATGCATATTTCTAGAATTTCTTGAATCTGGACCTTTTAAAAATGTCATTCCACGTGATACACATTACTTCCGATACATCGATGACATTTTATTTATCTACCCACATAAACATGATTTAAACAAGATTACTGATAGATTAAATAAAATAGAACCTACTATAGAATTTACCTATGAACTTGAGTCTAATAATTCTTTACCTTTTTTAGACATACTACTCATTAAAAATAAAAATAAATTAGAATTTAAAGTATATCGTAAACCCACATGTAAAAATGACTATTTACATTTTTACTCTCACCATGATACTAACACTAAGAGGGGTATTATTGTTGGATTCTATTTAAGGGCTCTTCGCATCTGTTCAGCAAATATTTAGATGATGAATTCACATATATTGAGGATACCTTTTCAAATCTTTCGTATCCGAAACAATTATTACAGAGAGCTAAAAATAAAGCGTTGAAAATTTACTCATCAGCGCAAAATGACCCCCCGAAGGCCACTACAACTACAGCAATGAAAGGTACACTTTCAGCTGCCTCTGATAAAAATTCTTTTGATCGCATCTTTCTACCAAATAACCATTTGACCGAACGTATTTCCAATAATTTAAATGCGTTAAAAATTAAAACAATATTACCTACTAGAACTATCCGTAATTTATTAAATAGCACCAGCAAACAACATATTACATCCGATGCTTGCATCTACCAAATCTCATGCAAAAACTGTGACCTAAAATATGTGGGTGAAACATGTAGGTCCGTAAAATCTCGTGTTTTCGAACATAAACGAGATATTCGCCTCGGAAATTTAAACAATGCTTTAGTTGTACACATAACTAAAGCAGATCATAATTTCGATTTTGATTCCGTGAAGATTTTAGAATATTTTCATAATAAAAATCTTAGGAAGATTTATGAAGCAGGCATAATATCCATCTCACGCACGGTGAATACTAGACCTGGCTTCTTTAGTATTTCCCCTTTTTTAGCGAGATTAATGCTCGACAAGCGTACATATAAATTTTAGATCATAATAGAATTCTTTTCATTTTTCGTTTTCATTCAAAATACTCAAATTTTAGGAATACGTTTTGAAAGCGTCGCCCATTTGACGAGAACGTGACCACGCTTAAACGGAAAGCTGATCATTTAAAATTTTCAGTTATCTGTTTTGGATAAGTTTTGTTTTTATGTCCATCGTCTTTGTCATGTTGAACTGATTATGTTAATTGTATTTTAATGAATATTGTCCTGAAGAAGGTTTATTAAACCGAAACGTCAGACGTTGACATTTCATTCATATTAAAACAACATAATTGCATTTAAGGATTTTTGTTTGTTTTTTCCAAATATTTTTCTTCATATGTATATATATATATATATATATATATATATATATATATATATATATATGTATATGCATGTGTGTGTGTGTGTGTATTATATATATATATATATATATATATATATATATATATATATATATATATATATATATATATATATGTGTGTGTGTGTGTGTGTCTAGGTTTAATTATTAATGTTAGATATACGTATATATTATAATAATGGCCGACTGTTCGTTTTCCGAACAGATTTCCGGATAGCTAATACATGTTACAGACATCGGCTCCCACACATATGATCCTGTTCAGAACCTGTAGAGTCCAACTGTGGTTTATATTGTTACTATGCTGAGTGGGCCTTAGATACAGTTTTTGAGAGAGAGAGAGAGAGCGTATAAACTGTTGTGGTCATCGAAACCTCGGTCACGATGACTTGTTACTTCGTGCTAGTACAACCCACGATAGCTTCCGACATTGTTAGTTTTAAACACAAGGCTTAGGTCAACCCCAGGCATGTTTTTCAGGCATTTCCCTGTGGTCGCTTCCCACAGGCTGCTAACGCCAGAAAATCACAGGCATAAAAATACTGTAACGTGATGAGATTCAAACCAGTATATCATAGGTGGAAGGCGCACATTCTAACCACTTAGCTACTCAGCTAAACACTTCAAAAAGCAACTATAAGACTATCATCGTATTAATAACTTCAAAATATACAAATTTATTCGTTGTATTTTATTTTTTAACTAAACTCTGCAATATTATTGGTCCTGGCCTGGCATCTCGGCTTCAGTCAGTTTCATTGTTCTCGCTCCTTAACAACGTTTCACTTTTTACCTATTCTTACACACCCAGTAACACCTTGCGTTGTAGTGGCTTTATTGCCTTTCTTGGAGTGAAATGATTAAAAATAACTACGAAAAGAGCACTTCGTATTAATATTTTAATTTTTTTTCTTTTTTACCTAAACTCATTATCGGAATATCTATTTAAAAGGAAAACATGAACAATGAAAATATTTTTACAAAGAAATACATGATATACATTTAAATTTTCTTTCATTTTTTTTCTTCTGATGATGAGTTTGTTTCAATCAAAATTGCCAAGCGTCATTGGATTTCTTTCTTCTCGGCTAATTTTAATTTCAATCTGATCAAAAGACTTCTTTCTGAGAATAGGGAAAATGTTTTTTCATATTTTCTCATATTTATGAATACGATATAATTATAAGCATTCCTCACTTAACGACTAAAAGACTTCCTGGAACCGAAAGAAAAATCAGCAATATTATTAGTCCTGACCTGACATCTCGGCTTCACTCTCTTTTATTGTTCTCGATTCCTTAATAATGTTTCGCTTTTTACTGATTTACCTTTTATATTAACAGTGATGAAAAAAAGAACATAGCCAAAATATATCTACGAGCCGCATATTAAAATGTCAAAGAGCCGCATATGGCTCGTGAGCCACCGTTTGGCCAGCTCCTGCTATAGGCATTCCTTGATTAACGATTTGACAGGTATATTATAGATCTTTAAAAAAGCAACTACTGGATAGTAGTCGTATTAATGACTGCAAAATATAAATATTTACTGGTTGACTTTTTTTTTTTTTTTTTTTTAACTAGACTCATTGTCGGAATATCTATTTAAAAGGAAAACACGAATAATGGTGATTGGAAAATATTTTTACAAAGAAATACATGACATTCGTTTAATTTTTTTCTTCTTTTTCTTGTTTTTCTAATAAGTTTGTTTCAAACAAAATTGCCAAACGTGATTGGATTTCTTTCTTCTCGGCTAATTTTAATTTCAATCTCATCAAAAGACTTCTTTCTGAGAATAGGGAAAACGTTTTTTCATATTTTCTCATATTTATGAATACGAGATAGCTATAAGCATTCCGCACTTAACGACTCCCCCCCACTATCGATATATTCAAGGAATTGCAAACTGAACCCTTTATTTAATATTAGCGGGTTATCATTCCACAGCCAATTTCTTGTGTTATCTCATCTAGTTCTTATTTTTAAGCACTGCTCATTTATTGCTCGCCCAGTAGGTTACCCGGATCGATATATTCATGTTCTTCATTCTGAACCCTTTATTTCATCTCCGGGGTTAGACTGTTCTCAATCCACTGCCCATGTCTCGGCATATCTCATCTAGTTCTTATTTTTAGTACGGCTCAGTTATTGCTCGCTCTGTAGGATACCCGGATCGATATATTTAGGGAATTTCGAACTAAGCCCTTTATTTAATCTCCGGGGGTAGACTGTTCTCTTTCCACTAGCTATGTCTCGGGATATCTCGTCAAGTTCTTATTTTTAGTACTGCTCAATTATTGCTCGCCCCTGTAGGTTACACAGATCGATATATATTCAGGAAATTCCGAACGGTGTATACATGCGCACGAACGAGAGACGCTGGAAATTTTAAAATTAGATAAAAAAAAAAAATGTGCGTCTTTACAAAAAACACAATGATAACGATCACAATTACAGTAAATTTGTCTTCACCATTCACCCCTGAGGATGCTCTCGGGGAAGATCGAAAGTACTTAGGTTGAAAACAAAAAAACAAAACAAAGAAAAAACAAAAACGGCGTCTTCTTTGATGAATTTCAACTTAATATCAACAAGTCAATTAGAGAACTAGAAAGGATTATTATAAAAATAAACATAGTATGTCTTCATTATTTAATGAAACAAAAATATCAACTTTGAACCAATAAACAACATCTAAAATATTATTACAGTTAGATTTATGTTAAAAATATTCGAACACAGTGGTGTTTCATATCACGTGACGTCCGCATCTCGCGACGGACGCTACTTGTAAACAAACCTCTAAAAACAGTTATTTCTGAAGAAAGATCGAGGTCGATCTGAAATATCAAATGTAAATAAATACTTTCATAAAAAAATTATTATTTTTTTCATTTGCAACTTTTTAGTTGTTTATATATATATATATATATATATATATATATATATATATATATATATATATATAACTGAAGCAATCCTAAGGAGCCAGGCAAACCTACCTAGGTTTCATCTAAACGGATCTTCACGGTAAAACAGGCTAAAAAGGAAAAAAATGAAACAATAGTGATAAAATCAAATAAAACCATGACCACGTGACAAGAAAAAGAAAACGAAAACTACAACAACAAAAAATCTACAACATGTTACTTTAATAACCAGCTTTTCTTATGTCGGCACCTACTAAGAATTTCCTATTTTTGGTTTAATAAATTCTTGTGTTCTTTCTGGGTAGCGATAGCGAGCATTTCCTCCATGCATAATGAACAAAATTTATCGCCTGTCTTATATTTATAAAAAAATCTTTTAATATTTCCCATTTTAAAAAGGGATCATTATTGTCTTCATGTTTAATCTTCCATATAAAAGTAAACAGGATAGTACTATGTTTATAGGTTTATAACTACTGAGATGGTTATAATAACGTTTTTTAAAACTACTCTGGGTAGAACCTATATAAACTTTAGGATCCTTATGCATACTATTAAATTTATTTCTATATATCTTTACCCGTTAGATGACGCGCTCTTGTTGGCATTTGCCCTCAAGCGGGCATTCGTCCTTTTTTCTACAGTTACACTTCATGGGACCGGCGTGTGGTTTGTCCTTGATGTTTTTCCTATTATAGTTGCTAATTAGATTAATCATATTAGGCATACAACTATAACTTAGCTTAACGTAATTTTTATTGAAAATTTTATGTCGTATATTTGTTTGTGGGAAGATTTTTTTCAAGAAATTCGAAAAACATTTTACCTATTTTTGTCTTGATTGCTAAATTATATGGGGGATTAAACCATAATACTTTTCTGGTTTTATTTTTATGTTTACTTTACCTTTCAGTGGAATTATTCGTATTGATGTATATTAATTTACTTCTATGTCTACTACCTTTTAAGGCATTTTCATAAATTTGTTAATTAAAAATATTATTATCCGAAGAGTTAGTTGACAATTTATGGCTAATTCCTTTGGGTATTTATTTAAAAATATGTTTAGGGTGATTAGAACCTAAGTCAATGTAACGTGGTCGCTTGTTATCTTTCAATATGGTGAAACTCTACCATTACGTCAGTCTAAGTTAACATCTAAGTAATGAGGGACTTTTAAAGTGGATTGTATGTCGAATTTAAATCCGAATCCCTTGAATAGCCACTGTAATAACTTACGAATTACGTCACTTTTTCTAGGGGTACATTTAACTTATTATTATTAACCCGTCGTCTCGGTACAGCCCACGATTATTCGGGTCGATATCAAAACGCATATTACCATTCATATATATATATATATATATATATATATATATATATATATATATATATATATATATATATATATACACACACACACACACATACATATTTCGTTGTTGGAAGTGCTGTCTGATGATCCGGCGTCCTTTTAAGAGGACTCTGGTGAAATAAATTATTATAATGGTACCTAAAAGTGGTCTGTTTTTTTTTAAATATTAGCTCTGGATTTACATTGAGTTCTCAGGATTTCATCCTCCTTGGGATTACCTATACGGATTACCAAGTTCTTCATAACTTTTATATATATATATATATATATATACTAGCAGTAAAGCCTGGCGTAGCCCGGGGATGTAACAGTAAGAGATAGATCAAGTATCGACCATCATAAAGACTAAAAAATAAAATTGACAAAGATTATTGTTTAAGGTTGACGGACACGCATGTCTTAATTAGTTTTTGTTTTTTTTGTTTGTTTTTTTTTACGAATTGGTCAAACCCAAACTCAAACAAAAACATTGTTTTCAATCGTTATGAGTCTACCGATTGAATAGAATTTTATTATAAACAATTGTCTTGTAAATGGAATTTGTAAAGCATTCTGAATGTAAAAATAAAGAAAAAAGTGTGCAAGGCAATAAGAAACACTACCTGCCAAAAAAAAGTGAAGTTTTGTTGAAATCGGTTGAAAAATGTAGGAAATCCGATCTCATATATAAACGAACACACACACAACCTGGGTTTTATGATAAGTATAACGCGATATGAGTTGTCCCCCTTCATTCTCACGACAGTGATGCCTTTTAATCGTGTTTTCAAATTGATTTCGTGCAAAAATAATTGTGTTTTTCCAAATTTTAGCGCTGTCAGAACCACCGCAAGGTAATTTAATGTAGTCCTGTGAAGTTTTGTTGAAATCGGTTGAAAAATGTAGGAAATCCGATCCAATATATAAACGGACACACACACACAACCTGGATTTTATAATAAGTATGATATAAAAGAAAATTGAGAAAATAAACGGTCAGTTGCTAATATCTCCTGACGAGTGAACGGAGTGATAACTGGTAATATCAGGTTTTGGAATTATCGGCCGTCGATAGTTCACCTGTTACGTGAAATAAGGCGGTCTTCTCTTACGCAAACCGACTCAATTTCTATCTAACCTCTGAACGGAACAGAATCCTACTCGAACCGAAAGTATATTTCCTCATGCTTTAAATAAAAGAATAAAAATGTCTTCAAAATCTTATTAATTAATTATAAAAGTAATTAATTAATTAATTGTTTTCTGAAGATTTTAAATTACTGAGATTAAATTTTTCTGTCGGCAGACATCTGCCACGTTGAAATTTGGGTGACAAAGAATGATATTAAATTTATTTCAAATTTGCATTAAACACAGAAAAGTATTCTTGAAGATTTCATTGAGGATTCCCTGTTTTATTAATTGGTATCACCAAGACACAAGGGGTTACTGGGTGTGGAAGAATTAGGAACAGAAACATTAATAATGAGCGGGAAGAGGAAAGAGTAATCAGGAGGACAGTAGATAGCTATTGACATTGCATTTAAATATTTGAAGATTAAATTTGGCTGGAAAGCATGGAGCCGGAAGAGAGTTCCATAAGCAAGGCAGTAAAGCCACTAAGACACAAGGGGTTACTGGGTGTGGAAGAATTAGGAACAGAAACATTAATAATGAGCGAGAAGAGAAAAGAGTAATCAGGAAGACAGTAGATAGCGATTGACATTGCATTTAAATATTTGAAGATTAAAGTTGGCTGGAAAGCATGGAGCCAGAAGGGAGTTCCATAAGCAAAGCAGTAAAGCCACAAAGACCCAAGGGGTTACTGGGTGTGCAAGAATTAGGAATAGAAACATTAATAATGAGCGGGAAGAGGAAAGAGTAATCGCGAGGACAGTATATAGTGACTGTATTAAAACTTTTGCAGATTAAAGTTGGCTGAAAAGTATGGAACTGGAAGGGAGTTCCACAAGCGAGAAGTGCGAGAAAAGAAACTGTTAGTATAGAATTTACGGCTACATCTCGCCAGCTCAACAGCAAATTTATGAGATCTCGTCGCCTATCTAGTACGACACTTAAATTCACAAAGTGTAGGTACCATAACGACGACATTATCTGGACAATTGCCATAAAAGTATTTATAGAAAAGATACAGCTAGGCAAGGGACTGAAGCCGAGCAGCCAGATCAGGACCAATGATATCACTGATTCTTTGGATTTTAGTAGACTTAAATTAAACAGCAGGGGCGCAGGACCATATGTGATAGCAATATTCTAAGCATGGTCGAATGGTAGATTCATAGATCATACTTATTATAAAACCCAGGTTACGCGTGTGTGTGTGTGTCTGTGTGTGTCTGTTCGTTTATATATTGGATCGGATTTCCTACATTTTTCAACCGACTTCAAGAAAACTTCACAGAACTACGTAAAATTAATTTGCGGTGGTTCTGGAAGCGCCAAAAATTGGAAAAAATACAATTGTTTTTGCACGAAATCAATTTGAAAACACGATTAAGAGGCATTAATGAAAGGGGGACAACTCATATCGCGTTATACTTATCATAAAACCCAGGTTGTGTGTGTGTTCGTTTATATATGAGATCGGATTTCCTACATTTTTCAACCGATTTCAACAAAACTTCACTTTTTTTTGGCAGGTAGTGTTTCTTATTGCCTTGCACACTTTTTTCTTTATTTTTACATTCAGAATGCTTTACAAATTCCATTTACAAGACAATTGTTTATAATAAAATTCTATTCAATCGGTAGACTCATAACGATTGAAAACAATGTTTTTGTTTGAATTCTTAAAAAAAAAAATAAATAAAATAATTAAGACATGCGTGTCTGTCAACCTTAATCAATAATCTTTGTCAATTTCATTTTTCAGTCTTTATGATGGTCGATACTTGATCTATCTCTTACAGTTACATCCCTGGGCAAGGCCGGGCTCTACTGCTAGTATATCATATATAGAACGCTGATGTCGGAATGAACGTTTTTTCATTGCTCAAAGTAAACGATGTCGTATTTTAAGAGGGAAGTCGGGATTATTTTAAATATCCCTTTATTCGTATATGTCTATATTTCTGAGATGAGGTATTAGGTACACTATTTACCATGTCCTCAAGGACACGTGGCCTAGTGGATAAAGGCGTTGGTTAGATCCAGTAAGAAGACCCAAAGTGTGTGAGTTCAAAACCCGATTAAAGCAGTGGAGAACTTGGAGAGGGGATTTAACAGAAGATAACTGATAACTGACATCCATTAAACATGACACGTGAAACTAGAACAGTCTACCCCAGTGAGCGAAATAAAGTGTTAAGTTCGACATTCCAACCACCTGAAGAAAGCCGGAGCGTACAACGGCCGAAACGTTATAATAAATATGGTCCTTTATTCGTATATTTTTCGTTGTTTATTATATTATACGTTTTGTTATATTATAGAAACTATCTAAATTATTGACTATTGTGGCATTTGAGGGCTTCCTTACTTTACTCGATTCAGCAGCAGCAGCAGAATTAATAAGCTGAGTAGAACCGGTAGTCTCAGAGGTCATAAAAGACTTGACCGAGCTTTATTCGCCCTTTTTCCCACCGTCCTTTTCAGTAGTGAGGCACATCTCGAGGGGCTCCACACAACCCTCGCTGCAGAAGACGAGGTCTGTCCTGGTAGCTTGACGTCAGATTTCTCGTTCCTCTCCCTTCGAGAGACCTGCCACAAAAAAACTGCACACAGCCCTTGCTGCAAAAGACGAGGTCTATCCTAGCAGTTTCACACTCGCATTTCTCGTTCCTCCCGTGGGAACTAGAGGAGAAATCTCTCTCTCTCTCTCTCTCTCTCTCCCCGCCAAAAAGATTACTATATTCAAAAACTTTGTTAACTCTGAAATCCCATTTTTCCTCCAGCAAAATACTACTGTTTTGCACTCGCTTGAAAATAACTGTTCAACAGCTTTTATTTCTGGTTGAAACCAGAAATAAAAGCTGTTGAACAGTTATTTTCAGAAAATAGATAAAGAGAAAAGATACTACACTTTGATCCCATCTTGATGGCCAGAGACTGAAGGAAAGCATGACTCGAGTACCACTGGCAATGAATGTCGGAAGTTTCCATATAAGGAAACGGCTTATATTACCATTAGGAGTCGTGTCTTGTTGAGAATTGTTTTCATAAGTCAGAAAAAGTGTTCTTTGTTTTCAAATAAAGATAAAATGTTGTTTTCCGATTTGACCTGCGGACTTCTTGCTGTACTTATATATGTATTGGGATATTGACATATCTATATCTATCGAAGTTCCTAATAAGAAAACCTGCCAAAAAAGGATCTTTCTGTTCTGTGAACTAGGGATCAATATTTAGTATTTTACCTCAGGGTTTGACCCTACATGCTGTTATTTGCCCGCAGGGGTTTCTGTCAAGTATTATTGTAGCTTTTCTCTTATTTATTCCTCAGTTTCTTTTCTCATTTTATTTATTTTTGTTTAACCGTGATAAAAAAAAGACATCCCTTTTTAGATGGCCCATAATTCTTTTTACAGACGCGCACCACACACACACACATTTAATGATACGAAAATCCAAACGTAGGATATGCGCGTCATGATTTCCTCGAGGCGATCTGCAAATCAATCTTATTTCCATTGTATTCAGTCATTTTTTCCATCCATCGAGTTATGAGAACTCTACGCGCCCCTGTTTAAGAATAGTTTCCGACAACTTTGTTTAGAATATTTTCTTCTTTTTCCTAATTTTGGTTTGGTCAAACGCTTCTCTGTGACCATATATGTGTATAAATAATAATAATAATAATAATAATAATAATAATAATAATAATAATAACATATATATATATACATATATATATATATATATATATATATATATATATAATTATTTATTAAAAAAAAAATTTATAACATAAATATGTTATAAAATCACTACGTTGAATTCAACGCCATCACTTGATAAGACACCGAGGGTGTTGAAACAAAATGGCTATTTTTGTAGTGATTTTATAACATATTTAATTTATAAATATTTTTTTTTTAAAGAAATAATTATATCTGTTCTACTTTGTATTGAGCACTCTTTTAAGAATAGTAATTGTTGGTTATTGGAATTCATTCCATATACACCAATCATATACTTGGATATATATATATATATATATATATATATATATATATATATATATATATATATATATAAGACATTTTTATGTTTATACATTCTTTTTATAGATAAGTAAATGCTCTGTTTTATAATAAACAGTATTAATAACATTTACCGGCCTGAATGTTGTTAATACTGTTTATTATAAAACAGAGCATTTCCTTAAATATTTGTATCTATAAAAAGAATGTATAAACATAAAAATGTCTTAAAGTAATTGTCGAACTTTGTCCATTTCATAATATATATATATATATATATATATATATATATATATATATATATATGTATGTATGTATGTATGTATAAAGTTGTTGGTCAGAACAGTATTTTAATGTATATTTTAAAATGATGCTCGGTATACAAATTCCCTATTTAACTTACAATAAAATCATTTATACTGCCTTTTTGGCAACTTAACTATAAATGAAGGAGAGTAGAAAATGCAAAGCAGGTCAACATAACATTAGGTAAGCAAAAAACAGAAATAATAAGAAAAATATGATTGTCCGATTTTATTTTAATAGACTTTCTTGATCAAAGAAAGAGACAGTTAAAATACATGAGACACTTTATGAGGAAGATGGGCCTGGTGAATTTGGTACTCACCGGTCATATTGAGGTCAAGACACAGGAAATCAGTGCATTACATACTTAGTGGGCCTGAGTAAATATATGTATATAAATAATAATAATAATAATAATAATAATAATAATATATACATATATATATATATATATATATATATATATATATATATATATATATATATATATATATATATATATATATATATAATAAAAAGGTTTAAACACTAATATTCCGTGGTCATAATTTATTCCACTGGAATCGTAAATACGATCCAATTCATCAGACATACAAATTCAAAAAGAAAATAGAAAAAACAACTCCAGGAATAAAAATAAAATTTAGTGAATGTGTATGTATGAGAGTGTGGGAAGAATGTTAGAGTAAATGAAAGCTGTAGGGTGGGGTAACAGACGAGAGAAGAAGAGAAGAAGAGGAAGATCTAATGATGTAGGGGGATTAAAATTTAACAGAGAGAAGTTTTAAAGAGGGGAGTCAAAGACGGTTTACATATATATATATATATATATATATATATATATATATATGTATATATGTATGTGTGTGTGTGTGTTTATATATATATATATATATACACACACACACACATATATATATATATATATATGTGTGTTTATATATATATATATATATATATATATATATACACACACATATATATATATATATATATATATTTATATATATATATATATATATATATATACACACACACACACACTCTCTGGCTGAGGTATGGGTTTGTAAACAGTGACTATTATAGCTACATAGAGAGACTCTTCGCAAGCCGAATTGAGTCACTGTTGGTCACTGGGCGTGTTTCCAAAAATAAATACGCTAAAAATCCACCTTCATCCCGACTTTGCGAAACAGTCTGTCTGTGGATGACATTATATATATATAAACTCATAAAACGAAAAATATCAGAAATAATAACGTTATTAATCTATTGGCGAAACATTCAGTACGTAGGTGTGGACAATGTGGTATCTTCGTCTACGTGCCGTCCCTAGGCGATCATGGCTCTCCACAATTTCCTGTCATTTGTAGCTTTTAAAAATTTTTATCTTTTTGTAATCTCTCTTAAATCTTGTACCTGTCATCCATTTACTCAAGCTCATTCTTCTTCTATATGCCGTGTCACTTCAGGATGTGTGCGATCATGGCTCTCCACAATTTCCTGTTCTTTGTATCTCCTAATAAATTTTGTATTTATTTAACTCTCATAATCCTTGTTCCGCCAACCATTTACTCAAACTCATTCGTCTTCTTCTATGTGCCGTGTCCTTTCAGGAAGTTGGCGATCATGGCTCTCCACAATTTTCTGTCCTTTGTAGTTCTTAATAAATATGTCCTCGTTACACAAGCTCGACAGTTAGGTTAGGCATCGTTTTCCTCTGTCCCTCTTGCCGCCAATTTGTCTTGTATGTGTCAAACACTCTGATCACTCTTTCCTCATTATCTGAATTTGTAATATTATTGGTCCTGACTTGTCATATCGGTTTTTCGCCTACCTAACGTTAATTTCTCGTGCTTTTCTATAAATACTTTTATGCTAAGTGTTGTGACCTTCTTTCCGCTGTAGTACCCTATAACTTATGAATTGAAGCACTATACTTGATTGGCGGCGAATTCCTATCAGTTTACATTTGGCTAAAGGTAACCGTAAGTTCTATGCTATCTGTTCTTTCATTCACACTTTTCGCTTGGGGAATTGTCCCCTCTCCTTAATAGTGTTTTCTTTTTCTCATATTCTCAATTTGATCTTCAAAAATTTACATGCAATATCAATCATTATCTTCTGTCTTCTTAATTCTTTTTCTTTTATTGTCGTCTCTCCTTAATAGTTCTTTCTTTTTCTCATATTCTCAATTTGATCTTCAAAAATTTAAAAGCAATGTCAATCGTTATCTTCTCTCGTCTTAATTCCTCTTCTTTCATTGTTCTATCTCCGTAATAATGTTTTTTTTTTCTTTTTCTCTTATTCTTTCACACTCATTAAAGTCCTTGCGTCTTAGAGGCTTTATTGCCTTGCTGGGAGAGAAAAGATTAAAATTTAAATACAATGTCAATCGTTATCTTCTGTCTTCCTATTCTTTTATTTGTGTCTCTTTAAAGGTGACGTTTTCACATATTCTTTGACGAAATGAAAACAGAAAATGAATAAAAGAATGAAAAATAAAGAATAAAAAAGAACGAAAGTAAAGTTGAATAGAAATTTGAAACTTTTAATGAAAAAAAGAATGGAAAAAAAATTGAAAACAAATGAAAAACAAAGAAATGTAAAATCAAATGAAAGTGAATGAAAATTTTAAAACCTTTAACAAAAAAAAAATGAAAGCAGAATAAAAAATGAATTAAAAAATGAAAACAAAGAATAAAAAATGATAAAGGAATGAAAAAAAAATGAAAATAGAATGAAAAATAAAGAATAAAAAATAAAGAATGAAATAGAGAATGAAAGCAAAAGTGAATGTAAATTTAAAAACCGTCAACAAAAAGAATGCAAAGTGTATAAGAAGAAAATTCTGTCACTTTTGAGCAAAACATTTCCTGGAATTTTATACATCCATTTCCTTCTTCAGAGAAATCTGCGACTTTTCCTTTTATTCTCTTCATATTTTCTCTCCTTGTTTTTCATTCCACTTCTTCAATAAAGAATTCCTTACTTTCTTCATAATTTATAAACATATTTTTGTTCTTAAACAACATCTTTATTCCAAAGTGATAAATATATTTTCCAATCTGCTCGGTGTAGAACTCTCCAATTGTGTAAGTTAAAAAAAAAAAAAACATTGAATATGTTTTGATTTCACAGGATTATTTTCCCACAGTCAAATTGCAGAAGATAGATTAAAGTTTAATATTATTGAATATCTGTTGAGTTGATCTTGATTTCTGATGGCACGACAAGGATTAATCCTTCTCCATGTTAGTTTATTCTTGTTTGTTGCTGGTAAAACTGCTTTTCAATATATCTAATGGAGGATATGAATTGGAACTCTCCAAATGGAAGAGTTAAGAAAACAATGCATTTCTCATATTCAAGGATTAGTTCAAAAGAGATAGATTAACAAAACAGATTCTTCATTTGTTTTGTTTTCTCTTCAAGGAAAATGTTTCAAGTGAACGAAAATATGATTGGCTTTTTTTGCGTTAATAATGAATTTTCATTCCAGTGCTTGTAAACATTTATCGGAAGGAAAAGCAAGTTTTAATTTTGGAAGGTTAATCCTAATGAGTTCATTGAAGATATTGTATAATCAAAAGACAAATAAATATTGTAATGTGTTGACAGCATTCCATCCGGTTTTGATTCTAGATTGTATCTAATTGAAATTACATTCGAGTACAAGACTGATTCATAAGACCATTCTTGTTCTATATACTAGCCACTGATGAAGTTCTTTCTTTATGTGTTTTATCCCTACAGGACATGGATGATCATGGTCCTCCACAACTTCCCATGTCTTTCATTTACATAACTTTTTGTACTCGCTACTTTCCTCTCTCTGAATTTTCTTTTGTTCACCGCAAACAAGGAAATAAATTCACTAAGACGCAAAGGGGTTACTGATTGTGAAATAATGTAAGAAAAAGAAATCATTTTCCTCTATCACATTTAATTTTCTCTTCTGGCCACATCATGTTGAAATACCGGTTCCGAAGTTAAGCAACGTCGAGCCTGGTCAGTATCTAGATGAATGACTGTTTGCGAATACCAGGTGTTATAAGGTTGAGTGTGTAGGTGTTGTAATGGATAATGAGTCGGAATTATTGCCGAGTTCGAATTCCCATTGGGTTCATTATATTAACTTAGGCATCTTCCCAGTTTTTCTTCTGCCATTCATTTGCACAACTTATTTTTACTCGCTATTTTCTTCTCTCCAACTTTTCTTTTGTTCATCCCAAACAAGGAAATAAAGCCACTAAGACGCAAAGAGTTACTGACTGTTAAATAATTTGAGAAAAAGAAATCTTTTTCCTCTATAAAACTTTTATTTTCTCTTATTGCCACATGTTGAAACATGTTGAGAGAGAGAGAGAGAGAGAGAGAGAGAGAGAGTATGAAAACAATTTTGATTATTTCCCAGGCATGGAAATAAAGCCACTAAGTATGAAAGAATATAAGAAAAAAATATTCAGGACAGAGGACAATAAAAGAAGAAGAATTAAGAAGACAGAAGATAACGATTGACATTGCATTTAAATTTTTGAAGATCAAATTGAGAATATGAGAAAAAGAAAACACTATTAAGGAGAGAGGACAATAAAAGAACAAGACTTAAGAAGACAGAAGATAACGATTGACATTGCATTTAAATTTTAGAAGATCAAATTGAGAATATGAGAAAAAGAAAACACTATTAAGGAGAGAGGACAATAAAAGAACAAGACTTAAGAAGACAGAAGATAACGATTGACATTGCATTTAAATTTTTGAAGATCAAATTGAGAATATGAGAAAAAGAAAACACTATTAAGGAGAGAGGACAATAAAAGAACAAGACTTAAGAAGACAGAAGATAACGATTGACATTGCATTTAAATTTTTGAAGATCAAATTGAGAATATGAGAAAAAGAAAACACTATTAAGGAGAGAGGACAATAAAAGAACAAGAATTAAGAAGACAGAAGATAACGATTGACATTGCATTTAAATTTTAGAAGATCAAATTGAGAATATGAGAAAAAGAAAACACTATTAAGGAGAGAGGACAATAAAATAACAAGAATTAAGAAGACAGAAGATAACGATTGACATTGCATTTAAATCTTTGAAGATCAAATTGAGAATATGAGAAAAAGAAAACACTATTAAGAAGAGAGGACAATAAGAGAACAAGAATTAAGAAGACAGAAGATAACGATTGACATAGAATTTAAATTTTTGAAGATCAAAATTGACTGTGAAGCAAGAATCCGGAAGAGAGTTCCACAAGCGAAAAGTGTGAGAGCAGAAACTTTCAGAATAGGACTTACGGTTGCGTCTAGCCGTTTCAACTGTAAAATGATGAGACCTTCCTGCCAATCTAGTACTGCGCTTGAATTTCGGATTCTAAGTCCAAGTGTACTTTTTGTATGCATTTTTGTTTACATTTCCTTGTTATTTGCATACTCTGTCTTTGACATTCTCAATATCCTTCTGTAGAGCCACATTTTTCTGTTCTCTTTATCTATTAGGAAATTGTCCAGCATTCGCTGCCATATATGATAACTAATATGTCTGTTTCAAAAAATGGCAAATGCTTCGTGATCCAATCTGTTATTTTCTCACTAGAATCTAGTTTTCCTAAGCCTGGACATTGGATCGATTAAAGGAAGTGATCAATGAAATGCATCGGAAATTGGTCAGTTAGAAGCGTGTCCATCAGGACACTGCCAAGCATCCCGTTTCATTACAGGCCCGACAGAAATCGGTACGTCTTGGCTGGGATAATGTACACTTCAGTTTATCATTAAAAAAATAATTTCATTCCAAGCAAGGTGATATAGCCACTGAGACGTGAAAGAAAACGCCAGTGAGCTAAAAGGACAATAAAAAAAAAAAAAAAAAAAAAAAAACAGGACACAAAGGAATCGTAATTGACAGCAAAACAAGAAACTGGAAGAGATTTCTGCAAACAAGAAGTGCGCGATAAGATTTTATCAGATTATAACTTCAACATTAAACCTATGAGACCTAACTGCCAATCTAGTACTACGCTTAAATTCATAAAGACATATGGTTAAATCTCATCATTTTACCATATGGGCTGGTTAGGACGTTCGCATTTTGGCCATGAGACACGGGTTCGAATCTCACCATGGCTGATTTGTCATGAAGTTGGCTTCCTGATGTTATCTCGTTTTCCTAAGCCTGGACATTGGACCGATTAAATTGGCCAGTCAGAATCGTGTCCCTGGCTAGGGTATTCTACACTTCAGCTTACCATTAAAAAAAATAATTTCATTCTAAGGCGATATAGATCCTGAGACGTAAAAGAAAACGCGAGATGAATCGTAAGAAACCAGAAAAGATTTCCGTAAGCATGAAGTGCGGGATAAGATATCAGAATATAACATACATCAAGCTATTTCAACATTATATCTATGAGACCTAACTGCCAATCTAGTACTACACTTAAATTCATGAAGACACCGTACATATAAATACATTTATGTGGACGAGTGGTTAGAAATTTCGCCTTCTGACCATGAGACCCTGGTCGACTTGTCATGAGGGAGAGACTTCCTGATGTTATCGAACTGGAGGGATCGTTATCTTTGGAATGTGCCTGAAGACCATACCACGTGTTGACTCAAGCCTTGTGAGTGAAATTGGGTAGACGGAACCCTTGGGAGCCGTCAATACCTGTGCTTGCATGAAGATACAAGTCAACGTGGCCGAGGGTTTGAGCGTGCTGGCCTTGTTCAAATTGTTGATCCCGCTAGATAACACGCTCTTTAAATTTAAACTCTTTAAACAGAAACTGTAACTAAGATCTGCTCAGCATGGTTGCAGTATAAACTACAGGTGGGCTCTGTGGGTGTTTAATAAACACAAATGTGCCTGAATAAACACAAATAGGGATTAGCTAGCCGCCCTAGTAGACGGTTATCCACGAATACAAGTGGCCAGCTACACAATTACCATGAAAGTACTCACAGAATTGTCACAGGTAAGGAAGGTCAGGACAGTGAGAAAGTGACAAGCCGTGATGCCAGTTCAGGACTGATAACATTGCAGATTCTTCTCTGTATTTTATCAAGAATCTAGAGATGTACAGCAAGAGTACCAGAGTTGATTCAATGGACAGGTCAATGGTAAAATGTATTCTGTCGAGAAAAATTGTCTAGAATGTCATATTTGAAACACGTGTCCTAGCAGTAGACATAGCGAGTGGTTTAATATAATCATTACATTTCGTGTCAGGGGAAAACATGAGACTGAAAAAAATGTTATCGTGTAGTAGATGCACGTGTTTGAGTAGACGTCTCGTTTTTTTGTTTTGTTTTGTTTTTTTAAATAAAGGGCGTGAACCAAACCATACAATAGACTCTGGAAGCCTGTATAAATCCCTTCCACCAGGTTCTCACCCAGAAAGATTTCATGATCTGGGAAGATGAGATCATGAACCTACTTCAAAAATGGTCAAAAGGCGGTGGAATAAAATGACACACATGTCTTTGCATGAATCTATGTACAAATATCGAAATATATTTATTGAAATTCATTTGAAAACTTTGCCAACTTTTGTTCCTATCCTATACAAGTCACTCAGAGTTACGTGTTCAGAATTTTAAAAATATAAAATTCTTCGTGTTTCTCATCAAAATGTAAATATAATTTTTCTCATTGAAACTGTTTAAGTAAACTGACCAAACATAATTAAAATAAATATTTATATTGATTGCCAACATTAAATCCACGTTTCACAACGAATGTAATGCAAGTTAAATGATATGACAAGGCTTATTAGCTGTTCATAATACTTGAAATCTTGCATTCACATGGGGTCAATTTAAGGGTTTAGGCTGGTTAATTTAAGCCTTGTTCGGTTATTTAATGTCGAAAATAAATCTTATAAGCAAAAAGATTACTATTAGGTAAACAAAGGTTCGGTTTATATATATATATATATATATATATATATATAGTATTTAGTATATATATATATATATAGTATTTAGTATATATATATATATATATATATATATATATATATATATATATATATATAGTATTTAGTATATATATATATATATATATATATAGTATTTACATTATGCGGACCATTGTCCTCATCTTTGTCGCCATATTTGTTACAACGTTTCGGCCGTTGTACGCTCCGGCCTTCTTCAGGTGGTTGGAATTTCGAACTGAACCCTTTATTTCGATCCCTGGGGTAGACTGCTCTAGTTCCACGGGCCATGTTTGATGGATGTCAGTTATCAGTTATCTCCTGTCAATTCCTCAAGGACACATGGCACAGTGGATAAAGGCGTTGGTTAGATCCAGTGACAAACCCAAAGAGTGTGAGTTCAATACCCCGTTAAGGCAGTGGAGAACTTTCAGAGGGAAAATTAGCAGGAGATAACTGATAACTGACATCCATCAAACATGGCACGTGGAACTTGAACAGTCTACCCCAGGGATCGAAATAAAGGGTTCAGTTCGAAATTCCAACCACCTGAAGAAGGCCGGAGCGTACAACGGCCGAAACGTTGTGACAAATATGGCGACAAAGATGAGGACACTGGTCCGCATAATGTAAATACTGTACATAATACCACATCTCAGAAATATATATATATATATATATATATATATATATATATATATTATAATAAAAAGAAAGAACAGTAAGATATATAAACCGGTGTTTTTTTTATTGATATTTTTATTTTTACAAAACAGTACTCAATGTAAATTTACAGAGTATAAATATTATAAATTAACTGATTTAAAATATGGTTTCTTCGCTACACAGAAATTACCATGTTTCAAAAACAGAATTAAATTAAAACCATTAGTTCTGTTTCATCTTCAAGCGAAGTTATTCCAAAATTCACTTGAAGATGAAACTGAACTAATGTTTTTAATTAAATTATATAATTAAATTTGTAGTTTCTAGCTTCGGTTTTTGAAACATGGTAATTCCTGTGTAGCTAAGAAACCATATGTTAAATCAGTCAATATATATATATATATATATATATATATATATATATATATATATATATCAGTATATATATTAATATATATATATGTGTGTGTATGTATATACATATATTAATATGTATATATACATACATATATATACGTGTGCGTGTGTGTGTATATATACATATATATATATATATATATATATATATATATAGACACCCCTTGTTCAAATTAATTGAAGCAAAACGAATAACTCCGTTATTATTTACTTTCTTTCTTAGTTTTCAATGAAACATGAGCCAATGTACATGTTAGTACTTCGTGTGCCCATTTCAAGAGGTCGTTCATTGCAGATTGACCGCTGATTCTCGATTGGATTTAAATCAGGTGAGTTTCGGGATCAGTCTATAGTTGTTTAAATTTGCTCCGTTGCAAGGCTTACCATTGTGTTCATGCAGCGTTACAATTTTCTTGCGCTTCCTTGGAGTAACGTCCATTGCAGACAATGGCCGTAGGACAACTAATCGACAGTCGAGACAGTAGTGGCTAGGCGTGATAAAAATCTGATGCAATCACGGATGACGCAATATTTTTCAAGGTGAAACAAATTTCATCATACTCCCCCAAAATAGACTTATATTATTGCACACCACTGCAAATGACATAATCTAAGGAAAAAAACAAAAATTGCTTATACCCCATCACTCCAGTGCGTCTAAAACTGACCGTATGGTGAAAAAAAGGAAAGCGGGTGTTTCAATTAATTTTCGCAATAGTGTAGGTCTGATTTACACTAGACTTAAAAAGGTAGACATTAGTCCAATTGATACAAGAGACTAAATGTAAGACATTGATTCTATCGACGCTAGAGTCACAAAGGGAGATAATACCTGACTTTTAATGCCACCCAAGAAAGACTATTTTTCTGTGTGCAATTTTAAGTAGACTCTCTTGGGAGCTGCTTATTCACATTTCTATTAATAAAGGGTGTTCCAATAATTTGGACCGATTTTAATGTGAATTAAGTTTAAGCGTCTAATGATTTTTTAACTTTTTCTTTCAGATTTGGAGGACATTTGGGCGATATTATTTTTCACACATAATCGCCATGACTTAAATGACATGATTCAATAGAGAAATAAATAAATTTTCACCAATAACACTGATTTATTTACTGCTGACTTTGATCCGTCTTAATGAAACACCCTTTATAATACTCTGTCATGAGTCACTTTAAGGGCCCTGTATTTTTGAGCACTTTCTGCTTGAATCATTAGACTCCTTTACCTTTCCCTATCGGTCTCTATAACATCGAGAACTTTTTTTTTATCACACCGATGAACCATTTCTGGCATTTTCCGAAATTGTGATATTTATGGCTATTTAGATCATGGTCGAAAGACATTGCTTCGTGTGCGTATAAAACGCACGTAGTGTCTACACTCTTACTATCTTGGACTTGTCTAAGAGTAGAAGGATTTCTATTTTCACACACTAAAATCACCGACCGCCTGATTATTGCGCGAAACTGGTAGTCGTGAGCGGTCACCGGTCACTTGAAATCTGATGTGCTGTGATACAGCGGAACAGTCTGTATGTGGATGACAATATATATATATATATCTATAGACGCCCCTGAAAAAATAAATTTCGGTCGAGCACTCTAGAGAAAGCGCGAATTTGTAAACAGTGACTGCTACTGCTGGTAATGCAAAGCTCTTCTACGAATCGAGCACTCTGAATCATTGGCATGTTTATTCAAAATAAATACGTAATAATTCACCTTCCTCTCTGCCGAGAGCCGATAGCTTAGTGGAAAATCTCCGACTTATGCCAAATCAATCAGGTTCTGATCCTGACCTTAGGCTGTCGGATGTCTAGCCAACCCTCTTGGCATAGCACAATGTCATCATCAGGGTATTGTTTATTGCAGGACAAATATTAAAAAATTGAAAGCAAACCTTAATAAAATTAATTCTGAATAGTCCACAAATGTTTTAAAATCTTTACAATGGATAGTTTGAAATGCCAAAGTTTGCTCTAATAGTTTTTTTTTACTACTTATTTTGTAAAAACAAATTCATAACCATACTGAGTTACCTCCCCTTAAATGGTGTCAGCGATCACGCACTGACTCGGCGATCTTCATTTTGGAAGTAAGAAATCTAACTTTCAGATGAACACAACGATTTTGTCTTTGACAATAATGAACACTACAATATTTTTCTTGTAATAAACAATAACCTGATGATGACATTGTGCTATGTCGAAAGTACTCGGAATAAAAGAAATATGTGATTCTAGTGATTTTCTCACGACAACAAAAATCTTATCCTTAAATACGAAAGGATCCAATTGAAATTTTTATATTCCGTGATAATAGGAATATATATATATATATATACTTGACAAACACGGTGGATAAATAAGTAGAGGTTTATTGCAAAAACCAGTAAAATAAGAAATAAGGTACAGTTATGCGCACGGTCGTCGCAAGTCAGTCCAGTAGTGAGTGCTACTATAAGAAGGTCGGTAGTTCTCGCGTAAGTCTGAGTCGTACTCAACAGATCCTAGCTAGAAATGTTTACCAGCCTCCCCACGTGGTAGGATGTGACACAAGGACGAATTTAATGTGGGGCAATTCGAGCCCGTAACACCGCATGAATGGGTTCGGGTCTGTCTACTTCCGCGGACGAGACTCTGTCCTTCGGAATAGCCTCGTCCGGGTTCCTCTCTGCCATCGGGCAGATATTTCGACAACAGCTAAGAACTGAATAGATCACTAGAGTATTTACTAATCTACCCACGCGATCAGATGTGGTAGAGGGCCGAATTTAATGTGGGGTATTCGAGCCCGTAAGCTCAGCCAAAAATTCCCCGGGGTCGGGTAGCTGTTTTCCTAGACGAGACTGCCTTTCGAGAGAGGATCATCTCTTCCCAAAGGCAGAGAGTTCGATAACAGCTACGAACTGAAAAACAGATCGCAGCTACTATATTTAGCTACCCCACTCAACGTGGGTTGCATGTGGCAAAAGGCCGGTTTAACGTGGATGGTCCGAGCCCGTAGCCTCGGCCAAAAATATTACCTTTCGAAACCGTATAAATGGGGCAGTCTACCTCCGCGAACGAGACTCTGCCCTTCGGCGAAGCCTCGTCCGGGTTCCGCTCTGCCTTCAAGCAGAGAGTTCGACTGTTTAGCTGGAACAGGTCGCAGTTTGACTCCGTAGTCCGTTGACTTACCGATACTTATGGGAGTGACAGGTTATTTCACTACATCAAAAATAAAGACAGAACATGTCTAAGTTATTCGACGAAACCTGTGTCATATATATATATATATATATATATATATGATCTTCCTCACCTGAAAATTATGTTGAGCTACTATTGCGGAAAGAAATGTATATTTATTAACTAGATTAAAAGCTGCCATATCGGACGACAATTAAGCTTATTGTAAATTACTGGCGTGTCAACGATTTATATAAATTGTTCACTCAGCCGTAGCGATTTTGACATATTTTCGCTGTAATATCTTAAAATAAATAAATGAATATACATATATATATATATATATATATATATATATATATATATATTGAAACATGTTTCATTAAATAATATAGACAAGTTTTGTCTTTATTTTATGCAAATTCCTTTCATATCGTCTGATAAGTTTAATAACATTATCATTGAAAGACGAAAGAAAATCACCATATTGATACATGTTTTTTAATCCTATCTAAGCTTTTGGCTTACATGAGCCATCGTCAAAGATGACAATTACATTACAATATATTAAACAATACACGGACCTGGGAATAATAATAATCTGTTTTTGTTTGCATTGAATATTTTTTAAGCAACGACAAACTCGTACATACGAGACGCTGGAAGAATAAAAAGCGGGGAGGATGATGTAAAGAAGGTAGAAGTTATATATATATATATATATATATATATATATATATATGAGTGAGAGAGAGGGTGCGTGTGTGTCTTCGTACGTCAATGAGTGAACGCGCGTGTGTGTATTTTTGCGTAAGTAAAAGTGCCATTTCCACGACAATTTTTCCTCCCACTTCCATCAAAATCACCGATATACGCAACGATATATAAATCCAAAATTTTAAAATTAATCAGTTTGTCTGAAAATCGCAAATAGCGTGAAACCCATGGTCACAAACTCACATCATTCCAACTATATATATATATATATATATATATATATATATATATATATATATATATATATATATTCTCGCCAATTAAATCATTAACCTTTGTATTTGTTTTTTGTATGAATAATTCATGAATTTGTAAATTAATTGCACCTTTATTGAAATATATATATATCTATCTGATAAGAAAAAGACGAAGACTTTAATTATCCATTTCGTTTATATAGAGCTGGAAAGTCGACTCCCCATGAAAGATTATTACTTGTAGAACATTTTCGTCTAGAAAAACACGATTTTAAAACCCATGCCAAATTCACTATCATTGAGAGAATAGAAAAATTCAGAGCAGATAACATTAGAAAGATTTTAGAGTTCCATGGAAATAAGTTGATACAACGTTTAAAAACATACTATCCGGCCGGGCTTAATCATAAATTTAACAATATAGATAGGATTAATATATAACCCCACAAATCAGGACCTACGCACATTTCTCACCCAAACAAGACAGGCATGCTTACGGAGGTGTAGAGGCCTCACACTTATACACACACACACTAGAATACACACTTACACACATCATACTCACTCACTCCCTAATGCGCCAAATGATAACAGACACTCATAGTGATATACACGCTTACACACATCACTCACTCACTCACTAAGAACCAAATAACATACACACACACACACTTAACAGAGAGACATCCGCTTTCCAGGAAGCAATAAAACTGTCAAACTGATCAAACTGACCAAGGGAATTCAGAGCAGCATGAATCCATCCAGCTCTTATCTTTTGAATAACAACTTAAAAAAGACTGTTTCACCAACACAAGGACTGAAAAATTCATGTTAAAAATAAAAAAAACAGATGAAAACTACAGACAAAAGTTCATTTTCTCCATCAAGACATTTATTTCTGTAGTTCACTGCTATTAACAAGCAGATTTTTTTTTCTCCTGATGATGGCCATGTTGGCCGAAACTAGTCGAGGAATCTAAATGAAATAATAAGAACGAAAGAATATTAATATACAACCCAGTATGTCTGAAGATTTTAATTTTTGAATATTTTTTATTGTTCAATATATATATATATATATATATATATATATATATATATATATGAAGAAATATAGTCTTAAGGTGTGCTATATTTATGGGATAAAGTGCTCAATATCAGAGATAGAGCGTGTGTCAATATAAAAGTGAACATAGAAGTCAACAACGACGGGCCATCTGATATATATATATATATATATATATGGAGAGAGAGAGAGAGAGAGATATTATAATGAAAAGTAAAACATGCATTTCTGAAATGTAACAAAAAATTGATTATTTAAAAATTAGAAAAATGTCTTTAGTGTGTCAATATTTTACGGGTTATCGACTGAAACCTTCTCCAAGCTCCACAGGAGTCAGTTCTATAAACAGTTGGTTGACTGGAATACTGGAACTGTGGGTGGGGTATGAAGTAATATTCGATGCTTTTCTGATGGGAAGGTTAAAAACATTTTAGAGGTGATTCATTTTGGAGAAGCTTCTGGCAAAATAGGCAATAAGGGTTAGGTGGGGGAAGGGTAAGGAAGTCCATGCATGGCGCGGCTGAAAGAGAACTAGACCTGTTCCTGGGAATTTCTGCGGAGAGAGAAAGGTAGACAAGAAGGCGGACAAGGGAGGGCCTAATCAGATGGAATCATTAAAGAACACCCTTGGGGGGCGAGACTCATTGTTGAACCTTTCATCAATCCAAAAACTCCCACCTGGTGTGACGAGATGGCACACTGGAATGTTGCCGAGTGTAAGCGAAGATTGTAGTAGAGGTGGAGGCGGGAGTGGGGGTTACGTCGGGGCAGGACATACGGTTGCGGTGGCGGAGGTGAGGGTAGGAATAAGAATGATTCTTCTTCTGGAATCGGAGCAGAGGAAAGTTCAACTGATATCAAAATTCGATAAAAACAGAATCGAAAAATTAAATAAAAGTTCCTGAAAGATTTTTTTTTTTGAGTGACAATGTCATTGCCATGACTAACACTAGTATTCATTTTTAATTTTTGCTCTTTAGTTATATATATATATATATATATATATATATATATATATATATATATATATATATATATATATATATATAAAATAAAAGACACTTTTATGTTTGTACATTCTTTTTATAGATACAAATATTTAGGTAAATGCTCTGTTTATAATAAACAGTATTAAACAACATTTACCGGCCTGAATGTCCGAGAAAAAAAATTTTCGACCACCAACAGGATTCGAACCTGTATCTTATACGGAACCATCATTCAGCTAGACGTGCCTTTAACCGATTTGGCCACAGAGGAGCGTTCGGTTAGCCAGGTCGAATTTACTGTATTTGAACTTCAATTTTCTATGAATCTGATTCATGTAGGTTCAGAATATACATGGTTATTGCTGGGGAGATCTGTCTCCAAAAAGTTAATGGGGCCCGACAAACAAAAAAACAAAACAAAACAGACAGAGGCTACAAATATATATATATATATATATATATATATATATATATATATATATGTGTGTGTGTGTGTGTGTGTGTGTGTGTGTGTGTGTGTGTGTGTGTGTGTGTGTGTGTGTGTGTGTGTGTATACTCGGGGCTAAAAATGAACTATATATATATATATATATATATATATATATATATATATATATATATAGATAGATAGATAGATAGATAGAGAGAGAGAAAGAAAGAGAGAGTGAGAGACTTTCGAAAGTTGCTACATTCGTTTTCAAGGATTGTTCTGTGTAGTTAGGTAAATGGTTTTTAATTCCGACGTTCTCATGTTTGTGGAAGCAATTTCAACGCACTCAAGGTGACGTCATATAAATAGTTAAACTGAAATTTTTATGAGCCAGAGAGAGAGAGAAAGTGAGAGGGAGAGAGAGTGAGTGAGTGAGAGATAGAGAGAGAATGTATTTGTGTGCGTGTGTGACGGGTGGCGGGTTTATATTAAAGACACTTCAATCAATATACGGTCCCCCGTGGAGAATGATTACTTATTTAACGTTGGCTGCGTCTCTTTTATTACAACAGCCTGCAGTCTTTCTTGCAATGTGTCCTATATAATATTGTAGTGTTGTCAAGTAAAAATTGTCTAATGGTAATATTATTTAGTTTATAAATCACACACACACACACACACACGCACGCACACACACACACACACACACACACACACATATATATATATATATATATATATATATAAACAAAGTAATATTAACATTAGACAAATTTAGACAATGTGTCCTATATAATAATTTGTTGTCAAGTAAAATTTGATTAATACTAATAATTATTTAAATACAAATAAAATTAGTCTCTTACATGTTATATTCAGCATCTCGACTGTGGAGTTTCGGAAACGAACGTTTTTTTAATCCTTCGCTCCACTCGTCAGGAGATGTTAGTCATTGATATATATATATATATATATATATATATGAAAAGATTCATGTTAAAAAGATAAAAAAATAAAAAAACAAATGAAAACTACAGACAAAAGTTCATTTTCTCCATCAAGACATTCATTTCTGTAGTTTAGTGCTAGCAGCAAGCAGAAATATTTCTCCTCCCGATGATGGCCATTTCGGCCGAAACTAGTCGAGGAATCTAAATGGAATAATAATAAAAAAACGAAAGAATATTAATCTACAACCCAGTGTGTCTGAGGATTTTAATTTTTATTGTTCAAAATATATATATATATATATATATATATATATATATATATATATATATATATATATATATATATATATATATATATATATATATATATATATATATATATATATATATATATAACGTTATAGATACAAGTATTTAAGTAAATGCTCTGTTTATAATAAACAGTATTAAATAACATTTACCGGCCTGAATGTGCGAGAAATTTTCATAGAAAATATTCTATGTAGCCTAACGGTAAGGCACGTCAGCGTAAATGACGGTTCCGTATAGGATGCAGGTTCGAATCCTGTCAAAGAACGAATATTTTCTATGAAAATTTCTCGGACATTCAGGCCGGTAAATGTTATTTAATACTGTTTATTATAAACAGAGCATTTACTTAAATACTTGTATCTATAAAAAGAACGTTAAACATAAAAAAATGTCTTTAATAAATAAATTGTCGGACTTTGTCCATTTCGTAATATATATATATATATGTGTGTGTGTGTGTGTGTGTATGTGTATACGTGTATACGTGTATGTATGTCTGTTTGTTCATATCTATCTGTCTATCTATCTCAGTCATTTCCTTATCTATCTATCTGTTTGTTTGTTCGTCTATCTATCTCGGTATCTATCTATCTAACCGTGTTATATATATATATATATATATATATATATATATATATATATATATATATATATATATATATATAGTTATAAAGATGTTCAAATTAATATACTTCTATTATACTACTAATAATAATAATGTAAAAGCATGTCTGAAAAACATTATTTGAAAGCAGACGACCAGGTGTTTTCTCAATAGTGTCTAATCATTCATTGATTTTACTGCATACACGCAGTTTTTGTAAAACCGTTCCTATGGGAGCTAAATAGTAGACATCTCTCTGAATTTCTACAATGAAAATTTATCATCATTTAAATTTGCACTATTGTCATAATATTTGTGTTATTACGACAGCGTTTCAGTCTTTGTGCACTACGGCCTTTTCCAGGTGTCTGCCGATCCAAATGAATTACGGACTCAACCACTTGATTAAACTCCGGCCATACGTTGTAGTTACTCCTCTGCCCATTTCTAAGGGATACCAAGCTTCGCTTAATCGCCTATTTCGAACGCTGCAGTTTGTGGCTTTGCCAAAAATGTCCGTTAGGAGTCGCTCTTTAAGTCTATAAGAAGGCAAGCGTATTCTCCCTCTCTCTCCTTTTCGTCTTGCTTTCCAGTGCAGCCGAACGTAGATAATGAAAATTGCCTACGGGGCACGTTCGCTTCCTTGGTCCTCGACGTTTGAATTCTCGCACACACACACACACACACACACACACACACACACACACACACAGACACGCACGCACTCACACACACACACACTCACGCCCTCACACACACACTCACGCCCTCACACACAAACACACACACGCACTCACACACACGTACACGCACTCCCAAACACGCACTCATACACACACACGCACACACACACACACACAACAACAACAACAACAGCAACAAAAACTTTCAATTCTGAACACATGCAATTCCTTTTGATAATAACATGCATTACTTTTCGTTTGTTTTAAAATCAATATTTTGTGCCACTTAAAATTATACCCGGACTCACATGAGTCCGGCATATATTGTTTGCGGGACAAAGATTTGTACAAGGTGTATAAACCTTTATTATACAACGTACATACACTAATATCAAGTGTAAAATCCCACAAAACAGGGGGGAAGCTATGGATTTTTTAAAAGTGAGGTTCAATGATAATGATAAGGGTTACAGAGTGAGATGCATATTTTATGCGGATAGATAGTAAAGATAACGGTTGACGCTAGACTTGAACAGGTTAAGATATGCGCTGATTAGGGAAATATCCCCTTGGGAGTCTGTTCCACGGGGCAGTGGTTCAGGAGAAGAAGCTGTACGATAGTAAGCAATTAGTTGCAACAGTGCCTTCAGTGGAGTATTCCCAGCATCCTTCTGTAGAATCACATATCTATTTTTCTATATCTTTTCTTCATCTTTGAGGAGATTGTCCAACATCCTTTTTTTTAAAGTAAGGTTCACCCTGTACGTGGCCGGGAGACCCCTCGAGATAAAGAGTTACGTTAAGTGTCAGTTTATACGGATGGAAAGGGGAGATAACGGTTGACTCTAGATTTGAACAGGTTTAGATTGTAGTGATCAGGGAAATATCCTTTTGGGAGTCTGTTCGACAGAGCAGTAGTCAGCGAGAAGATGTTCAATGGTAAGCCACAAGTGGCAACAGTGTTTTCAATGGTGTATTCCCAGCATCCTTCTGTAGAATCACATATCTATTGCTTCAATTCCCTTCTTCATCATTGAGGAGATTGTCCAACATCCTTTTTTTTAAAGTAAAGTTCACCCTGTATGTGGCCCGGAGACCCCTCGAGGTAAAGAGTTACTTTAAGAGTCAGTTTATACGGATAGGAGGGGAAGATAACAGTTAATTCTAGACTTGAACAAGTTAAGATTGTAGTGATCGAGGAAACATCCTCTTGGGAGTCTGTTCCACAGGGAAAAGCTGTTTGATGTTAAGCCATCAGTGGCAATGGTGTCTTCAATGGTCTATTCCCAGCATCCTTCTGTAGAATCAAATATCTATTGTTTCAAGTTTCTTCATCTTTGAGGAGATTGTTCAACATTCGTTTTTATTATTTACAATAAGTTCACCTTGTACAAGGCCTGGGAGCCACTCAAGGTAGAGTGTTACAATAAGGATAGTTTATATGGATAGAAGGGGAAGATAGACTTGAACAGGTTAAGATTGTAGTGATCAGGGAAACATACTTTTGGGAGTCTGTTCCACGAGGCAGTGATTCGTGGGAAGGAGCTGTTCGAGAGGAACTTACTTTTCACCAGTGGAATACGGATGGATTGTTGGTAGTTTCCCAGAATGTAAGTGGCATGGTGGGTCCTAGCCGCGAAAATTAGGACTGGGGGTACTAAGGGATATAGTTGGTCTGAGCACTTTGCATGGAAATAGTGACCGACACATCCCGTTTGTTTTAAATCCATTGATTTGTGTTAATTCTCGCTTTCCTTCACTATCTAATGGAGAATTTCCTTGTTTCCTTTTTGTATCGACTAACCTCCAGAAGAGTTTCTCGGCGTTTCGTTTCTGTGTCTGTTAATTTCTGGAAGGGTTGCTCATCGTTTCTTTTCCGTGTCTTTACCTTCTGGAGGAGTTTCTTGTTTTGTTTCTGTGTCTGCTAGCTTCTGGAGGGGGTTCTTGTTTCCTTTTTGTGTCTTCTACCTTCTGGGAGAGTTTCTTGTCGTTTCCTTTCCCTGTTTTCTACCTTCTGGAGGAGTTTCTTATCGTTTCCTTTCCCCGTCTTCTAACTTCTGGGAGAGTTTCTCATCGTTTCCCTTCGCTGTCTTCTATCTTCTGGAGGATTTTCTCGTCGTTTCGTTTCTGTGTTTGCTACCTTCTGGAGGAGTTTCTTATCGTTTCCTTTCCCCGTCTTCTAACTTCTGGGATAGTTTCTCATCGTTTCCCTTCGCTGTCTTCTATCTTCTGGAGGATTTTCTCGTCGTTTCGTTTCTGTGTTTGCTACCTTCTGGAGGAGTTTCTTATCGTTTCCTTTCCCCGTCTTCTAACTTCTGGGAGAGTTTCTCATCGTTTCCCTTCGCTGTCTTCTATCTTCTGGAGGATTTTCTCGTCGTTTCGTTTCTGTGTTTGCTACCTTCTGGAGGAGTTTCTTGTCGTTTCCTTTCTGCGTCTGCTATCTTCCGGAGGAGTTTTTGTAGTCTTTTTTGTGCGCCTGCTACTTTCTGGAGGTGTTTTTTTGTAGTTTCCTTTCTGTGACTGCTAACTTTTGGAGGAGTTTCTTGTAGTTTCCTTTCCCTGTCTTCTACCTTCTGGAGGAATGTCTTGTAGTTTCCTTCTTGTGTCTGGTACTAACAACGAACTCCTTGTAAATGGTCAAAGAATTTGCCGAAAGCGATTGAGGCAATAATCAAGATGAACAATTTCCACACGCTCTTACTCTTCATAAAAGAAAAAAAAACCGGTAGAACTCTGGAAAAAGTGACCAAAAGTCTCACAAAATATTTTTTCTTCGTCTTTTTCACTGAAACATATATAAAAGAATGGTTGTTGCTCAAATATACAACATTTGTTTGGGCATATGTAGTCGTCTCTTTGTATATGCTTGTTTCTCGTTTGCAGTCGGAAATTATTCGAGATAAAAAAAAAATTGCAAAATGTGAAACTTGAATTTCCCGCTCACCACACCCCAACCTGAATCTGTGGCATTGTATGGGTTCACCGCGCTCCGGGGTGGAAGAAGTTAATTTCGTCGTCCCCTTCCGTCGAATTGTTTTATTTCATGACTCATTGCTTAGTTATTGACGATAATATAATTAATTAATTACCGTGTTGCATCTGCTGAGTATAAACTAAGCGTCATAAGGCTGTGCGGGCAGGGCAAATGTTACTGGTGCGAAAAGTGGAGAAAGCGAACCGTGTTCAAATTGCAAGCTCGTCCACTGCTTCTGTGATATAAAAATAAATAAAATAAACAAAGAAAACCAAAAAATTCACCATTTCTAAAAATCGATGTATATTCAGTATCGCAAGTTATATTTCGACAAACCAATCAGAAATCATCCCTACCAGGATATAAACATCCTAGACTAACGAGCAAGCAAGCAGAAACAATATCTGTTCTCATCCAGGATATAAGGTCACCTATCATGGCTCAATCAGATGCCAAGCGACAGTTTGGAAGCGGATCTACTTGACTCATCAGATACGTATATAACGAGATGAAAAGTCAACAGATACTAGAATCAGTAAATTCATTTTATCACTCCTACTATGCTGCTGTCATCGTAACATACCCAGACCCGAAATACAACACATGTTCGACCCACAGAGTAGGGGATAATGTTTCTAGAACACAGAGTGGTTACTGGGTTCAAGAGGACATAAAATGTCGATTGACGTTGCATTTAAATTTTTGAAGATTGTAGTTATCAGGGAAGCAAGGAGGGTAGGTTGAGAGAAGTGTGGCAGTTGCATCTAGCTATTTTAACAGTAAGAGTGTGGGACCTAGTTGCCACTCTAGTAGCACGCTTAAATTCATGTAGTCGGGCCACAAGGAAAAAAAGCTCATCAGAACATGAAAATATTTGTACAAAAGGCAAAGAGAGGCCATGTTAAGTCGGTGCGAAAGTGACTGAAGTCGAGATGACCGGCCAGGATCTATTACATTACATTTTTTCAAGAATCTCGAGAGATTTACTCGGCCCACACCTTACGAAGGGATTTATCTATATAAATTACGTGTGATTTTTTTTTCAAAATTGCTCAGTGGAAAATAATAATAATAATAATAATAATAATAATAATAATAATTAGTATTCCACTGAGATATGTTATGACCATCAACCAGCTACAGTTACCAAGAATAACGATGTAACTATCCTCTGGGACATGCCAATTCAAACTGACAGGGAAATAAAAGACACAGAACTGATATTATCATAAAAGACAAATGTTTGCTTATTGACATAGCAGTACCATTTGATAGAAACACCTCCATGAAAATTATCGAGAAATTCTCCAAACACAAGGACCTGGAGATCGAGATTAACAGGATGTGGGGAATGAAGACTGCACCAATAGTAATCGGAGCACTGGACCTCGTGAGAAAAGGAATGGACAATTTTACGAACAGTGTCCCAGGTAACATCAACATACAAGTTGCCCAGAAAATCGCCCAACTAAGAACATCCCATAATACCAAGAAAAGTGCTATCAATTAAATGACAATTCTCCTATAGCGTCTTAGGACCATGGATTGAACCCGGCTCTACAGGATACAAAGCAGGAAACATAACATACACAAATAATAATAATAATAATAATAATAATAATAATAATAATAATAAATGAATACAAAATAACAAAAACAGATCAATAAATGAAAATAAAAAAAAAAAGCAGAAATAAAAATAAAGATGAACAACATCCCCGTTCATGGTTTTGATTGATAGATTCGTTTGTTTAACGGCACATCAACATCCCTATGGATCATTTAATGCTGAACTTTAATTTTCTAGGGAGTTTTGAAGTAATAAAAATATGATATATGTTATTCTGTTTTCACAATTGAATGCATGGTAGATGATGCTCAGCTTTTGTGCATATACAACAGAAAACACACCCAGTGGCTGAGAAGCACCGGGTTGAAAGCTAAGACAGAAGACCTAATAATTGCAGTTCAGGACCAAAGCCTTGCAACCAGATCCTGTCACTGCCACATAATCAGGACCTGCGGAAAATATGATGAAACTGTCGACTATATCATCTCAAGATATCCAGAACTAGCAAAACATGAATATACCCAGAGACATAACAAGGTAACGACATATGTGTACTGGAAGATATGCAAGAAGCACAAAATCGAAAACACTGAGAGATGGTATGAACACCAACCAGACACAGTTGCCCAAAATAACGATGTAACTATCCTCTGGGACATGCCAATTCAAACTGACAGGGAAATAAAAGCCAGCAGACAAGGGGTTACAGACAATGAAGGTGAGAGAATAGATTGGGTATAGGAGTGAATACGAAAAGAAAAAAAGATAAACGGAATTCAAATCAACAGAAGATTGGGACTGCATTTAAATTTTTTTGAAGTTTGTAGTTATCAGGGAAGTAAGAAATCGAAAGGGAGTTCCACATGCTGGAAGTGCGAGAAAGGGAACTGTTGTTGTAGAAGTGGTGGTTACATTTATGCAGCCGACAAAATAAAAAATAAATAACGCGCATATGTAAAATTGAAAATATAAAATATAAAATGTCCAGAATTTGCCCATCGTAATTTGTACATATCCATGTATGTGAATGGACTTGTGCACCTGTTATATATCTAGAGACTCATGACAAAATCGAAAGAAGGGTCTGCAATGTAATCGATCCTGAGCTGGCATCTCTGCTTCAGTCATTTTTTTTTTCACTGCCGTGACGTGCTGCCCTCTGTCATTTCTAAAGATTTTTTCATGGCGATTGTTCTGATGAGCTTTTCTCCTTGGAGCTTCGACTGTATGAATTTAAACATTCCTACGAGATCAGTGCTTCTCAACCATTATTTACGTTATAAATTAAACTAAGCACAGTTGACTGTTAATATTAAAGGATGACTAATTTTCGCTGATTTTGACATCACTCTGGTGTCATTTATTTTATTCGTTCAAATCCGTGAATTTGTTTTGCTCATGCTAAGTCACGAAAAACACGATATAAAATTCACTATTTTTTAATCCACAATGTTAAATGTGTTAAGATTCTTCAACTTAACAAGGAAAATCTCAAGTCTATATTAAAAATTGACACAAAACATTGTTGAATTATTCAATTTTTCTAGTTGAATTGTTCTCACAATTTGTGTATATATATATATATATATATATATATATATATATATATATATATATATATATATATATAATGCTACAAATTAAACTAAGCACAACTGACTATTAAAAGATGAAACATTTTCTCGGATTTTGATAATTCTGGGGTCATTTTTTTGCGTCCAAAATCCGTGATTGTGTTTTGCCGTTGCTAAGTCACAAAAAAATCGCATATCAAATTCAGTTTTTTATCCATAATATTGAATGTGTTAAAATTTTTCAACTTTTTGATGAGTAAAATCTCAAGCTGATTTTAAAAATTGCCGCAAAACATTGTTGATTTATTTAAAATGGAATGATCTAATTATGACAGGTCTCTAATTTGTATTTAGATAAATTGTATTTATTTTCAGTTTTTCTAGTTGAATTGTTCACCTTTATTACATATGATCCATTATTGTACATTATTAGGTTAGAATAAAATTTCTATTTTATATAAACATTACCTTATGAAAATTGAGATGTAGTAGAGGTGAGGACCCCCCTATCATAGATTTGTGAGGGGTCCACTTGCACAGGCCCTGATTTTAGTGAAAGAATCATAGGCCAGTGGGTTGAAGTAGCTAATGTTGTCCTCTAATACCAATTTCATATGGCCTCAAAATACATGCTCTGATTACATACTCTGATTGACAATATTGTCGAGGGCCGTAAGTGATACATTCTATGACAAAGGAGGGGTCCATATGAAATTTGACTGTGGGTCATCATTGGCTCCTGGGCCGGACTTTGGACATGCCTGATTTAGATACATTGTATTTATTTTCAATTTTTCTAGTTGAATTGTTCACCTCTATTGCATATGATCCATTGTTGTACATAATTAGGTTAGAATAAAATTTGTATTTTATATGATTGCTACCTTATGAAAATTGAGATCTTGTAGAGTGGGGTTCGAAAGTGAGTATAAGGTACCAAACTGGTATTGGAACTCGGCTCTCCGATTAACGATTCCGAGCCATTATTCATTACACCACTTGCACATCCAAGCTTATGGCACTTAGTAATTCCAAGCGGTCACCCACCTAGGTACTGACCAGACTCGACATTGCATAACTTGACAGGTGTTGAGGAGTTGCAGGGTCGGTGGGAGGCAAGCCTAATTGGGAACACCGGACACTGCTTTTTGCTCCTTTCTATCTTATCGACATTTGCTATTTTCTAACTAGCTACCTACCTACCTACCTACCTATATATATATATATATATATATATATATATATATATATATATATATATATATATATATATATATATATATTTCCAAGAGGATAGAATCCAAGTACAGCTGAATGTCCAGGACAGAGCAAGAATATATTATAAAAGGCTCGAACACTAATATTCCATGGTTATAATTTATTACATTGGAATCGTAATCACGATCCAATTCATCAGACCTACAAATTCAAAAAGATCTCGAAAATTTGTGACATATATATATATATATATATATATATATATATATATATATATATATGGGTATATGTATGTATGTTGGTACACGGCGATGTGTATGTATATACGTGTATAAGTTATTGTGTATGTGTGTATTTGCATGTGTTTTGAACATAAAAATATAGGTCCTTGCTAGATTAGATAATCGTCATATTTATTCTTTATATGTTTATATTTGATTTGTAACCTGTAGTCGATATTATTTTTGTCAAATTTTCTCAATTACACAGCGTCCCTTTCAATTTTAATTTCCTTCGCCCCATCTTTCTTCCCCACCACTTCTTTCCTTACCTCTCCCTCCTTCTTTAAGATTTGATCGGCCATGGTGTGTGTATGTCACCACGAAATGTATCTTTATTGTATTAAACATCCGACAACAATCATTTTTCCCACTTCCACTCACACCTAGTTTTATAAAAAAAACCCTCTCTGTTAAATTCACTCGTATATTACCCCTCTCTTATGAACTAACATTCGTCCCACACTCTCATACTTACACTCTCTCTAAATTCTATTTTTATTTCCGGGGTTGTTTTTTCTGTTTTCTTTTTGAATTTGTAGGTCTGATGAATTGGATTGTATTTACGATTCCAATGGAATAAATTATGACCATGGAATATTAGTGTTTAAGCCTTTTTATTATATCCTTACTCTGCCCTGGACATTGAGTTCTACCTGGGTTCTATCCTCTCGGAATTTTTATTCAAAAAATATACATGTGTGTATATGCACCTGTGGATTTTGCATATATATGTATATTTACCACTAATATTATCTCTCTCTCTCTCTCTCTCTCTCTCTATATATATATATATATATATATATATATATATATATATATATATATATATAGTTACAAATTATTAAAAGATGAAAAATATTTGCGGATTTTGACGTCATTCTGGGACTTTTTATCTATCTAAATTTTTTTTTTTAAGCATTTCACCCCAAGCAAGGCGGGAAGCCACTAGGACGCAAGGGTTTACAGAAAATTTAGATCAAGATCAGATAAGAGTGATAGAAGAAAGGTAGTAGATAGATCAAGGCAACTGGAGATGTCGATTGACATTACACTTGAATAGCTGGAGATTATAGCTCACAGGGAAACAGGAATCCGTAAATTTGTTTTGTTTATGTTTAGACTCGGAAAAAAAGAAGATATAAAATTCACTTTTTTATCCATAATTTTGAATGTGTTAAATTATTTATTCTTTTAGCCTGAAAAATCTCAAGTTGATATTAAAAATTAACGCAAAACATTGTTGATTTATTTAAAATGGAATGATCTATATCTCTAATTCGTATTTATTGGATTTACATTAAATTTCTCCAGCTGAATTGTTCACCTAGCATATAATCCATTATTTTATATAATTAGATTACCATAAAAAAATTTGTAGTTTATATATGAATACTGCCTTATGAAAACTGAGATGTAATAGAGTGGAGGAACCGTATTATATTTTAGGGGCGGGAGACAAAACCCTTGCACCCTGGTAACAGAGTAAAAAAAGAAAAAAAAATAGTTCCTATTAAACGTAGCAAAAATGGTTTCTTTTTTCTGAATATGTATTAATTTGGTTCTAAGAAAAAAATAAATAAATAAAAACAGGATAAAGAAAGAAAAAGAAAGAGAGAGAGGAAAAGAGAAATCTCAGGAAGGATTGCGATTGGCTGGTTTTTAGTCACGTGTTCTATATTTAAAGAAGAAGAAAAAGGAAAGTCAGCCCTTTTGTTGCAACGCTGCAAACAAGTGTTAGAGGGTCGTATTTCCTCGTCGGGAGCAGACCCCAATCACTCTGTTATTTGCAGCTGGTGTGCAGATGGGGTAGAGAACGAAAGAAGATCACAGGGAATGAGGGTGGGGTGCAAGGGACGGGCGAAATAAGGAATTCACACAGAGAAATGCTCCGGGGAATTACCCCAATGAAGCATGTCTGACAAACGCTGAGGATCGGTTGGAGATGGCGTCGGAAGATGAGGATCTGCCCAGAAAAAAAGTTAAAAGGCAGGGTGGGGTTGTGGTGCGTGGCGTGGATCGGAGAGATAAAGGGGGCGGTGGTAGATGCAGTCCTTTCCATCATCATCCTACCGACAATCAGCGTGTCCTTTTGATGCAAACGACGCAATTAGTTGCAGGCTAAAGTCGACCTTTACAGACAAGCTTTTTCTTTGTATTTGCACAATTTATTTTCGACTGGTACAAGGACAGAATTGTAGAGAGCTTTGCAAAGATCGAGCCATTTTGCTAGGCTTTGTTTTGTTTTATTTTCAGAGTGTAAGTTAATGTGATCAGTTCAGTTATTTGCCATGCGTGATACATGACTGACGAGGCAGATTTTTTTCTGCAGTAGGTTGCTATTTCTTTCCATTTGTTATCCAAGGCTGTCCTACTATTTAGCTTGGGAAGAAGAAGAGGATTCATACCTTTTCCGAGGGTAATAGCACGTAAGTGAATGTAATGTATTCGATTTGAATTCGAACTCGGCTCTCCGATACCTCAGTCCACTATCCATTACTCCACTGCGCCTTCCAAGATACGATTCTGAATTTCTAGGATGTGGAGTCGTTATTTAGATTATTTACAAGCGGACGATTGCCGCCGGTTTTTTTTGCTATTATCAGAACGTTTCGACTCTTTCCCCCGCCCGACTTCATCAGCTGATTGTCGATCCGAGTAACCATGGAATTTCGGGTGGAGACTATTCTCGTTCTCCTGTCCATATTTCCAGTCACAATTATTATATCACCAATGTTACGAACCAATCCTCTAATCGACTCGGCAGCAGCCGCAGTAGAAAAGAGAGGCTCGAGGTGTGCTATCAAGCTTGTCACGAGCAGCAACAGTACACATCAGCCGTCAGGTTAGGTTTTACACTCGGAAGTGTACCACTGTAATAGTTTGCGAGATGAGCTATCTTAATATTGCCCCACAGTTAGATACTTAGATATATTTTCATATATTTATATATTTACTAGCTGTTTATTCATCTTGTGATATCATAGGTAGAGCACATTAATATCAGATCCGAGGTCAATAGAGACACGAAGATTTCTAGAGACAATCTAGCAACAAGAAGGACACTTATATTTAACATCAAGTATAGAAAGTTAAAAATTCAGGCCATATAATCAGGAAAGAAGGCTTGAAAAATTTGATACTCACAGGGCAGATTGAAGGCTAGAGAGACGGGAAAACAACGTATAACCTTCCTAACGAGATGGCGGATCAGGCTTTGGGAGAGATGGGAAAAAACGGAAAATATATTAAGAGTATCAGGAAATTTAAACACATATTTTTAACATATTTAAAAAATATTTTAAAATGAATATTATTTTTTGGCATATTAAAAAATATTTTTAAATTGATCTGACTGAAAAAATATTTTAAGTGAAAAAGATTAAGAATACCTGTTGTTTATGCAAGGAGTATTTTTATTTCAACTTTCTTCAAACAAAAAATATTTTTATATCGAAATCAACTTCAATGTTTTTATAACCTGAATCGTCAGTGATCCAACCTGTCACGGGTATTTAGTTTAGTATATGTATAAAATTAGACACTGAAGTCAAAACCCAGCAGAGAGAGTATGTTTTATGCTTAAACGCAATCGCAAGGCCTGCCGATTGCGTTTAAGCAGGAAACAGACTGTCACAGATGGTCGTAGACGCCAATATCCAATTTTATATTTACGTACCCTCTATCCATGGTATTGAGCAATTTAAACGATAAATATAGTATACCTTAAAACTATATTTTTGTCACATATATATATATATATATATATATATATATATATATATATATTTCAGAGCTGCTGCACTTTCATAATCGCGATTAGACTCATCCAATCCTTTTCAGATCCTCTGCGCTGTCCGTAGATTGGCACACAAACACTCTGAAATGTTCGTGCTGGAGCTTCCGGCGCGAATGCCAAGCAGTACAGCATGCCGTTTACAAATTTCTGGCGGAGTGAACTGCGTCATGATGTTCTTTTTCTCACAGACGGTGCCCTACTAACCATACTATACAGGGCAGGCGACAAAATCAAAAACAAGCAATGCGCATGCGCTAAATTAGAATACAATATGGCACTAATTTAGCCATCGCATCCTATGTGTATGTGTTTGTTTTTATATATATGTGTGTGCGTGTGTGTGTGTAAATATATAAATATATGAATTGCACATAATATAAATCTCTATCTATAAAAGGCAGGAAGTGTGTGTGTGTGTGTGTGTGTGTGTGTGTGTAACGAATGCACGGCCGCAATTTTCGACGGATTTGCACCAAAATTTACATGCACATGCTCCAAGTTAGCGGCAAGGCCAAGACCGACTTTGCATTTCCCAACTCCCATCGATAGTGGAAATAATCGATTTTTTCATGCTTCTACAGCAGTTTTCATGTAGTTTGCGGCCATTTTATACTGGCCAGAGTGAGAGCCAATAGCTGGCTGACACGAATAGGCAGGAAGATTCTATTGGCCAGCGTGAGAGCTAACAGCTGACTGACACGAATTTTAACTAGCATGCTAGCATGCAAAAAAAATCGATATCTGTATTCGACACAAGTGGGAAAAATTTAAATCTTCATGGCACTTTACTCCAATTGGCTCATTCGCTTGCTTAAACTCAACGTTGATTCTGCTTCCGCAGAACTGGCTTGGGTGTGAAAAAGTATTTGTTGTTAACATTCTTTTTTCATTCGGTTTTTCCAGTTACGAGTCATTTTTTAAAGCTGATCGTTTTGTGTTCATTTTCTTTAGTTCTTTTTTCGTAACAGATTTAATGTTTAGGATAGAGCTTAGAAAAAATTCGCAGTGTGAGATAGGCAAGAAGTAAGGCATGTAGCAACATCAGCACGGCAAAGGGCACTCCTTTAAAGGAAAGGAAGGGCACAAATATTTTAAGCCAAATGATAGCCATTGCTGTATGAGTCGTACATTTTTGAATCAAGCACGGGCAACGCCGGGCCATGTTACTAGTATATATATATATATATATATAGCTCTTGAAAATATGTTTCAGTTAAGGACTGTTGAATGATAAACTAATTCTATAAGCAACAGCCACTGCGCTAATGCAAAGCTCTTCAGTAAAATGAGTTGGAGCACTATGACTGATTGGCTTTTGTTTACATTCATAAAAATAATACGCTAGATTTAGCTGAATATAGGTCAGTGGTCGAAACTCTGACTGACACTAAATCGGTTGGGTTTCGATCCTGGCTTGAGGCATTCGGATGTCTAGTTGCACTGAGGAGCTATGACACAGCGCAACATACATATATAAGGCTTTTTATATGTGTTTATACATTCTTTTTATATTTAAGTAAATATTTAAATAGAATATTTAAGTAAATGCACTTTTTTATAATAAACAGTATTTATAACATTTACTGGCCTGAAAGTCCGAGAAATTTTCAAAGAAAAAAAATTCGTCCTCCGACAGGAATCGAACGTATATCCTATACGGAACCGTCATTTAGCCTTGCATGCTCTTATGTAGTTTAAAGGTAGTACATTCGACCTTGCAGACCGAACGATCCACTGTAGCTCAATCGGTTAAGAGCTTGACAGGTTGAATGACTGTTTTGTATAGGATACAGGTTCGATTCTTGTCTGCGGACGAATATTTTTTATAAAAATTTCTCGGACATTCAGGCCGGTAACTATTATTAAACAGAGCATCTACTTAAATATTTGTATGTATAAACATAAAATGTGTGAAAAAATTTGTCGGACTTATATATATATATATATATATATATATATATATATATATATATATATATATATATATAAAATCAAAAGATTGGTATAGTGGATAACTGCTGGGAGTGACAAATCGGGAGCCAAGTTCAATTCCATAGATTTTCATTACATTCACTTATGCGTAAACACTCTTGTGAAAAGTATGAATCCATCTCCCCCATCTATGGGTTAAATATTAGGACTTGTATTCAGGAAATCTTTCCTATTTTCAAAAAACACAATATTCATTTGCAGAAGGAAGAGTTATTCTTAGCGTCCAAAATATGTTTTCGCCTTTAAACAAATCACAAGGGGTTGATAATTCGTAAAAACGAATTACTCAATCAATGAACACATGAAGAGAAGTGTTTGGTACATTAATATTTACATCTTTTCGATACCTTGGCCTAGAAGCTAGCCATAAGCGCTCTTTAGAATGTGGCTATGAATTAGTGTTTTTGAGATTCTTTGACCTTCTTTACAGCCGAAAAAGTAAAAGAAAGAAAAAAAAAACTAAAATGTAATGTTAGATTCTTTTGTGCATATTCAGTGAAACCTTTCATTTGAGTCAATTCCTGCAATCGTTAACTGTAAATGAAAATCTGCGTGCACCAGCATAAATGTGGTCGTGGCAGAGTCAGGAGCATTTTTTGAGAACAATGAGTTAAAAAGAAGAAGCATATTAAAAGATCGAACATTTATTTTGTGGGGGGTCATTGGAAATTTCATGCTCGAAATGGTTTATTGATCCAGTTGCTAAAAGTCTCAGTTCAAACCATCGTACTTGACTACAATGCCGAAAAACACTTCCGATCACAGAGATTTCACTGCTACAACTGCGAAATGGTATTATGCAAGTAATTACACTTGACTTTTAATTGTTACTAGTTGAAGTAGTTGTCTACGCCGGGAAAAAGGTCAAAACATTTTTACAGTTTGTTATACTTATAAAGACAAGAAAATTATTTCTTTTTTCGGAATACTAATACAACTTAATTATTACGCCAACCTTCTTCTCCTCCTCATCTAACGTCCCTTTCTTCTGTTAATTCCTTATTATGTCGTTCTTCTTCTATTCACTTTCCTTCTTTCTATTGATTATGATAATTATTTTTTCTTTCTTTTCTTTCTTGCCTTCTGTTTTTCCTTCCTTTCTTTCTCCTGGTTTTCTTCTTTTATTCTTTATTTTTTCTTACCACCTTCTTCTGCAAACTCCGTTTTCGTTTATTCTGTTAATGTTACTATTTTTTCTTCTTCAGCTTCTTCTTACTCTTCAATCTCTTCTTTTCTTCTTCCTCTTCTTCTACGTCTTCTTTCTCTTCTCTTCTTTCCCTTTCCTGGTCTTTCCTCTTCTTCTTTTCCGTCTTCTTCTTCACAAGTATTTCTTGCATCTTAATGTCAATTACTTTGCATCACAACTACTCAGAACATCATCCTACAGCCATTAGTAGTAATATTATCTTGAATTTTATTAGTAGATCAATCATTGTCAGCCATTATTTATTTTTCACTAGTATTTCTTTCATCTTAATTTCAAATGCTTTTCATCACAACTACTCAGACTATCATTTGAAAGCCATTAGTTGTAATATTATCTTGAATTTTATTATTAGATCAAGCATTGTCAGCTATTATGAATTTTTCACTAGTATTTCTTTCATCTTAATTTCAATTGCTTTTCATCACAACTACTCAGACTATCATTTGAAAGCCATTAGTTGTAATATTATCTTGAATTTTATTATTAGATCAAGCATTGTCAGCTATTATGAATTTTTCACTAGTATTTCTTTCATCTTAATTTCAATTGCTTTTCATCACAACTACTCAGACTATCATTTGAAAGCCATTAGTTGTAATATTATCTTGAATTTTATTATTAGATCAAGCATTGTCAGCCATTATTAATTTTTCACTAGTATTTCTTTCATCTTAATTTCAATTTCTTTTCATCACAACTACTCAGACCATCATTTGAAAGCCATTAGTAGTAATATTATCTTGAATTTTATTATTAGATCAATCATTGTCAGCCATTATTATATTCACTAGTATTTGTTTCATCTTAATTTCAATTCCTTTTAATCACAAGTACTCAGACCATCATTTGAAAGCCATTGGTAGTAATATTATCTTGAATTTTATTTTTAGATCAAGCATTGTCAGCCATTATTTATTTTTCCAAGAGTATTTCTTTCATCTTAATTTCAATTACATTTCATCACAACTACTCAGACCATCATTTGAAAGCCATTAGTAGTAATATTATCTTGAATATTATTATTAGATCAAGCATTGTCAGCCATTATTAATTTTTCACTAATATTTCTTTCATGTTAATTTCAATTCCTTTTAATCACAAGTACTCAGACCATCATTTGAAAGCCATTAGTAGTAATATTATCTTGAATTTTATTATTAGATCAATCATTGTCAGCCATTATTATATTCACTAGTATTTCTTTCATCTTAATTTCAATTCCTTTTAATCACAAGTACTCAGACCATCATTTGAAAGCCATTGGTAGTAATATTATCTTGAATTTTATTTTTAGATCAAGCATTGTCAGACATTATTAATTTTTCAATAGTATTTCTTTCATCTTAATTTCAATTATTTTCATCACAACTACACAGACCATCATTTGAAAGCCATTAGTAGTAATATTATCTTGAATTTTATTATTAGATCAAGCATTGTCAGCCATTATTAATTTTTAACTACTATTTCTTTCATCTTAATTTCAATTTCTTTTCATCACAATTACTCAGACCATCATTTGAAAGCCATTAGTAGTAATATTATCTTGAATTTTATTATTAGATCAAGCATTGTCAGCCATTATTAATTTTTCACTAGTATTTCTTTCATCTTAATTTCAATTGCTTTTCATCACAACTACACAGAACATCATTTGAAAGCCATTAGTTGTAATATTATCTTGAATTTTATTATTAGATCAAGCATTGTCAGCCATTATTAATTTTTAACTACTATTTCTTTCATCTTAATTTCAATTTCTTTTCATCACAATTACTCAGACCATCATTTGAAAGCCATTAGTAGTAATATTATCTTGAATTTTATTATTAGATCAAGCATTGTCAGCCATTATTAATTTTTCACTAGTATTTCTTTCATCTTAATTTCAATTGCTTTTCATCACAACTACTCAGACCATCATTTGAAAGCCATTAGTAGTAATATTATCTTGAATTTTATTATTAGATCAAGCATTGTCAGCCATTATTAATTTTTCACTAGTATTTCTTTCATCTTAATTTCAATTTCTTTTCATCACAACTACTCAGACCATCATTTGAAAGCCATTAGTAGTAATATTATCTTGAATTTTATTATTAGATCAAGCATTGTCAGCCATTATTAATTTTTCACTAGTATTTCTTTCATCTTAAATTCAATGGCTTTTCATCACAACTACTCAGACCATCATTTGAAAGCCATTAGTAGTAATATTATCTTGAATTTTATTATTAGATCAAGCATTGTCAGCCATTATTAATTTTTCACGACTATTTCTTTCAGCTCAATTTCAATTGCTTTTCATCACAACTACTCAGATCATCTATCGAAAGCCATTAGTTGTAATATTATCTTGAATTTTATTATTAGATCAAGCATTGTCAGCCATTATTAATTTTTAACTAGTATTTCTTTCATCTCAATTTCAATTGCTTTTCATCAAAACTACTCAGACCATCTATTGAAAGGCATTAGTAGTAATATTATCTTGAATTTTATTATTAGATCAAGCATTGTCAGCCATTATTAATTTTTCACTAGTATTTCTTTCATCTTAATTTCAATATCTTTTCATCACAACTACTCAGACCATCATTTGAAAGCCATTAGTAGTAATATTATCTTGAATTTTATTATTAGATCAAGGATTGTCAGCCATTATTAATTTTTCAATAGTATTTCTTTCATCTTAATTTCAATTGCTTTTCATCACAACTACTCAGACCATCTATCGAAAGCCATTACTAGTAATATTATCTTGAATTTTATTATTAGATCAATCATTGTCAGCCATTATTATTTTTTCACTAGTATATCTTTCATCTCAATTTCAATTCCTTTTCATCACAACTACACAGACCATCATTTGAAAGCCATTAGTAGTAATATTATCTTGAATTTTATTATTAGATCAAGCATTGTCAGCCATTATTAATTTTTCACTAGTATTTCTTTCATCTCAATTTCAATTGCTTTTCATCAAAACTACTCAGGCCGTCATTTGAAAGCCATTAGTAGTAATATTATCTTGAATTTTATTATTAGATCAAGCATTGTCAGCCATTATTTATTTTTCACGAGTATTTCTTTCATCTCAATTTCAATTGCTTTTCATCACAACTACACGGACCATCACTTGAAAGCCATTAGTTGTAATATTATCTTGAATTTTATTATTAGATCAAGCATAGTCAGCCATTATTAATTTTTAACTAGTATTTCTTTCATCTCAATTTCAATTGCTTTTCATCAAAACTACTCAGACCATCTATTGAAAGGCATTAGTAGTAATATTATCTTGAATTTTATTATTAGATCAAGCATTGTCAGCCATTATTAATTTTTCACTAGTATTTCTTTCATCTTAATTTCAATATCTTTTCATCACAACTACACAGACCATCATTTGAAAGCCATTAGTAGTAATATTATCTTGAATTTTATTATTAGATCAAGCATTGTCAGCTATTATTAAATTTTCACTATTATTTCTTTGATTATAATTTCAATTGATTTTTATCACAACTATTCAGACCATCATTTGAAAGTTATTAGTAGTAATATTATCTAGAATTTTATTATTAGATCAAGCATTGTCAGCCATTATTAATTTTTCACTAGTATTTCTTTCATCTTAATTTCAATATCTTTTCATCACAACTACTCAGACCATCATTTGAAAGCCATTAGTAGTAATATTATCTTGAATTTTATTATTAGATCAAGCATTGTCAGCTATTATGAATTTTTCACTAGTATTTCTTTCATCTTAATTTCAATTCCTTTTCATCACAACTACTCAGACTATCATTTGAAAGCCATTAGTTGTAATATTATCTTGAATTTTATTATTAGATCAAACATTGTCAGCCATTATTAATTTTTCACTAGTATTTCTTTCATCTTAATTTCAATTGCTTTTCATCACAACTACTCAGACCATCATTCGAAAGCCATTAGTAGTAATATTATCTTGAATTTTATTATTAGATCAAGCATTGTCAGCCATTATTATTTTTTCACTAGTATTTCTTTCATCTTAAATTCAATTTCTTTTCATCACAACTACTCAGACCATCATTTGAAAGCCATTAGTAGTAATATTATCTTGAATTTTATTATTAGATCAAGCATTGTCAGTCATTTTTAATTTTTCACTAGTATTTCTTTCATCTTAATTTCAATTTCTTTTCATCACAACTACTCAGACCATCATTTGAAAGCCATTAGTAGTAATATTATCTTGAATGTTATTATTAGATCAAGCATTGTCAGCCATTATTAATTTTTCACTAGTATTTCTTTCATCTCAATTTCAATTGCTTTTCATCACAACTACACAGACCATCATTTGAAAGTTATTAGTAGTAATATTATCTTGAATTTTATTATTAGATCAAGCATTGTCAGCCATTATTAATTTTTCACTAGTATTTCTATCATCTTAATTTCAATTGCTTTTCATGACAACTACTCAGACCATCATTTGAAAAACATTAGTAGTAATATTACCTTGAATTTTATTATTAGATCAAGCATTGTCAGCCATTATTAATTTTTCACTAGTATTTCTATCATCTTAATTTCAATTTCTTTTCATCACAACTACTCAGACCATCATTCGAAAGCCATTAGTAGTAATATTATCTTGAATTTTATTATTAGATCAAGCATTGTCAGCCATTATTAATTTTTCACTAGTATTTCTTTCATCTTAATTTCAATTTCTTTTCATCACAACTACTCAGACCATCATCCGAAAGCCATTAGTAGTAATATTATCTTGAATTTTATTATTAGATCAAGCATTGTCAGCCATTATTAATTTTTCACTAGTATTTCTTTCATCTTAATTTCAATTGCTTTTCATCACAACTACTCAGACCATCATTTGAAAGTTATTAGTAGTAATATTATCTTGAATTTTATTATTAGATCAAGCATTGTCAGCCATTATTAATTTTTCACTAGTATTTCTTTCATCTCAATTTCAATTGCTTTTCATCACAACTACACAGACCATCATTTGAAAGGCATTAGTAGTAATATTATCTTGAATTTTATTATTAGATCATGCATTGTCAGCCATTATTAATTTTTCACTAGTATTTCTATCATCTTAATTTCAATTGCTTTTCATGACAACTACTCAGACCATCATTTGAAAAACATTAGTAGTAATATTACCTTGAATTTTATTATTAGATCAAGCATTGTCAGCCATTATTAATTTTTCACTAGTATTTCTATCATCTTAATTTCAATTGCTTTTCATCACAACTACTCAGACCATCATTTGAAAAACATTAGTAGTAATATTATCTTGAAATTTATTATGAGATCAAGCATTGTCAGCTATTATTAAATTTTCACTATTATTTCTTTGATTATAATTTCAATTGATTTTTATCACAACTATTCAGACCATCATTTGAAAGTTATTAGTAGTAATATTATCTAGAATTTTATTATTAGATCAAGCATTGTCAGCCATTATTAATTTTTCACTAGTATTTCTTTCATCTTAATTTCAATATCTTTTCATCACAACTACTCAGACCTTCATTTGAAAGCCATTAGTAGTAATATTATCTTGAATTTTATTATTAGATCAAGCATTGTCAGCTATTATGAATTTTTCACTAGTATTTCTTTCATATTAATTTCAATTGCTTTTCATCACAACTACTCAGACTATCATTTGAAGGCCATTAGTTGTAATATTATCTTGAATTTTATTATTAGATCAAGCATTGTCAGCCATTATTAATTTTTCACTAGTATTTCTTTCATCTTAATTTCAATTGCTTTTCATCACAACTATTCAGACTATCATTTGAAAGCCATTAGTTGTAATATTATCTTGAATTTTATTATTAGATCAAGCATTGTCAGCCATTATTATTTTTTCACTAGTATTTCTTTCATCTTAAATTCAATTTCTTTTCATCACAACTACTCAGACCTTCATTTGAAAGCCATTAGTAGTAATATTATCTTGAATTTTATTATTAGATCAAGCATTGTCAGTCATTTTTAATTTTTCACTAGTATTTCTTTCATCTTAATTTCAATTTCTTTTCATCACAACTACTCAGACCATCATTTGAAAGCCATTAGTAGTAATAATATCTTGAATGTTATTATTAGATCAAGCATTGTCAGCCATTATTAATTTTTCACTAGTATTTCTTTCATCTCAATTTCAATTGCTTTTCATCACAACTACACAGACCATCATTTGAAAGCCATTAGTAGTAATATTATCTTGAAATTTATTATGAGATCAAGCATTGTCAGCTATTATTAAATTTTCACTATTATTTCTTTGATTATAATTTCAATTGATTTTTATCACAACTATTCAGACCATCATTTGAAAGTTATTAGTAGTAATATTATCTAGAATTTTATTATTAGATCAAGCATTGTCAGCCATTATTAATTTTTCACTAGTATTTCTTTCATCTTAATTTCAATATCTTTTCATCACAACTACTCAGACCTTCATTTGAAAGCCATTAGTAGTAATATTATCTTGAATTTTATTATTAGATCAAGCATTGTCAGCTATTATGAATTTTTCACTAGTATTTCTTTCATATTAATTTCAATTGCTTTTCATCACAACTACTCAGACTATCATTTGAAGGCCATTAGTTGTAATATTATCTTGAATTTTATTATTAGATCAAGCATTGTCAGCCATTATTAATTTTTCACTAGTATTTCTTTCATCTTAATTTCAATTGCTTTTCATCACAACTATTCAGACTATCATTTGAAAGCCATTAGTTGTAATATTATCTTGAATTTTATTATTAGATCAAGCATTGTCAGCCATTATTATTTTTTCACTAGTATTTCTTTCATCTTAAATTCAATTTCTTTTCATCACAACTACTCAGACCTTCATTTGAAAGCCATTAGTAGTAATATTATCTTGAATTTTATTATTAGATCAAGCATTGTCAGTCATTTTTAATTTTTCACTAGTATTTCTTTCATCTTAATTTCAATTTCTTTTCATCACAACTACTCAGACCATCATTTGAAAGCCATTAGTAGTAATAATATCTTGAATGTTATTATTAGATCAAGCATTGTCAGCCATTATTAATTTTTCACTAGTATTTCTTTCATCTCAATTTCAATTGCTTTTCATCACAACTACACAGACCATCATTTGAAAGCCATTAGTAGTAATATTATCTTGAATTTTATTATTAGATCAAGCATTGTCAGCCATTATTAATTTTTCACTAGTATTTCTTTCATCTTAATTTCAATTGCTTTTCATCACAACTACTCAGACCATCATTTGAAAGTTATTAGTAGTAATATTATCTTGAATTTTATTATTAGATCAAGCATTGTCAGCCATTATTAATTTTTCACTAGTATTTCTTTCATCTCAATTTCAATTGCTTTTCATCACAACTACACAGACCATCATTTGAAAGCCATTAGTAGTAATATTATCTTGAAATTTATTATGAGATCAAGCATTGTCAGCTATTATTAAATTTTCACTATTATTTCTTTGATTATAATTTCAATTGATTTTTATCACAACTATTCAGACCATCATTTGAAAGTTATTAGTAGTAATATTATCTAGAATTTTATTATTAAATCAATCATTGTCAGCCATTATTATTTTTTCACTAGTATTTCTTTCATCTTAATTTCAATTGCTTTTCATCACAACTACTCAGACCATCTATCGAAAGTCATTAGTAGTAATATTATCTTGAATTTTATTATTAGATCAATCATTGTCAGCCATTATTATTTTTTCACTAGTATTTCTTTCATATTAATTTCAATTGCTTTTCATCACAACTACTCAGACCATCATTATACAGCCATTAGTAGTAATATTATCTTGAATTTTATTATTAGATCAAGCATTCTCAGCCATTATTAATTTTTCACTAGTAATTCTTTCATCTTAATTTCAATTGCTTTTCATCACAACTACTCAGACCATCATTCTACAGCCATTAGTAGTAATATTATCTTGAATTTTATTATTAGATCAAACATTGTCAGCCATTATTATTTTTTCACTAGTATTTCTTTCATCTTAATTTCAATTGCTTTTCATCACAACTACTCAGACCATCATTTGAAAGCCATTAGTAGTAATATTATCTTGAATTTTATTATTAGATTAAGCATTGTCAGCCATTACTAATTTTTCACTAGTATTTCTTTCATCTTAATTTCAATTGCTTTTCATGACAACTACTCAGACCATCATTCGAAAGCCATTAGTAGTAATATTATCTTGAATTTTATTATTAGATCAATCATTGTCAGCCATTATTATTTTTTCACTAGTGTTTCTTTCATCTTGATTTCAATTGCTTTTAATCAAAACTACTGAGACCATCATTCTACAGCCATTAGTTGTAATATTATCTTGAATTTTATTATTAGATCAATCATTGTCAGCCATTATTATTTTTTCACTAGTATTTCTTTCATCTTAATTTCAATTGCTTTTCATGACAACTACTCAGACCATCATTCGAAAGCCATTAGTAGTAATATTATCTTGAATTTTATTATTAGATCAAGCATTGTTAGCCATTATTAATTTTTCACTAGTATTTCTTTCATCTTAATTTCAATTTCTTTTCATCACAACTACTCAGACCATCATTTGAAAGCCATTAGTAGTAATATTATCTTGAATTTTATTATTAGATCAAACATTGTCAGCCATTATTATTTTTTCACTAGTATTTCTTTCATCTTAATTTCAATTGCTTTTCATCACAATTACTCAGACCATCATTCGAAAGCCATTAGTAGTAATATTATCTTGAATTTTATTATTAGATTAAGCATTGTCAGCCATTATTATTTTTTTATTAGTATTTCTTTCATCTTAATTTCAATTGCTTTTCATGACAACTACTCAGACCATCATTCGAAAGCCATTAGTAGTAATATTATCTTGAATTTTATTATTAGATCAATCATTGTCAGCCATTATTATTTTTTCACTAGTGTTTCTTTCATCTTGATTTCAATTGCTTTTAATCAAAACTACTGAGACCATCATTCTACAGCCATTAGTTGTAATATTATCTTGAATTTTATTATTAGATCAATCATTGTCAGCCATTATTATTTTTTCACTAGTATTTCTTTCATCTTAATTTCAATTGCTTTTCATGACAACTACTCAGACCATCATTCGAAAGCCATTAGTAGTAATATTATCTTGAATTTTATTATTAGATCAAGCATTGTTAGCGATTATTAATTTTTCACTAGTATTTCTTTCATCTTAATTTCAATTTCTTTTCATCACAACTACTCAGACCATCATTCTACAGCCATTAGTAGTAATATTATCTTGAATTTTATTATTAGATCAATCATTGTCAGCCATTATTTTTTTTTCACTAGTGTTTCTTTCATCTTGATTTCAATTGCTTTTAATCAAAACTACTGAGACCATCATTCTACAGCCATTAGTTGTAATATTATCTTGAATTTTATTATTAGATCAATCATTGTCAGCCATTATTATTTTTTCACTAGTATTTCTTTCATCTTAATTTCAATTGCTTTTCATCACAACTACTCAGACCATCATTCTACAGCCATTAGTAGTAATATTATCTTGTATTTTATTATTAGATTAAGCATTGTCAGCCATTACTAATTTTTCACTAGTATTTCTTTCATCTTAATTTCAATTGCTTTTCATGACAACTACTCAGACCATCATTCGAAAGCCATTAGTAGTAATATTATCTTGAATTTTATTATTAGATCAATCATTGTCAGCCATTATTATTTTTTCACTAGTGTTTCTTTCATCTTGATTTCAATTGCTTTTAATCACAACTACTGAGACCATCATTCTACAGCCATTAGTAGTAATATTATCTTGAATTTTATTATTAGATCAAGCATTCTCAGCCATTATTAATTTTTCACTAGTAATTCTTTCATCTTAATTTCAATTGCTTTTCATCACAACTACTCAGACCATCATTCTACAGCCATTAGTAGTAATATTATCTTGAATTTTATTATTAGATCAATCATTGTCAGCCATTATTATTTTTTCACTAGTGTTTCTTTCATCTTGATTTCAATTGCTTTTAATCAAAACTACTGAGACCATCATTCTACAGCCATTAGTAGTAATATTATCTTGAATTTTATTATTAGATCAAGCATTGTCAGCCATTACTAATTTTTCACTAGTATTTCTTTCATCTTAATTTCAATTGCTTTTCATCACAACTACTCAGACCATCATTCGAAAGCCATTAGTAGTAATATTATCTTGAATTTTATTATTAGATCAAGCATTGTCAGCCATTATTATTTTTTCACTAGTATTTCTTTCATCTTATTTTCAATTGCTTTTCATCACAACTACTCAGACCATCATTCTACAGCCATTAGTAGTAATATTATCTTGAATTTTATTAGTAGATCAATCATTGTCAGCCATTATTATTTTTTCACTAGTATTTCTTTCATCTTAATTTCAATTGCTTTTCATCACAACTACTCAGACCATCATTCGAAAGCCATTAGTAGTAATATTATCTTGAATTTTATTATTAGATCAAGCATTCTCAGCCATTATTAATTTTTCACTAGTAATTCTTTCATCTTAATTTCAATTGCTTTTCATCACAACTACTCAGACCATCATTCTACAGCCATTAGTAGTAATATTATCTTGAATTTTATTAGTAGATCAATCATTGTCAGCCATTATTATTTTTTCACTAGTATTTCTTTCATCTTAATTTCAATTGCTTTTCATCACAACTACTCCGACCATCATTCGAAAGCCATTAGTAGTAATATTATCTTGAATTTTATTAGTAGATCAATCATTGTCAGCCATTATTAATTTTTCACAAGTATTTCTTTCATCTTAATTTCAATTGCTTTTCATCACAACTACTCAGACCATCATTCGAAAGCCATTAGTAGTAATATTATCTTGAATTTTATTATTAGATCAATCATTGTCAGCCATTATTATTTTTTCACTAGTATTTCTTTCATCTTAATTTCAATTGCTTTTAATCACAACTACTGAGACCATCATTCTACAGCCATTAGTAGTAATATTATCATGAATTTTATTATTAGATCAATCATTGTCAGCCATTATTATTTTTTCACTAGTATTTCTTTCATCTTAATTTCAATTGCTTTTCATCACAACTACTCCGACCATCATTCGAAAGCCATTAGTAGTAATATTATCATGAATTTTATTATTAGATCAATCATTGTCAGCCATTATTATTTTTTCACTAGTATTTCTTTCATCTTAATTTCAATTGCTTTTCATCACAACTACTCAGACCGTCATTCGAAAGCCATTAGTAGTAATATTATCGTGAATTTTATTATTAGATCAATCATTGTCAGCCATTATTATTTTTTCACTAGTATTTCTTTCATCTTAATTTCAATTGCTTTTAATCACAACTACTGAGACCATCATTCTACAGCTATTAGTAGTAATATTATCTTGAATTTTATTATTAGATCAAGCATTGTCAGCCATTATTATTTTTTCACTGGTATTTCTTTCATCTTAATTTCAATTGCTTTTCATCACAACTACTCAGACCATCATTCTACAGCCATTAGTAGTAATATTATCTTGAATTTTATTATTAGATCAAGCATTGTCAGCCATTATTATTTTTTCACTGGTATTTCTTTCATCTTAATTTCTATTGCTTTTAATCACAACTACTCAGACCATCATTCGAAAGCCATTAGTTGTAATATTATCTTGAATTTTATTAGTAGATCAATCATTGTCAGCCATTATTATTTTTTCACTAGTATTTCTTTCATCTTAATTTCAATTGCTTTTCATCACAACTACTCAGACCATCATTCTACAGCCATTAGTAGTAATATTATCTTGAATTTTATTATTAGATCAATCATTGTCAGGCATTATTATTTTTTCACTAGTATTTCTTTCATCTTAATTTCAATTGCATTTCATTACAACTACTCAGACCATCATTCTACAGCCATTAGTAGTAATATTATCTTGAATTTTATTAGTAGATCAATCATTGTCAGCCATTATTATTTTTTCACTAGTATTTCTTTCATCTTAATTTCAATTGCTTTTCATCACAACTACTCAGACCATCATTCTACAGCCATTAGTAGTAATATTATCTTGAATTTTATTATTAGATCAATCATTGTCAGGCATTATTATTTTTTCACTATTATTTCTTTCATCTTAATTTCAATTGCATTTCATTACAACTACTCAGACCATCATTCTACAGCCATTAGTAGTAATATTATCTTGAATTTTATTAGTAGATCAATCATTGTCAGCCATTATTATTTTTTCACTAGTATTTCTTTCATCTTAATTTCAATTGCTTTTCATGACAACTACTCAGACCATCATTCTACAGCCATTAGTAGTAATATTATCTTGAATTTTATTAGTAGATCAATCATTGTCAGCCATTATTATTTTTTCACTAGTATTTCTTTCATCTTAATTTCAATTGCTTTTCATCACAACTACTCAGACCATCATTCTACAGCCATTAGTAGTAATATTATCTTGAATTTTATTATTAGATCAATCATTGTCAGGCATTATTATTTTTTCACTATTATTTCTTTCATCTTAATTTCAATTGCATTTCATTACAACTACTCAGACCATCATTCTACAGCCATTAGTAGTAATATTATCTTGAATTTTATTAGTAGATCAATCATTGTCAGCCATTATTATTTTTTCACTAGTATTTCTTTCATCTTAATTTCAATTGCTTTTCATCACAACTACTCAGACCATCATTCGAAAGCCATTAGTAGTAATATTATCTTGAATTTTATTATTAGATCAATCATTGTCAGCCATTATTATTTTTTCACTATTATTTCTTTCATCTTAATTTCAATTGCATTTCATCACAACTACTCAGACCATCATTCTACAGCCCTTAGTAGTAATATTATCTTGAATTTTATTAGTAGATCAATCATTGTCAGCCATTATTATTTTTTCACAAGTATTTCTTTCATCTTAATTTCAATTGGTTTTCATCACAACTACTCAGACCATCATTCGAAAGCCATTAGTAGTAATATTATCTTGAATTTTATTAGTAGATCAATCATTGTCAGCCATTATTATTTTTTCATTAGTATTTCTTTCATCTTAATTTCAATTTCTTTTCATCACAACTACTCAGACCATCATTCTACAGCCATTAGTAGTAATATTATCTTGAATTTTATTATTAGATCAATCATTGTCAGCCATTATTATTTTTTCACTAGTATTTCTTTCATCTTAATTTCAATTGCTTTTCATGACAACTACTCAGACCATCATTCTACAGCCATTAGTAGTAATATTATCTTGAATTTTATTATTAGATCAATCATTGTCAGCCATTATTATTTTTTCACTATTATTTCTTTCATCTTAATTTCAATTGCATTTCATCACAACTACTCAGACCATCATTCTACAGCCCTTAGTAGTAATATTATCTTGAATTTTATAAGTAGATCAATCATTGTCAGCCATTATTATTTTTTCACAAGTATTTCTTTCATCTTAATTTCAATTGGTTTTCATCACAACTACTCAGACCATCATTCGAAAGCCATTAGTAGTAATATTATCTTGAATTTTATTATTAGATCAATCATTGTCAGCCATTATTATTTTTTCACTAGTATTTCTTTCATCTTAATTTCAATTGCTTTTCATCACAACTACTCCGACCATCATTCGAAAGCCATTAGTAGTAATATTATCATGAATTTTATTATTAGATCAATCATTGTCAGCCATTATTATTTTTTCACTAGTATTTCTTTCATCTTAATTTCAATTGCTTTTCATCACAACTACTCTGACCATCATTCGAAAGCCATTAGTAGTAATATTATCATGAATTTTATTATTAGATCAATCATTGTCAGCCATTATTATTTTTTCACTAGTATTTCTTTCATCTTAATTTCAATTGCTTTTCATCACAACTACTCAGACCATCATTCGAAAGCCATTAGTAGTAATATTATCTTGAATTTTATTATTAGATCAATCATTGTCAGCCGTTATTATTTTTTCACTAGTATTTCTTTCATCTTAATTTCAATTGCTTTTAATCACAACTACTGAGACCATCATTCTACAGCCATTAGTAGTAATATTATCTTGAATTTTATCAGTAGATCAATAATTGTCAGCCATTATTAATTTTTCACAAGTATTTCTTTCATCTTAATTTCAATTGCTTTTCATCACAACTACTCAGACCATCATTCGAAAGCCATTAGTAGTAATATTATCTTGAATTTTATTAGTAGATCAATCATTGTCAGCCATTATTATTTTTTCACTAGTATTTCTTTCATCTTAATTTCAATTGCTTTTAATCACAACTACTCAGACCATCATTCGAAAGCCATTAGTAGTAATATTATCTTGAATTTTATTATTAGATCAATCATTGTCAGCCATTATTATTTTTTCACTAGTATTTCTTTCATCTTAATTTCAATTGCTTTTCATCACAACTACTCAGACCATCATTCGAAAGCCATTAGTTGTAATATTATCTTGAATTTTATTATTAGATCAATCATTGTCAGCCATTATTATTTTTTCACTATTATTTCTTTCATCTTAATTTCAATTGCATTTCATCACAACTACTCAGACCATCATTGTACAGCCATTAGTAGTAATATTATCTTGAATTTTATTAGTAGATCAATCATTGTCAGCCATTATTATTTTTTCACTAGTATTTCTTTCATCTTAATTTCAATTGCTTTTCATGACAACTACTCAGACCATCATTCTACAGCCATTAGTAGTAATATTATCTTGAATTTTATTAGTAGATCAATCATTGTCAGCCATTATTATTTTTTCACTAGTATTTCTTTCATCTTAATTTCAATTGCATTTCATCACAACTACTCAGACCATCATTCTACAGCCATTAGTAGTAATATTATCTTGAATTTTATTAGTAGATCAATCATTGTCAGCCATTATTATTTTTTCATTAGTATTTCTTTCATCTTAATTTCAATTGCTTTTCATCACAACTACTCAGACCATCATTCTAAAGCCATTAGTAGTAATATTATCTTGAATTTTATTATTAGATCAATCATTGTCAGCCATTATTATTTTTTCACTATTATTTCTTTCATCTTAATTTCAATTGCATTTCATCACAACTACTCAGACCATCATTGTACAGCCATTAGTAGTAATATTATCTTGAATTTTATTAGTAGATCAATCATTGTCAGCCATTATTATTTTTTCACTAGTATTTCTTTCATCTTAATTTCAATTGCATTTCATCACAACTACTCAGACCATCATTCTACAGCCATTAGTAGTAATATTATCTTGAATTTTATTAGTAGATCAATCATTGTCAGACATTATTATTTTTTCACTATTATTTCTTTCATCTTAATTTCAATTGCATTTCATCACAACTACTCAGACCATCATTCTACAGCCCTTAGTAGTAATATTATCTTGAATTTTATTAGTAGATCAATCATTGTCAGCCATTATTATTTTTTCACAAGTATTTCTTTCATCTTAATTTCAATTGGTTTTCATGACAACTACTCAGACCATCATTCGAAAGCCATTAGTAGTAATATTATCTTGAATTTTATTATTAGATCAATCATTGTCAGCCATTATTATTTTTTCACTAGTATTTCTTTCATCTTAATTTCAATTGCTTTTCATCACAACTACTCCGACCATCATTCGAAAGCCATTAGTAGTAATATTATCATGAATTTTATTATTAGATCAATCATTGTCAGCCATTATTATTTTTTCACTAGTATTTCTTTCATCTTAATTTCAATTGCTTTTCATCACAACTACTCTGACCATCATTCGAAAGCCATTAGTAGTAATATTATCATGAATTTTATTATTAGATCAATCATTGTCAGCCATTATTATTTTTTCACTAGTATTTCTTTCATCTTAATTTCAATTGCTTTTCATCACAACTACTCAGACCATCATTCGAAAGCCAATAGTAGTAATATTATCTTGAATTTTATTATTAGATCAATCATTGTCAGCCGTTATTATTTTTTCACTAGTATTTCTTTCATCTTAATTTCAATTGCTTTTAATCACAACTACTGAGACCATCATTCTACAGCCATTAGTAGTAATATTATCTTGAATTTTATCAGTAGATCAATAATTGTCAGCCATTATTAATTTTTCAAAAGTATTTCTTTCATCTTAATTTCAATTGCTTTTCATCACAACTACTCAGACCATCATTCGAAAGCCATTAGCAGTAATATTATCTTGAATTTTATTAGTAGATCAATCATTGTCAGCCATTATTATTTTTTCACTAGTATTTCTTTCATCTTAATTTCAATTGCTTTTAATCACAACTACTCAGACCATCATTCGAAAGCCATTAGTAGTAATATTATCTTGAATTTTATTATTAGATCAATCATTGTCAGCCATTATTATTTTTTCACTAGTATTTCTTTCATCTTAATTTCAATTGCTTTTCATGACAACTACTCAGACCATCATTTGAAAGCCATTAGTTGTAATATTATCTTGAATTTTATTATTAGATCAATCATTGTCAGCCATTATTATTTTTTCACTAGTATTTCTTTCATCTTAATTTCAATTGCTTTTCATGACAACTACTCAGACCATCATTCGAAAGCCATTAGTAGTAATATTATCTTGAATTTTATTAGTAGATCAATCATTGTCAGCCATTATTATTTTTTCACTAGTATTTCTTTCATCTTAATTTCAATTGCTTTTCATGACAACTACTCAGACCATCATTCTACAGCCATTAGTAGTAATATTATCTTGAATTTTATTAGTAGATCAATCATTGTCAGCCATTATTATTTTTTCACTAGTATTTCTTTCATCTTAATTTCAATTGCTTTTCATGACAACTACTCAGACCATCATTCTACAGCCATTAGTAGTAATATTATCTTGAATTTTATTAGTAGATCAATCATTGTCAGCCATTATTATTTTTTCATTAGTATTTCTTTCATCTTAATTTCAATTGCTTTTCATCACAACTACTCAGACCATCATTCTAAAGCCATTAGTAGTAATATTATCTTGAATTTTATTATTAGATCAATCATTGTCAGCCATTATTATTTTTTCACTAGTATTTCTTTCATCTTAATTTCAATTGCTTTTCATCACAACTACTCAGACCATCATTCTAAAGCCATTAGTAGTAATATTATCTTGAATTTTATTATTAGATCAATCATTGTCAGCCATTATTATTTTTTCACTAGTATTTCTTTCATCTTAATTTCAATTGCTTTTCATGACAACTACTCAGACCATCATTCTACAGCCATTAGTAGTAATATTATCTTGAATTTTATTAGTTAATCAATCATTGTCAGCCATTATTATTTTTTCATTAGTATTTCTTTCATCTTAATTTCAATTGCTTTTCATCACAACTACTCAGACCATCATTCTAAAGCCATTAGTAGTAATATTATCTTGAATTTTATTATTAGATCAATCATTGTCAGCCATTATTATTTTTTCACTAGTATTTCTGTCATCTTAATTTCAATTGCTTTTCATCACAACTACTCAGACCATCATTGAAAGCCATTAGTAGTAATATTATCTTGAATTTTATTATTAGATCAATCATTGTCAGCCATTATTATTTTTTCACTAGTATTTCTTTCATCTTAATTTCAATTGCTTTTCATCACAACTACTCCGACCATCATTCGAAAGCCATTAGTAGTAATATTATCATGAATTTTATTATTAGATCAATCATTGTCAGTCATTATTATTTTTTCACTAGTATTTCTTTCATCTTAATTTCAATTGCTTTTCATCACAACTACTCTGACCATCATTCGAAAGCCATTAGTAGTAATATTATCATGAATTTTATTATTAGATCAATCATTGTCAGCCATTATTATTTTTTCACTAGTATTTCTTTCATCTTAATTTCAATTGCTTTTCATCACAACTACTCAGACCATCATTCGAAAGCCATTAGTAGTAATATTATCTTGAATTTTATTATTAGATCAATCATTGTCAGCCGTTATTATTTTTTCACTAGTATTTCTTTCATCTTAATTTCAATTGCTTTTAATCACAACTACTGAGACCATCATTCTACAGCCATTAGTAGTAATATTATCTTGAATTTTATTAGTAGATCAATCATTGTCAGCCGTTATTATTTTTTCACTAGTATTTCTTTCATCTTAATTTCAATTGCTTTTCATCACAACTACTCAGACCATCATTCGAAAGCCATTAGTAGTAATATTATCTTGAATTTTATTAGTAGATCTATCATTGTCAGCCATTATTATTTTTTCACTAGTATTTCTTTCTTCTTAATTTCAATTGCTTTTCATAACAACTACTCAGACCATCATTCTACAGCCATTAGTAGTAATATTATCTTGAATTTTATTAGTAGATCAATCATTGTCAGCCATTATTATTTTTTCACTAGTATTTCTTTCATCTTAATTTCAATTGCTTTTCATCACAACTACTCAGACCATCATTCTACAGCCATTAGTAGTAATATTATCTTGAATTTTATTAGTAGATCAATCGTTGTCAGACATTATTATTTTTTCACTAGTATTTCTTTCATCTTAATTTCAATTGCTTTTCATCACAACTACTCAGACCATCATTCGAAAGCCATTAGTAGTAATATTATCTTGAATTTTATTAGTAGATCAATCATTGTCAGCCATTATTATTTTTTCACTAGTATTTCTTTCATCTTAATTTCAATTGCTTTTCATCACAACTACTCAGACCATCATTCGAAAGCCATTAGTAGTAATATTATCTTGAATTTTATTATTAGATCAATCATTGTCAGCCATTATTATTTTTTCACTAGTATTTCTTTCATCTTAATTTCAATTGCTTTTCATCACAACTACTCAGACCATCATTCGAAAGCCATTAGTAGTAATATTATCTTGAATTTTGTTAGTAGATCAATCATTGTCGGCCATTATTATTTTTTCACTAGTATTTCTTTCATCTTAATTTCAATTGCTTTTCATGACAACTACTCAGACCATCATTCTACAGCCATTAGTAGTAATATTATCTTGAATTTTATTATTAGATCAATCATTGTCAGCCATTATTATTTTTTCACTAGTATTTCTTTCATCTTAATTTCAATTGCTTTTCATCACAACTACTCAGACCATCATTCTACAGCCATTAGTAGTAATATTTTCTTGAATTTTATTAGTAGATCAATCATTGTCAGCCATTATTATTTTTTCACTAGTATTTCTTTCATCTTAATTTCAATTGCTTTTCATCACAACTACTCAGACCATCATTCGAAAGCCATTAGTAGTAATATTATCTTGAATTTTATTATTAGATCAATCATTGTCAGCCATTATTATTTTTTCACTAGTATTTCTTTCATCTTAATTTCAATTGCTTTTCATCACAACTACTCAGACCATCATTCGAAAGCCATTAGTAGTAATATTATCTTGAATTTTATTATTAGATCAATCATTGTCAGCCATTATTATTTTTTCACTAGTATTTCTTTCATCTTAATTTCAATTGCTTTTCATCACAACTACTCAGACCATCATTCGAAAGCCATTAGTAGTAATATTATCTTGAATTTTGTTAGTAGATCAATCATTGTCAGCCATTATTATTTTTTCACTAGTATTTCTTTCATCTTAATTTCAATTGCTTTTCATGACAACTACTCAGACCATCATTCTACAGCCATTAGTAGTAATATTATCTTGAATTTTATTATTAGATCAATCATTGTCAGCCATTATTATTTTTTCACTAGTATTTCTTTCATCTTAATTTCAATTGCTTTTCATCACAACTACTCAGACCATCATTCGAAAGCCATTAGTAGTAATATTATCTTGAATTTTATTAGTAGATCAATCATTGTCAGCCATTATTATTTTTTCACTAGTATTTCTTTCATCTTAATTTCAATTGCTTTTCATCACAACTACTCAGACCATCATTCTACAGCCATTAGTAGTAATATTATCTTGAATTTTATTAGTAGATCAATCATTGTCAGCCATTATTATTTTTTCACTAGTATTTCTTTCATCTTAATTTCAATTGCTTTTCACCACAACTACTCAGACCATCATTCGAAAGCCATTAGTAGTAATATTATCTTGAATTTTATTAGTAGATCAATCATTGTCAGCCATTATTATTTTTTCACTAGTATTTCTTTCATCTTAATTTCAATTGCTTTTCATCACAACTACTCAGACCATCATTCGAAAGCCATTAGTAGTAATATTATCTTGAATTTTATTAGTAGATCAATCATTGTCAGCCATTATTATTTTTTCACTAGTATTTCTTTCATCTTAATTTCAATTGCTTTTCATCACAACTACTCAGACCATCATTCGAAAGCCATTAGTAGTAATATTATCATGAATTTTATTAGTAGATCAATCATTGTCAGCCATTATTATTTTTTCACTAGTATTTCTTTCATCTTAATTTCAATTGCTTTTCATGACAACTACTCAGACCATCATTCTACAGCCATTAGTAGTAATATTATCTTGAATTTTATTATTAGATCAAGCATTGTCAGCCATTATTATTTTTTCACTAGTATTTCTTTCATCTTAATTTCAATTGCTTTTCATCACAACTTCTCAGACCATCATTCGAAAGCCATTAGTAGTAATATTATCTTGAATTTTATTATTAGATCAATCATTGTCAGCCATTATTTTTTTTTCACTAGTATTTCTTTCATCTTAATTTCAATTGCTTTTAATCACAACTACTGAGGCCATCATTCTACAGCCATTAGTTGTAATATTATCTTGAATTTTATTATTAGATCAATCATTGTCAGACATTATTATTTTTTCATTAGTATTTCTTTCATCTTAATTTCAATTGCTTTTCATCACAACTACTCAGACCATCATTCGAAAGCCATTAGTAGTAATATTATCTTGAATTTTATTATTAGATCAATCATTGTCAGCCATTATTATTTTTTCACTAGTATTTCTTTCATCTTAATTTCAATTGCTTTTCATCACAACTACTCAGACCATCATTCGAAAGCCATTAGTAGTAATATTATCTTGAATTTTATTATTAGATCAATCATTGTCAGCCATTATTATTTTTTCACTAGTATTTCTTTCATCTTAATTTCAATTGCTTTTCATCACAACTACTCAGACCATCATTCGAAAGCCATTAGTAGTAATATTATCTTGAATTTTGTTAGTAGATCAATCATTGTCAGCCATTATTATTTTTTCACTAGTATTTCTTTCATCTTAATTTCAATTGCTTTTCATGACAACTACTCAGACCATCATTCTACAGCCATTAGTAGTAATATTATCTTGAATTTTATTATTAGATCAATCATTGTCAGCCATTATTATTTTTTCACTAGTATTTCTTTCATCTTAATTTCAATTGCTTTTCATCACAACTACTCAGACCATCATTCGAAAGCCATTAGTAGTAATATTATCTTGAATTTTATTAGTAGATCAATCATTGTCAGCCATTATTATTTTTTCACTAGTATTTCTTTCATCTTAATTTCAATTGCTTTTCATCACAACTACTCAGACCATCATTCTACAGCCATTAGTAGTAATATTATCTTGAATTTTATTAGTAGATCAATCATTGTCAGCCATTATTATTTTTTCACTAGTATTTCTTTCATCTTAATTTCAATTGCTTTTCACCACAACTACTCAGACCATCATTCGAAAGCCATTAGTAGTAATATTATCTTGAATTTTATTAGTAGATCAATCATTGTCAGCCATTATTATTTTTTCACTAGTATTTCTTTCATCTTAATTTCAATTGCTTTTCATCACAACTACTCAGACCATCATTCGAAAGCCATTAGTAGTAATATTATCTTGAATTTTATTAGTAGATCAATCATTGTCAGCCATTATTATTTTTTCACTAGTATTTCTTTCATCTTAATTTCAATTGCTTTTCATCACAACTACTCAGACCATCATTCGAAAGCCATTAGTAGTAATATTATCATGAATTTTATTAGTAGATCAATCATTGTCAGCCATTATTATTTTTTCACTAGTATTTCTTTCATCTTAATTTCAATTGCTTTTCATGACAACTACTCAGACCATCATTCTACAGCCATTAGTAGTAATATTATCTTGAATTTTATTATTAGATCAAGCATTGTCAGCCATTATTATTTTTTCACTAGTATTTCTTTCATCTTAATTTCAATTGCTTTTCATCACAACTTCTCAGACCATCATTCGAAAGCCATTAGTAGTAATATTATCTTGAATTTTATTATTAGATCAATCATTGTCAGCCATTATTTTTTTTTCACTAGTATTTCTTTCATCTTAATTTCAATTGCTTTTAATCACAACTACTGAGGCCATCATTCTACAGCCATTAGTTGTAATATTATCTTGAATTTTATTATTAGATCAATCATTGTCAGACATTATTATTTTTTCATTAGTATTTCTTTCATCTTAATTTCAATTGCTTTTCATCACAACTACTCAGACCATCATTCGAAAGCCATTAGTAGTAATATTAACTTGAATTTTATTATTAGATCAATCATTGTCAGCGATTATTAATTTTTCACTAGTATTTTTTTCATCTTAATTTCAATTGCTTTTTATCACAACTACTGAGACCATCATTCTACAGCCATTAGTAGTAATATTATCTTGAATTTTATTATTAGATCAATCATTGTCAGCAATTATTAATTCTTCACTAGTATTTCTTTCATCTTAATTTCAATTGCTTTTCATCACAACTACTCAGACCATCATTCTACAGCCATTAGTAGTAATATTATCTTGAATTTTATTATTAGATCAATCATTGTCAGCCATTATTTTTTTTTCACTAGTATTTCTTTCATCTTAATTTCAATTGCTTTTCATCACAACTACTCAGACCATCATTCTACAGCCATTAGTAGTAATATTATCTTGAATTTTATTATTAGATCAATCATTGTCAGCCATTATTTTTTTTTAACTAGTATTTCTTTCATCTTAATTTCAATTGCTTTTCATCACAACTACTCAGACCATCATTCGAAAGCCATTAGTAGTAATATTATCTTGAATTTTATTATTAGATCAATCATTGTGAGCCATTATTAATTTTTCACTAGTATTTCTGTCATCTTAATTTCAATTGCTTTTCATCACAACTACTCAGACCATCATTCGAAAGCCATTAGTAGTAATATTATCTTGAATTTTATTATTAGATCAATCATTGTCAGCCATTATTATTTTTTCACTAGTATTTCTTTCATCTTAATTTCAATTGCTTTTCATCACAACTACTCAAACCATCATTCGAAAGCCATTAGTAGTAATATTATCTTGAATTTTATTATTAGATCAATCATTGTGAGCCATTATTAATTTTTCACTAGTATTTCTTTTATCTTAATTTCAATTGCTTTTAATCACAACTACTGAGATCATCATTCTACAGCCATTAGTAGTAATGTTATCTTGAATTTTATTATTAGATCAATCATTGTGAGCCATTATTAATTTTTCACTAGTATTTCTTTCATCTTAATTTCAATTGCTTTTCATCACAACTACTCAGACCATCATTCGAAAGCCATTAGTAGTAATATTATCTTGAATTTTATTATTAGATCAATCATTGTCAGCCATTATTATTTTTTCACTAGTATTTCTTTCATCTTAATTTCAATTGCTTTTCATCACAACTACACAGACCATCATTCGAAAGCCATTAGTAGTAATATTATCTTGAATTTTATTATTAGATCAATCATTGTCAGCCATTATTATTTTTTCACTAGTATTTCTGTCATCTTAATTTCAATTGCTTTTCATCACAACTACTCAAACCATCATTCGAAAGCCATTAGTAGTAATATTATCTTGAATTTTATTATTAGATCAATCATTGCGAGCCAATATTAATTTTTCACTAGTATTTCTTTTATCTTAATTTCAATTGCTTTTAATCACAACTACTGAGACCATCATTCTACAGCCATTAGTAGTAATATTATCTTGAATTTTATTATTAGATCAATCATTGTGAGCCATTATTAATTTTTCACTAGTATTTCTGTCATCTTAATTTCAATTGCTTTTCATCACAACTACTCAGACCATCATTCGAAAGCCATTAGTAGTAATATTATCTTGAATTTTATTATTAGATCAATCATTGTCAGCCATTATTATTTTTTCACTAGTATTTCTTTCATCTTAATTTCAATTGCTTTTCATCACAACTACTCAAACCATCATTCGAAAGCCATTAGTAGTAATATTATCTTGAATTTTATTATTAGATCAATCATTGTGAGCCATTATTAATTTTTCACTAGTATTTCTTTTATCTTAATTTCAATTGCTTTTAATCACAACTACTGAGATCATCATTCTACAGCCATTAGTAGTAATGTTATCTTGAATTTTATTATTAGATCAATCATTGTGAGCCATTATTAATTTTTCACTAGTATTTCTTTCATCTTAATTTCAATTGCTTTTCATCACAACTACTCAGACCATCATTCGAAAGCCATTAGTAGTAATATTATCTTGAATTTTATTATTAGATCAATCATTGTCAGCCATTATTATTTTTTCACTAGTATTTCTTTCATCTTAATTTCAATTGCTTTTCATCACAACTACTCAAACCATCATTCGAAAGCCATTAGTAGTAATATTATCTTGAATTTTATTATTAGATCAATCATTCTGAGCCATTATTAATTTTTCACTAGTATTTCTTTTATCTTAATTTCAATTGCTTTTAATCACAACTACTGAGATCATCATTCTACAGCCATTAGTAGTAATGTTATCTTGAATTTTATTATTAGATCAATCATTGTGAGCCATTATTAATTTTTCACTAGTATTTCTTTCATCTTAATTTCAATTGCTTTTCATCACAACTACTCAGACCATCATTCGAAAGCCATTAGTAGTAATATTATCTTGAATTTTATTATTAGATCAATCATTGTCAGCCATTAATAATTTTTCACTAGTATTTCTTTCATCTTAATTTCAATTGCTTTTCATCACAACTACTCAGACCATCATTCTACAGCCATTAGTTGTAATATTATCTTGAATTTTATTATTAGATCAATCATTGTGAGCCATTATTAATTTTTCACTAGTATTTCTTTCATCTTAATTTCAATTGCTTTTCATCACAACTACTCAGACCATCATTCGAAAGCCATTAGTAGTAATATTATCTTGAATTTTATTATTAGATCAATCATTGTCAGCCATTAATAATTTTTCACTAGTATTTCTTTCATCTTAATTTCAATTGCTTTTCATCACAACTACTCAGACCATCATTCTACAGCCATTAGTTGTAATATTATCTTGAATTTTATTATTAGATCAATCATTGTGAGCCATTATTAATTTTTCACTAGTATTTCTGTCATCTTAATTTCAATTGCTTTTCATCACAACTACTCAGACCATCATTCGAAAGCCATTAGTAGTAATATTATCTTGAATTTTATTATTAGATCAATCATTGTCAGCCATTATTATTTTTTCACTAGTATTTCTTTCATCTTAATTTCAATTGCTTTTCATCACAACTACTCAGACCATCATTCGAAAGCCATTAGTAGTAATATTATCTTGAATTTTATTATTAGATCAATCATTGTCAGCCATTATTATTTTTTCACTAGTATTTCTTTTATCTTAATTTCAATTGCTTTTATTCACAACTACTGAGACCATCATTCTACAGCCATTAGTAGTAATATTATCTTGAATTTTATTATTAGATCAATCATTGTGAGCCATTATTAATTTTTCACTAGTATTTCTGTCATCTTAATTTCAATTGCTTTTCATCACAACTACTCAGACCATCATTCGAAAGCCATTAGTAGTAATATTATCTTGAATTTTATTATTAGATCAATCATTGTCAGCCATTATTATTTTTTCACTAGTATTTCTTTCATCTTAATTTCAATTGCTTTTCATCACAACTACTCAGACCATCATTCGAAAGCCATTAGTAGTAATATTATCTTGAATTTTATTATTAGATCAATCATTGTCAGCCATTAATAATTTTTCACTAGTATTTCTTTCATCTTAATTTCAATTGCTTTTCATCACAACTACTCAGACCATCATTCTACAGCCATTAGTTGTAATATTATCTTGAATTTTATTATTAGATCAATCATTGTCAGTCATTATTAATTTTTCACTAGTATTTCTGTCATCTTAATTTCAATTGCTTTTCATCACAACTACTCAGACCATCATTCGAAAGCCATTAGTAGTAATATTATCTTGAATTTTATTATTAGATCAATCATTGTCAGCCATTATTATTTTTTCACTAGTATTTCTTTCATCTTAATTTCAATTGCTTTTCATCACAACTACTCAGACCATCATTCGAAAGCCATTAGTAGTAATATTATCTTGAATTTTATTATTAGATCAATCATTGTCAGCCATTATTATTTTTTCACTAGTATTTCTTTTATCTTAATTTCAATTGCTTTTATTCACAACTACTGAGACCATCATTCTACAGCCATTAGATGTAATATTATCTTGAATTATATTATTAGATCAATCATTGTGAGCCATTATTAATTTTTCACTAGTATTTCTGTCATCTTAATTTCAATTGCTTTTCATCACAACTACTCAGACCATCATTCGAAAGCCATTAGTAGTAATATTATCTTGAATTTTATTATTAGATCAATCATTGTCAGCCATTATTATTTTTTCACTAGTATTTCTTTCATCTTAATTTCAATTGCTTTTCATCACAACTACTCAGACCATCATTCGAAAGCCATTAGTATTAATATTATCTTGAATTTTATTATTAGATCAATCATTGTGAGCCATTATTAATTTTTCACTAGTATTTCTTTTATCTTAATTTCAATTGCTTTTAATCACAACTACTGAGACCATCATTCTACAGCCATTAGATGTAATATTATCTTGAATTTTATTATTAGATCAATCATTGTGAGCCATTATTAATTTTTCACTAGTATTTCTTTTATCTTAATTTCAATTGCTTTTAATCACAACTACTGAGACCATCATTCTACAGCCATTAGTAGTAATATTATCTTGAATTTTATTATTAGATCAAGCATTGTCAGCCATTATTAATTTTTCACTAGTATTTCTGTCATCTTAATTTCAATTGCTTTTCATCACAACTACTCAGACCATCATTCGAAAGCCATTAGTAGTAATATTATCTTGAATTTTATTATTAGATCAATCATTGTCAGCCATTATTATTTTTTCACTAGTATTTCTTTCATCTTAATTTCAATTGCTTTTCATCACAACTACTCAAAGCATCATTCGAAAGCCATTAGTAGTAATATTATCTTGAATTTTATTATTAGATCAATCATTGTGAGCCATTATTAATTTTTCACTAGTATTTCTTTTATCTTAATTTCAATTGCTTTTAATCACAACTACTGAGATCATCATTCTACAGCCATTAGTAGTAATGTTATCTTGAATTTTATTATTAGATCAATCATTGTGAGCCATTATTAATTTTTCACTAGTATTTCTTTCATCTTAATTTCAATTGCTTTTCATCACAACTACTCAGACCATCATTCGAAAGCCATTAGTAGTAATATTATCTTGAATTTTATTATTAGATCAATCATTGTCAGCCATTATTATTTTTTCACTAGTATTTCTTTCATCTTAATTTCAATTGCTTTTCATCACAACTACTCAAACCATCATTCGAAAGCCATTAGTAGTAATATTATCTTGAATTTTATTATTAGATCAATCATTCTGAGCCATTATTAATTTTTCACTAGTATTTCTTTTATCTTAATTTCAATTGCTTTTAATCACAACTACTGAGATCATCATTCTACAGCCATTAGTAGTAATGTTATCTTGAATTTTATTATTAGATCAATCATTGTGAGCCATTATTAATTTTTCACTAGTATTTCTTTCATCTTAATTTCAATTGCTTTTCATCACAACTACTCAGACCATCATTCGAAAGCCATTAGTAGTAATATTATCTTGAATTTTATTATTAGATCAATCATTGTCAGCCATTAATAATTTTTCACTAGTATTTCTTTCATCTTAATTTCAATTGCTTTTCATCACAACTACTCAGACCATCATTCTACAGCCATTAGTTGTAATATTATCTTGAATTTTATTATTAGATCAATCATTGTGAGCCATTATTAATTTTTCACTAGTATTTCTTTCATCTTAATTTCAATTGCTTTTCATCACAACTACTCAGACCATCATTCGAAAGCCATTAGTAGTAATATTATCTTGAATTTTATTATTAGATCAATCATTGTCAGCCATTAATAATTTTTCACTAGTATTTCTTTCATCTTAATTTCAATTGCTTTTCATCACAACTACTCAGACCATCATTCTACAGCCATTAGTTGTAATATTATCTTGAATTTTATTATTAGATCAATCATTGTGAGCCATTATTAATTTTTCACTAGTATTTCTGTCATCTTAATTTCAATTGCTTTTCATCACAACTACTCAGACCATCATTCGAAAGCCATTAGTAGTAATATTATCTTGAATTTTATTATTAGATCAATCATTGTCAGCCATTATTATTTTTTCACTAGTATTTCTTTCATCTTAATTTCAATTGCTTTTCATCACAACTACTCAGACCATCATTCGAAAGCCATTAGTAGTAATATTATCTTGAATTTTATTATTAGATCAATCATTGTCAGCCATTATTATTTTTTCACTAGTATTTCTTTTATCTTAATTTCAATTGCTTTTATTCACAACTACTGAGACCATCATTCTACAGCCATTAGTAGTAATATTATCTTGAATTTTATTATTAGATCAATCATTGTGAGCCATTATTAATTTTTCACTAGTATTTCTGTCATCTTAATTTCAATTGCTTTTCATCACAACTACTCAGACCATCATTCGAAAGCCATTAGTAGTAATATTATCTTGAATTTTATTATTAGATCAATCATTGTCAGCCATTATTATTTTTTCACTAGTATTTCTTTCATCTTAATTTCAATTGCTTTTCATCACAACTACTCAGACCATCATTCGAAAGCCATTAGTAGTAATATTATCTTGAATTTTATTATTAGATCAATCATTGTCAGCCATTAATAATTTTTCACTAGTATTTCTTTCATCTTAATTTCAATTGCTTTTCATCACAACTACTCAGACCATCATTCTACAGCCATTAGTTGTAATATTATCTTGAATTTTATTATTAGATCAATCATTGTCAGTCATTATTAATTTTTCACTAGTATTTCTGTCATCTTAATTTCAATTGCTTTTCATCACAACTACTCAGACCATCATTCGAAAGCCATTAGTAGTAATATTATCTTGAATTTTATTATTAGATCAATCATTGTCAGCCATTATTATTTTTTCACTAGTATTTCTTTCATCTTAATTTCAATTGCTTTTCATCACAACTACTCAGACCATCATTCGAAAGCCATTAGTAGTAATATTATCTTGAATTTTATTATTAGATCAATCATTGTCAGCCATTATTATTTTTTCACTAGTATTTCTTTTATCTTAATTTCAATTGCTTTTATTCACAACTACTGAGACCATCATTCTACAGCCATTAGAGGTAATATTATCTTGAATTATATTATTAGATCAATCATTGTGAGCCATTATTAATTTTTCACTAGTATTTCTGTCATCTTAATTTCAATTGCTTTTCATCACAACTACTCAGACCATCATTCGAAAGCCATTAGTAGTAATATTATCTTGAATTTTATTATTAGATCAATCATTGTCAGCCATTATTATTTTTTCACTAGTATTTCTTTCATCTTAATTTCAATTGCTTTTCATCACAACTACTCAGACCATCATTCGAAAGCCATTAGTATTAATATTATCTTGAATTTTATTATTAGATCAATCATTGTGAGCCATTATTAATTTTTCACTAGTATTTCTTTTATCTTAATTTCAATTGCTTTTAATCACAACTACTGAGACCATCATTCTACAGCCATTAGATGTAATATTATCTTGAATTTTATTATTAGATCAATCATTGTGAGCCATTATTAATTTTTCACTAGTATTTCTTTTATCTTAATTTCAATTGCTTTTAATCACAACTACTGAGACCATCATTCTACAGCCATTAGTAGTAATATTATCTTGAATTTTATTATTAGATCAAGCATTGTCAGCCATTATTATTTTTTCACTAGTATTTCTTTCATCTTAATTTCAATTGCTTTTCATCACAACTACTCAGACCATCATTCGAAAGCCATTAGTAGTAATATTATCTTGAATTTTATTTTTAGATCAATCATTGTGAGCCATTATTAATTTTTCACTAGTATTTCTTTTATCTTAATTTCAATTGCTTTTAATCACAACTACTCAGACCATCATTCTACAGCCATTAGTAGTAATATTATCTTGAATTTTATTATTAGATCAATCATTGTCAGCCATTATTACTTTTTCACTAGTATTTCTTTCATCTTAATTTCAATTGCTTTTCATCACAACTACTCAGACCATCATTCAAAAGCCATTAGTAGTAATATTATCTTGAATTTTATTATTAGATCAATCATTGTCAGCCATTATTATTTTTTCACTGGTATTTCTTTCATCTTAATTTCAATTGCTTTTCATCACAACTACTCAGACCATCATTTGAAAGCCATTAGTAGTAATATTATCTTGAATTTTATTATTAGATCAATCATTGTCAGCCATTATTATTTTTTCACTAGTATTTCTTTCATCTTAATTTCAATTGCTTTTCATCACAACTACTCAGACCATCATTCGAAAGCCATTAGTAGTAATATTATCTTGAATTTTATTATTAGATCAATCATTGTGAGCCATTATTAATTTTTCACTAGTATTTCTTTTATCTTAATTTCAATTGCTTTTAATCACAACTACTGAGACCATCATTCTACAGCCATTAGTAGTAATATTATCTTGAATTTTATTATTAGATCAATCATTGTCAGACATTATTATTTTTTCACTAGTATTTCTTTTATCTTAATTTCAATTGCTTTTAATCACAACTACTCAGACCATCATTCTACAGCCATTAGTAGTAATATTATCTTGAATTTTATTATTAGATCAATCATTGTCAGCCATTATTATTTTTTCACTGGTATTTCTTTCATCTTAATTTCAATTGCTTTTCATCACAACTACTCAGACCATCATTTGAAAGCCATTAGTAGTAATATTATCTTGAATTTTATTATTAGATCAATCATTGTCAGCCATTATTATTTTTTCACTAGTATTTCTTTTATCTTAATTTCAATTGCTTTTCATCACAACTACTCAGACCATCATTCAAAAGCCATTAGTAGTAATATTATCTTGAATTTTATTATTAGATCAATCATTGTGAGCCATTATTAATTTTTCACTAGTATTTCTGTCATCTTAATTTCAATTGCTTTTCATCACAACTACTCAGACCATCATTCGAAAGCCATTAGTAGTAATATTATCTTGAATTTTATTATTAGATCAATCATTGTCAGCCATTATTATTTTTTCACTAGTATTTCTTTCATCTTAATTTCAATTGCTTTTCATCACAACTACTCAGACCATCATTCGAAAGCCATTACTAGTAATATTATCTTGAATTTTATTATTAGATCAATCATTGTGAGCCATTATTAATTTTTCACTAGTATTTCTTTTATCTTAATTTCAATTGCTTTTAATCACAACTACTGAGACCATCATTCTACAGCCATTAGTAGTAATATTATCTTGAATTTTATTATTAGATCAATCATTGTGAGCCATTATTAATTTTTCACTAGTATTTCTTTCATCTTAATTTCAATTGCTTTTAATCACAACTACTGAGACCATCATTCGAAAGCCATTAGTAGTAATATTATCTTGAATTTTATTATTAGATCAAGCATTCTCAGCCATTATTAATTTTTCACTAGTATTTCTTTTATCTTAATTTCAATTGCTTTTAATCACAACTACTCAGACCATCATTCTACAGCCATTAGATGTAATATTATCTTGAATTATATTATTAGATCAATCATTGTGAGCCATTATTAATTTTTCACTAGTATTTCTTTCATCTTAATTTCAATTGCTTTTAATCACAACTACTGAGACCATCATTCGAAAGCCATTAGTAGTAATATTATCTTGAATTTTATTATTAGATCAATCATTCTCAGCCATTATTAATTTTTCACTAGTATTTCTTTTATCTTAATTTCAATTGCTTTTAATCACAACTACTCAGACCATCATTCTACAGCCATTAGATGTAATATTATCTTGAATTATATTATTAGATCAATCATTGTGAGCCATTATTAATTTTTCACTAGTATTTCTTTCATCTTAATTTCAAATGCTTTTAATCACAACTACTGAGACCATCATTCGAAAGCCATTAGTAGTAATATTATCTTGAATTTTATTATTAGATCAAGCATTCTCAGCCATTATTAATTTTTCACAAGTATTTCTTTTATCTTAATTTCAATTGCTTTTAATCACAACTACTCAGACCATCATTCTACAGCCATTAGTAGTAATATTATCTTGAATTTTATTATTAGATCAATCATTGTGAGCCATTATTAATTTTTCACTAGTATTTCTTTCATCTTAATTTCAATTGCTTTTAATCACAACTACTGAGACCATCATTCGAAAGCCATTAGTAGTAATATTATCTTGAATTTTATTATTAGATCAAGCATTCTCAGCCATTATTAATTTTTCACTAGTATTTCTTTTATCTTAATTTCAATTGCTTTTAATCACAACTACTCAGACCATCATTCTACAGCCATTAGATGTAATATTATCTTGAATTTTATTATTAGATCAATCATTGTGAGCCATTATTAATTTTTCACTAGTATTTCTTTCATCTTAATTTCAATTGCTTTTAATCACAACTACTGAGACCATCATTCGAAAGCCATTAGTAGTAATATTATCTTGAATTTTATTATTAGATCAATCATTGTGAGCCATTATTAATTTTTCACTAGTATTTCTTTTATCTTAATTTCAATTGCTTTTAATCACAACTACTGAGACCATCATTCTACAGCCATTAGTAGTAATATTATCTTGAATTTTATTATTAGATCAATCATTGTGAGCCATTATTAATTTTTCACTAGTATTTCTTTTATCTTAATTTCAATTGCTTTTAATCACAACTACTGAGACCATCATTCGAAAGCCATTAGTAGTAATATTATCTTGAATTTTATTATTAGATCAATCATTGTGAGCCATTATTAATTTTTCACTAGTATTTCTTTTATCTTAATTTCAATTGCTTTTAATCACAACTACTGAGACCATCATTCTAAAGCCATTAGTAGTAATATTATCTTGAATTTTATTATTAGATCAATCATTGTGAGCCATTATTAATTTTTCACTAGTATTTCTTTTATCTTAATTTCAATTGCTTTTAATCACAACTACTGAGACCATCATTCTACAGCCATTAGTAGTAATATTATCTTGAATTTTATTATTAGATCAATCATTGTGAGCCATTATTAATTTTTCACTAGTATTTCTTTTATCTTAATTTCAATTGCTTTTAATCACAACTACTGAGACCATCATTCTACAGCCATTAGTAGTAATATTATCTTGAATTTTATTATTAGATCAATCATTGTGAGCCATTATTAATTTTTCACTAGTATTTCTTTTATCTTAATTTCAATTGCTTTTAATCACAACTACTGAGACCATCATTCTACAGCCATTAGTAGTAATATTATCTTGAATTTTATTATTAGATCAATCATTGTGAGCCATTATTAATTTTTCACTAGTATTTCTTTTATCTTAATTTCAATTGCTTTTAATCACAACTACTGAGACCATCATTCTACAGCCATTAGTAGTAATATTATCTTGAATTTTATTATTAGATCAATCATTGTGAGCCATTATTAATTTTTCACTAGTATTTCTTTTATCTTAATTTCAATTGCTTTTAATCACAACTACTGAGACCATCATTCGAAAGCCATTAGTAGTAATATTATCTTGAATTTTATTATTAGATCAATCATTGTGAGCCATTATTAATTTTTCACTAGTATTTCTTTTATCTTAATTTCAATTGCTTTTAATCACAACTACTGAGACCATCATTCTAAAGCCATTAGTAGTAATATTATCTTGAATTTTATTATTAGATCAATCATTGTGAGCCATTATTAATTTTTCACTAGTATTTCTTTTATCTTAATTTCAATTGCTTTTAATCACAACTACTGAGACCATCATTCTACAGCCATTAGTAGTAATATTATCTTGAATTTTATTATTAGATCAATCATTGTGAGCCATTATTAATTTTTCACTAGTATTTCTTTTATCTTAATTTCAATTGCTTTTAATCACAACTACTGAGACCATCATTCTACAGCCATTAGTAGTAATATTATCTTGAATTTTATTATTAGATCAATCATTGTGAGCCATTATTAATTTTTCACTAGTATTTCTTTTATCTTAATTTCAATTGCTTTTAATCACAACTACTGAGACCATCATTCTAAAGCCATTAGTAGTAATATTATCTTGAATTTTATTATTAGATCAATCATTGTGAGCCATTATTAATTTTTCACTAGTATTTCTTTTATCTTAATTTCAATTGCTTTTAATCACAACTACTGAGACCATCATTCTACAGCCATTAGTAGTAATATTATCTTGAATTTTATTATTAGATCAATCATTGTGAGCCATTATTAATTTTTCACTAGTATTTCTTTTATCTTAATTTCAATTGCTTTTAATCACAACTACTGAGACCATCATTCTACAGCCATTTGTAGTAATATTATCTTGAATTTTATTATTAGATCAATCATTGTGAGCCATTATTAATTTTTCACTAGTATTTCTTTTATCTTAATTTCAATTGCTTTTAATCACAACTACTGAGACCATCATTCTACAGCCATTAGTAGTAATATTATCTTGAATTTTATTATTAGATCAATCATTGTGAGCCATTATTAATTTTTCACTAGTATTTCTTTTATCTTAATTTCAATTGCTTTTAATCACAACTACTGAGACCATCATTCTAAAGCCATTAGTAGTAATATTATCTTGAATTTTATTATTAGATCAATCATTGTGAGCCATTATTAATTTTTCACTAGTATTTCTTTTATCTTAATTTCAATTGCTTTTAATCACAACTACTGAGACCATCATTCTACAGCCATTAGTAGTAATATTATCTTGAATTTTATTATTAGATCAATCATTGTGAGCCATTATTAATTTTTCACTAGTATTTCTTTTATCTTAATTTCAATTGCTTTTAATCACAACTACTGAGACCATCATTCTACAGCCATTAGTAGTAATATTATCTTGAATTTTATTATTAGATCAATCATTGTGAGCCATTATTAATTTTTCACTAGTATTTCTTTTATCTTAATTTCAATTGCTTTTAATCACAACTACTGAGACCATCATTCTACAGCCATTAGTAGTAATATTATCTTGAATTTTATTATTAGATCAATCATTGTGAGCCATTATTAATTTTTCACTAGTATTTCTTTTATCTTAATTTCAATTGCTTTTAATCACAACTACTGAGACCATCATTCTACAGCCATTAGTAGTAATATTATCTTGAATTTTATTATTAGATCAATCATTGTGAGCCATTATTAATTTTTCACTAGTATTTCTTTTATCTTAATTTCAATTGCTTTTAATCACAACTACTGAGACCATCATTCTAAAGCCATTAGTAGTAATATTATCTTGAATTTTATTATTAGATCAATCATTGTGAGCCATTATTAATTTTTCACTAGTATTTCTTTTATCTTAATTTCAATTGCTTTTAATCACAACTACTGAGACCATCATTCTACAGCCATTAGTAGTAATATTATCTTGAATTTTATTATTAGATCAATCATTGTGAGCCATTATTAATTTTTCACTAGTATTTCTTTTATCTTAATTTCAATTGCTTTTAATCACAACTACTGAGACCATCATTCTACAGCCATTAGTAGTAATATTATCTTGAATTTTATTATTAGATCAATCATTGTGAGCCATTATTAATTTTTCACTAGTATTTCTTTTATCTTAATTTCAATTGCTTTTAATCACAACTACTGAGACCATCATTCTACAGCCATTAGTAGTAATATTATCTTGAATTTTATTATTAGATCAATCATTGTGAGCCATTATTAATTTTTCACTAGTATTTCTTTTATCTTAATTTCAATTGCTTTTAATCACAACTACTGAGACCATCATTCTACAGCCATTAGTAGTAATATTATCTTGAATTTTCTTATTAGATCAAGCATTCTCAGCCATTATTAATTTTTCACTAGTATTTCTTTTATCTTAATTTCAATTGCTTTTAATCACAACTACTCAGACCATCATTCTACAGCCATTAGATGTAATATTATCTTGAATTTTATTATTAGATCAATCATTGTGAGCCATTATTAATTTTTCACTAGTATTTCTTTCATCTTAATTTCAATTGCTTTTAATCACAACTACTGAGACCATCATTCGAAAGCCATTAGTAGTAATATTATCTTGAATTTTATTATTAGATCAATCATTGTGAGCCATTATTAATTTTTCACTAGTATTTCTTTTATCTTAATTTCAATTGCTTTTAATCACAACTACTGAGACCATCATTCTACAGCCATTAGTAGTAATATTATCTTGAATTTTATTATTAGATCAATCATTGTGAGCCATTATTAATTTTTCACTAGTATTTCTTTTATCTTAATTTCAATTGCTTTTAATCACAACTACTGAGACCATCATTCTACAGCCATTAGTAGTAATATTATCTTGAATTTTATTATTAGATCAATCATTGTGAGCCATTATTAATTTTTCACTAGTATTTCTTTTATCTTAATTTCAATTGCTTTTAAACACAACTACTGAGACCATCATTCTACAGCCATTAGTAGTAATATTATCTTGAATTTTATTATTAGATCAATCATTGTGAGCCATTATTAATTTTTCACTAGTATTTCTTTTATCTTAATTTCAATTGCTTTTAATCACAACTACTGAGACCATCATTCTACAGCCATTAGTAGTAATATTATCTTGAATTTTATTATTAGATCAATCATTGTGAGCCATTATTAATTTTTCACTAGTATTTCTTTTATCTTAATTTCAATTGCTTTTAATCACAACTACTGAGACCATCATTCTACAGCCATTAGTAGTAATATTATCTTGAATTTTATTATTAGATCAATCATTGTGAGCCATTATTAATTTTTCACTAGTATTTCTTTTATCTTAATTTCAATTGCTTTTAATCACAACTACTGAGACCATCATTCTACAGCCATTAGTAGTAATATTATCTTGAATTTTATTATTAGATCAATCATTGTGAGCCATTATTAATTTTTCACTAGTATTTCTTTTATCTTAATTTCAATTGCTTTTAATCACAACTACTGAGACCATCATTCTACAGCCATTAGTAGTAATATTATCTTGAATTTTATTATTAGATCAATCATTGTGAGCCATTATTAATTTTTCACTAGTATTTCTTTTATCTTAATTTCAATTGCTTTTAATCACAACTACTCAGACCATCATTCTAAAGCCATTAGTAGTAATATTATCTTGAATTTTATTATTAGATCAATCATTGTGAGCCATTATTAATTTTTCACTAGTATTTCTTTTATCTTAATTTCAATTGCTTTTAATCACAACTACTGAGACCATCATTCTACAGCCATTAGTAGTAATATTATCTTGAATTTTATTATTAGATCAATCATTGTGAGCCATTATTAATTTTTCACTAGTATTTCTTTTATCTTAATTTCAATTGCTTTTAATCACAACTACTGAGACCATCATTCTACAGCCATTAGTAGTAATATTATCTTGAATTTTATTATTAGATCAATCATTGTGAGCCATTATTAATTTTTCACTAGTATTTCTTTTATCTTAATTTCAATTGCTTTTAATCACAACTACTGAGACCATCATTCGAAAGCCATTAGTAGTAATATTATCTTGAATTTTATTATTAGATCAATCATTGTGAGCCATTATTAATTTTTCACTAGTATTTCTTTTATCTTAATTTCAATTGCTTTTAATCACAACTACTGAGACCATCATTCGAAAGCCATTAGTAGTAATATTATCTTGAATTTTATTATTAGATCAATCATTGTGAGCCATTATTAATTTTTCACTAGTATTTCTTTTATCTTAATTTCAATTGCTTTTAATCACAACTACTGAGACCATCATTCTACAGCCATTAGTAGTAATATTATCTTGAATTTTATTATTAGATCAATCATTGTGAGCCATTATTAATTTTTCACTAGTATTTCTTTTATCTTAATTTCAATTGCTTTTAATCACAACTACTGAGACCATCATTCTACAGCCATTAGTAGTAATATTATCTTGAATTTTATTATTAGATCAATCATTGTGAGCCATTATTAATTTTTCACTAGTATTTCTTTTATCTTAATTTCAATTGCTTTTAATCACAACTACTGAGACCATCATTCGAAAGCCATTAGTAGTAATATTATCTTGAATTTTATTATTAGATCAATCATTGTGAGCCATTATTAATTTTTCACTAGTATTTCTTTTATCTTAATTTCAATTGCTTTTAATCACAACTACTGAGACCATCATTCTACAGCCATTAGTAGTAATATTATCTTGAATTTTATTATTAGATCAAGCATTGTCAGCCATTATTAATTTTTCACTAGTATTTCTTTCATCTTAATTTCAATTGCTTTTCATCACAACTACTCAGACCATCATTCTAAAGCCATTAGTAGTAATATTATCTTGAATTTTATTATTAGATCAATCATTGTGAGCCATTATTAATTTTTCACTAGTATTTCTTTTATCTTAATTTCAATTGCTTTTAATCACAACTACTGAGACCATCATTCTACAGCCATTAGTAGTAATATTATCTTGAATTTTATTATTAGATCAAGCATTCTCAGCCATTATTAATTTTTCACTAGTATTTCTTTTATCTTAATTTCAATTGCTTTTAATCACAACTACTCAGACCATCATTCTACAGCCATTAGATGTAATATTATCTTGAATTTTATTATTAGATCAATCATTGTGAGCCATTATTAATTTTTCACTAGTATTTCTTTTATCTTAATTTCAATTGCTTTTAATCACAACTACTGAGACCATCATTCTACAGCCATTAGTAGTAATATTATCTTGAATTTTATTATTAGATCAATCATTGTGAGCCATTATTAATTTTTCACTAGTATTTCTTTTATCTTAATTTCAATTGCTTATAATCACAACTACTGAGACCATCATTCTACAGCCATTAGTAGTAATATTATCTTGAATTTTATTATTAGATCAATCATTGTGAGCCATTATTAATTTTTCACTAGTATTTCTTTTATCTTAATTTCAATTGCTTTTAATCACAACTACTGAGACCATCATTCTACAGCCATTAGTAGTAATATTATCTTGAATTTTATTATTAGATCAAGCATTCTCAGCCATTATTAATTTTTCACTAGTATTTCTTTTATCTTAATTTCAATTGCTTTTAATCACAACTACTCAGACCATCATTCTACAGCCATTAGATGTAATATTATCTTGAATTTTATTATTAGATCAATCATTGTGAGCCATTATTAATTTTTCACTAGTATTTCTTTTATCTTAATTTCAATTGCTTTTAATCACAACTACTGAGACCATCATTCTACAGCCATTAGTAGTAATATTATCTTGAATTTTATTATTAGATCAATCATTGTGAGCCATTATTAATTTTTCACTAGTATTTCTTTTATCTTAATTTCAATTGCTTTTAATCACAACTACTGAGACCATCATTCTACAGCCATTAGTAGTAATATTATCTTGAATTTTATTATTAGATCAATCATTGTGAGCCATTATTAATTTTTCACTAGTATTTCTTTCATCTTAATTTCAATTGCTTTTAATCACAACTACTGAGACCATCATTCGAAAGCCATTAGTAGTAATATTATCTTGAATTTTATTATTAGATCAAGCATTCTCAGCCATTATTAATTTTTCACTAGTATTTCTTTTATCTTAATTTCAATTGCTTTTAATCACAACTACTCAGACCATCATTCTACAGCCATTAGATGTAATATTATCTTGAATTATATTATTAGATCAATCATTGTGAGCCATTATTAATTTTTCACTAGTATTTCTTTCATCTTAATTTCAATTGCTTTTAATCACAACTACTGAGACCATCATTCGAAAGCCATTAGTAGTAATATTATCTTGAATTTTATTATTAGATCAATCATTGTGAGCCATTATTAATTTTTCACTAGTATTTCTTTTATCTTAATTTCAATTGCTTTTCATCACAACTACTGAGACCATCATTCTACAGCCATTAGTAGTAATATTATCTTGAATTTTATTATTAGATCAATCATTGTGAGCCATTATTATTTTTTCACTAGTATTTCTTTCATCTTAATTTCAATTGCTTTTCATCACAACTACTCAGACCATCATTCTACAGCCATTAGTAGTAATATTATCTTGAATTTTATTATTAGATCAATCATTGTCAGCCATTATTATTTTTTCACTAGTATTTCTTTCATCTTAATTTCAATTGCTTTTCATCACAACTACTCAGACCATCATTCGAAAGCCATTAGTAGTAATATTATCTTGAATTTTATTTTTAGATCAATCATTGTGAGCCATTATTAATTTTTCACTAGTATTTCTTTTATCTTAATTTCAATTGCTTTTAATCACAACTACTCAGACCATCATTCTACAGATATTAGTAGTAATATTATCTTGAATTTTATTATTAGATCAATCATTGTCAGCCATTATTATTTTTTCACTAGTATTTCTTTCATCTTAATTTCAATTGCTTTTCATCACAACTACTCAGACCATCATTCGAAAGCCATTAGTAGTAATATTATCTTGAATTTTATTATTAGATCAATCATTGTGAGCCATTATTAATTTTTCACTAGTATTTCTTTTATCTTAATTTCAATTGCTTTTCATCACAACTACTCAGACCATCATTCGAAAGCCATTAGTAGTAATATTATCTTGAATTTTATTATTAGATCAATCATTGTGAGCCATTATTAATTTTTCACTAGTATTTCTTTTATCTTAATTTCAATTGCTTTTCATCACAACAACTCAGACCATCATTCGAAAGCCATTAGTAGTAATATTATCTTGAATTTTATTATTAGATCAATCATTGTCAGCCATTATTATTTTTTCACTGGTATTTCTTTCATCTTAATTTCAATTGCTTTTCATCACAACTACTCAGACCATCATTTGAAAGCCATTAGTAGTAATATTATCTTGAATTTTATTATTAGATCAATCATTGTCAGCCATTATTATTTTTTCACTAGTATTTCTTTCATCTTAATTTCAATTGCTTTTAATCACAACTACTGAGACCATCATTCTACAGCCATTAGTAGTAATATTATCTTGAATTTTATTATTAGATCAATCATTGTCAGCCATTATTATTTTTTCACTAGTATTTCTTTCATCTTAATTTCAATTGCTTTTCATCACAACTACTCAGACCATCATTCGAAAGCCATTAGTAGTAATATTATCTTGAATTTTATTATTAGATCAATCATTGTGAGCTATTATTAATTTTTCACTAGTATTTCTTTTATCTTAATTTCAATTGCTTTTCATCACAACTACTCAGACCATCATTCAAAAGCCATTAGTAGTAATATTATCTTGAATTTTATTATTAGATCAATCATTGTGAGCCATTATTAATTTTTCACTAGTATTTCTGTCATCTTAATTTCAATTGCTTTTCATCACAACTACTCAGACCATCATTCGAAAGCCATTAGTAGTAATATTATCTTGAATTTTATTATTAGATCAATCATTGTCAGCCATTATTATTTTTTCACTAGTATTTCTTTCATCTTAATTTCAATTGCTTTTCATCACAACTACTCAGACCATCATTCGAAAGCCATTAGTAGTAATATTATCTTGAATTTTATTATTAGATCAATCATTGTGATCCATTATTAATTTTTCACTAGTATTTCTTTTATCTTAATTTCAATTGCTTTTAATCACAACTACTGAGACCATCATTCTACAGCCATTAGTAGTAATATTATCTTGAATTGTATTATTAGATCAATCAAATTGAGCCATTATTAATTTTTCACTAGTATTTCTGTCATCTTAATTTCAATTGCTTTTCATCACAACTACTCAGACCATCATTCAAAAGCCATTAGTAGTAATATTATCTTGAATTTTATTATTAGATCAATCATTGTGAGCCATTATTAATTTTTCACTAGTATTTCTGTCATCTTAATTTCAATTGCTTTTCATCACAACTACTCAGACCATCATTCGAAAACCATTAGTAGTAATATTATCTTGAATTTTATTATTAGATCAATCATTGTGAGCCATTATTAATTTTTCACTAGTATTTCTTTTATCTTAATTTCAATTGCTTTTAATCACAACTACTGAGACCATCATTCTATAGCCATTAGTAGTAATATTATCTAGAATTTTATTATTAGATCAATCATTGTGAGCCATTATTAATTTTTCACTAGTATTTCTTTTATCTTAATTTCAATTGCTTTTAATCACAACTACTGAGACCATCATTCTATAGCCATTAGTAGTAATATTATCTTGAATTTTATTATTAGATCAATCATTGTCAGCCATTATGAATTTTTCACTAGTATTTCTGTCATCTTAATTTCAATTGCTTTTCACCACAACTACTCAGACCATCATTCTATAGCCATTAGTAGTAATATTATCTTGAATTTTATTATTAGATCAATCATTGTCAACCATTATTATTTTTTCACTAGTATTTCTTTCATCTTAATTTCAATTGCTTTTCATCACAACTACTCAGACCATCATTTTACAGCCATTAGTTGTAATATTATCTTGAATTTTATTATTAGATCAATCATTGTGAGCCATTATTAATTTTTCACTAGTATTTCTGTCATCTTAATTTCAATTGCTTTTCATCACAACTACTCAGACCATCATTCAAAAGCCATTAGTAGTAATATTATCTTGAATTTTATTATTAGATCAATCATTGTGAGCCATTATTAATTTTTCACTAGTATTTCTGTCATCTTAATTTCAATTGCTTTTCATCAAAACTACTCAGACCATCATTCGAAAGCCATTAGTAGTAATATTATCTTGAATTTTATTATTAGATCAATCATTGTCAGCCATTATTATTTTTTCACTAGTATTTCTTTCATCTTAATTTCAATTGCTTTTCATCACAACTACTCAGACCATCATTCGAAAGCCATTAGTAGTAATATTATCTTGAATTTTATTATTAGATCAATCATTGTGAGCCATTATTAATTTTTCACTAGTATTTCTGTCATCTTAATTTCAATTGCTTTTCATCACAACTACTCAGACCATCATTCAAAAGCCATTAGTAGTAATATTATCTTGAATTTTATTATTAGATCAATCATTGTCAGCCATTATTATTTTTTCACTAGTATTTCTTTCATCTTAATTTCAATTGCTTTTCATCACAACTACTCAGACCATCATTCGAAAGCCATTAGTAGTAATATTATCTTGAATTTTATTATTAGATCAATCATTGTCAGCCATTATTATTTTTTCACTAGTATTTCTTTCATCTTAATTTCAATTGCTTTTCATCACAACTACTCAGACCATCATTCGAAAGCCATTAGTAGTAATATTATCTTGAATTTTATTATTAGATCAATCATTGTCAGCCATTATTATTTTTTCACTAGTATTTCTTTCATCTTAATTTCAATTGCTTTTCATCACAACTACTCAGACCATCATTCGAAAGCCATTAGTAGTAATATTATCTTGAATTTTATTATTAGATCAATCATTGTGAGCCATTATTAATTTTTCACTAGTATTTCTTTTATCTTAATTTCAATTGCTTTTAATCACAACTACTGAGACCATCATTCTACAGCCATTAGTAGTAATATTATCTTGAATTTTATTATTAGATCAATCATTGTGAGCCATTATTAATTTTTCACTAGTATTTCTGTCATCTTAATTTCAATTGCTTTTCATCACAACTACTCAGACCATCATTCAAAAGCCATTAGTAGTAATATTATCTTGAATTTTATTATTAGATCAATCATTGTCAGCCATTATAATTTTTTCACTAGTATTTCTTTCATCTTAATTTCAATTGCTTTTCATCACAACTACTCAGACCATCATTCGAAAGCCATTAGTAGTAATATTATCTTGAATTTTATTATTAGATCAAGCATTGTCAGGCATTATTAATTTTTCACTAGTATTTCTTTTATCTTAATTTCAATTGCTTTTAATCACAACTACTGAGACCATCATTCTACAGCCATTAGTAGTAATATTATCTTGAATTTTATTATTAGATCAATCATTGTGAGCCATTATTAATTTTTCACTAGTATTTCTTTCATCTTAATTTCAATTGCTTTTCATCACAACTACTCAGACCATCATTCGAAAGCCATTAGTAGTAATATTATCTTGAATTTTATTATTAGATCAATCATTGTCAGCCATTATTATTTTTTCACTAGTATTTCTTTCATCTTAATTTCAATTGCTTTTCATCACAACTACTCAGACCATCATTCGAAAGCCATTAGTAGTAATATTATCTTGAATTTTATTATTAGATCAATCATTGTCAGCCATTTTTTTTTTTCACTAGTATTTCTGTCATCTTAATTTCAATTGCTTTTCATCACAACTACTCAGACCATCATTCGAAAGCCATTAGTAGTAATATTATCTTGAATTTTATTATTAGATCAATCATTGTGAGCCATTATTAATTTTTCACTAGTATTTCTGTCATCTTAATTTCAATTGCTTTTCATCACAACTACTCAGACCATCATTCGAAAGCCATTAGTAGTAATATTATCTTGAATTTTATTATTAGATCAATCATTGTCAGCCATTATTTTTTTTTCACTAGTATTTCTTTCATCTTAATTTCAATTGCTTTTCATCACAACTACTCAGACCATCATTCTACAGCCATTAGTAGTAATATTATCTTGAATTTTATTATTAGATCAATCATTGTGAGCCATTATTAATTTTTCACTAGTAATTCTTTCATCTTAATTTCAATTGCTTTTAAACACAACTACTCAGACCATCATTCTACAGCCATTAGTAGTAATATTATCTTGAATTTTATTATTAGATCAATCATTGTGAGCCATTATTAATTTTTCACTAGTAATTCTTTCATCTTAATTTCAATTGCTTTTAAACACAACTACTCAGACCATCATTCTACAGCCATTAGTAGTAATATTATCTTGAATTTTATTATTAGATCAATCATTGTGAGCCATTATTTATTTTTCACTAGTAATTCTTTCATCTTAATTTCAATTGCTTTTAAACACAACTACTCAGACCATCATTCGAAAGCCATTAGTAGTAATATTATCTTGAATTTTATTATTAGATCAATCATTGTGATCCATTATTAATTTTTCACTAGTAATTCTTTCATCTTAATTTCAATTGCTTTTAAACACAACTACTCAGACCATCATTCTACAGCCATTAGTAGTAATATTATCTTGAATTTTATTATTAGATCAAGCATTGTCAGCCATTATTAATTTTTCACTAGTAATTCTTTCATCTTAATTTCAATTGCTTTTAAACACAACTACTCAGACCATCATTCTACAGCCAGTAGTAGTAATATTATCTTGAATTTTATTATTAGATCAATCATTGTGAGCCATTATTATTTTTTCACTAGTATTTCTTTCATCTTAATTTCAATTGCTTTTCATCACAACTACTCAGACCATCATTCGAAAGCCATTAGTAGTAATATTATCTTGAATTTTATTATTAGATCAATCATTGTCAGCCATTATTATTTTTTCACTAGTATTTCTTTCATCTTAATTTCAATTGCTTTTCATCACAACTACTCAGACCATCATTCGAAAGCCATTAGTAGTAATATTATCTTGAATTTTATTATTAGATCAATCATTGTGAGCCATTATTAATTTTTCACTAGTAATTCTTTCATCTTAATTTCAATTGCTTTTAAACACAACTACTCAGACCATCATTCGAAAGCCATTAGTAGTAATATTATCTTGAATTTTATTATTAGATCAATCATTGTCAGCCATTATTTTTTTTTCACTAGTATTTCTTTCATCTTAATTTCAATTGCTTTTCATCACAACTACTCAGACCATCATTCTACAGCCATTAGTAGTAATATTATCTTGAATTTTATTATTAGATCAATCATTGTGAGCCATTATTATTTTTTCACTAGTATTTCTTTCATCTTAATTTCAATTGCTTTTCATCACAACTACTCAGACCATCATTCGAAAGCCATTAGTAGTAATATTATCTTGAATTTTATTATTAGATCAATCATTGTGAGCCATTATTAATTTTTCACTAGTAATTCTTTCATCTTAATTTCAATTGCTTTTAAACACAACTACTCAGACCATCATTCGAAAGCCATTAGTAGTAATATTATCTTGAATTTTATTATTAGATCAATCATTGTCAGCCATTATTATTTTTTCACTAGTATTTCTTTCATCTTAATTTCAATTGCTTTTCATCACAACTACTCAGACCATCATTCGAAAACCATTAGTAGTAATATTATCTTGAATTTTATTATTAGATCAATCATTGTCAGCCATTATTATTTTTTCACTAGTATTTCTTTCATCTTAATTTCAATTGCTTTTCATCACAACTACTCAGACCATCATTCGAAAGCCATTAGTAGTAATATTATCTTGAATTTTATTATTAGATCAATCATTGTGAGCCATTATTATTTTTTCACTAGTATTTCTTTCATCTTAATTTCAATTGCTTTTCATCACAACTACTCAGACCATCATTCGAAAGCCATTAGTAGTAATATTATCTTGAATTTTATTATTAGATCAATCATTGTCAGCCATTATTATTTTTTCACTAGTATTTCTTTCATCTTAATTTCAATTGATTTTCATCACAACTACTCAGACCATCATTCGAAAGCCATTAGTAGTAATATTATCTTGAATTTTATTATTAGATCAATCATTGTGAGCCATTATTAATTTTTCACTAGTATTTCTGTCATCTTAATTTCAATTGCTTTTCATCACAACTACTCAGACCATCATTCAAAAGCCATTAGTAGTAATATTATCTTGAATTTTATTATTAGATCAATCATTGTCAGCCATTATTATTTTTTCACTAGTATTTCTTTCATCTTAATTTCAATTGCTTTTCATCACAACTACTCAGACCATCATTCGAAAGCCATTAGTAGTAATATTATCTTGAATTTTATTATTAGATCAATCATTGTCAGCCATTATTATTTTTTCACTAGTATTTCTTTCATCTTAATTTCAATTGCTTTTCATCACAACTACTCAGACCATCATTCGAAAGCCATTAGTAGTAATATTATCTTGAATTTTATTATTAGATCAATCATTGTCAGCCATTATTATTTTTTCACTAGTATTTCTTTCATCTTAATTTCAATTGCTTTTCATCACAACTACTCAGACCATCATTCGAAAGCCATTAGTAGTAATATTATCTTGAATTTTATTATTAGATCAATCATTGTGAGCCATTATTAATTTTTCACTAGTATTTCTTTTATCTTAATTTCAATTGCTTTTAATCACAACTACTGAGACCATCATTCTACAGCCATTAGTAGTAATATTATCTTGAATTTTATTATTAGATCAATCATTGTGAGCCATTATTAATTTTTCACTAGTATTTCTGTCATCTTAATTTCAATTGCTTTTCATCACAACTACTCAGACCATCATTCAAAAGCCATTAGTAGTAATATTATCTTGAATTTTATTATTAGATCAATCATTGTCAGCCATTATAATTTTTTCACTAGTATTTCTTTCATCTTAATTTCAATTGCTTTTCATCACAACTACTCAGACCATCATTCGAAAGCCATTAGTAGTAATATTATCTTGAATTTTATTATTAGATCAAGCATTGTCAGGCATTATTAATTTTTCACTAGTATTTCTTTTATCTTAATTTCAATTGCTTTTAATCACAACTACTGAGACCATCATTCTACAGCCATTAGTAGTAATATTATCTTGAATTTTATTATTAGATCAATCATTGTGAGCCATTATTAATTTTTCACTAGTATTTCTTTCATCTTAATTTCAATTGCTTTTCATCACAACTACTCAGACCATCATTCGAAAGCCATTAGTAGTAATATTATCTTGAATTTTATTATTAGATCAATCATTGTCAGCCATTATTATTTTTTCACTAGTATTTCTTTCATCTTAATTTCAATTGCTTTTCATCACAACTACTCAGACCATCATTCGAAAGCCATTAGTAGTAATATTATCTTGAATTTTATTATTAGATCAATCATTGTCAGCCATTTTTTTTTTTCACTAGTATTTCTGTCATCTTAATTTCAATTGCTTTTCATCACAACTACTCAGACCATCATTCGAAAGCCATTAGTAGTAATATTATCTTGAATTTTATTATTAGATCAATCATTGTGAGCCATTATTAATTTTTCACTAGTATTTCTGTCATCTTAATTTCAATTGCTTTTCATCACAACTACTCAGACCATCATTCGAAAGCCATTAGTAGTAATATTATCTTGAATTTTATTATTAGATCAATCATTGTCAGCCATTATTTTTTTTTCACTAGTATTTCTTTCATCTTAATTTCAATTGCTTTTCATCACAACTACTCAGACCATCATTCTACAGCCATTAGTAGTAATATTATCTTGAATTTTATTATTAGATCAATCATTGTGAGCCATTATTAATTTTTCACTAGTAATTCTTTCATCTTAATTTCAATTGCTTTTAAACACAACTACTCAGACCATCATTCTACAGCCATTAGTAGTAATATTATCTTGAATTTTATTATTAGATCAATCATTGTGAGCCATTATTAATTTTTCACTAGTAATTCTTTCATCTTAATTTCAATTGCTTTTAAACACAACTACTCAGACCATCATTCTACAGCCATTAGTAGTAATATTATCTTGAATTTTATTATTAGATCAATCATTGTGAGCCATTATTTATTTTTCACTAGTAATTCTTTCATCTTAATTTCAATTGCTTTTAAACACAACTACTCAGACCATCATTCGAAAGCCATTAGTAGTAATATTATCTTGAATTTTATTATTAGATCAATCATTGTGATCCATTATTAATTTTTCACTAGTAATTCTTTCATCTTAATTTCAATTGCTTTTAAACACAACTACTCAGACCATCATTCTACAGCCATTAGTAGTAATATTATCTTGAATTTTATTATTAGATCAAGCATTGTCAGCCATTATTAATTTTTCACTAGTAATTCTTTCATCTTAATTTCAATTGCTTTTCATCACAACTACTCAGACCATCATTCTACAGCCATTAGTAGTAATATTATCTTGAATTTTATTATTAGATCAATCATTGTGAGCCATTATTATTTTTTCACTAGTATTTCTTTCATCTTAATTTCAATTGCTTTTCATCACAACTACTCAGACCATCATTCGAAAGCCATTAGTAGTAATATTATCTTGAATTTTATTATTAGATCAATCATTGTCAGCCATTATTATTTTTTCACTAGTATTTCTTTCATCTTAATTTCAATTGCTTTTCATCACAACTACTCAGACCATCATTCGAAAGCCATTAGTAGTAATATTATCTTGAATTTTATTATTAGATCAATCATTGTGAGCCATTATTAATTTTTCACTAGTAATTCTTTCATCTTAATTTCAATTGCTTTTAAACACAACTACTCAGACCATCATTCGAAAGCCATTAGTAGTAATATTATCTTGAATTTTATTATTAGATCAATCATTGTCAGCCATTATTTTTTTTTCACTAGTATTTCTTTCATCTTAATTTCAATTGCTTTTCATCACAACTACTCAGACCATCATTCTACAGCCATTAGTAGTAATATTATCTTGAATTTTATTATTAGATCAATCATTGTCAGCCATTATTTTTTTTTCACTAGTATTTCTTTCATCTTAATTTCAATTGCTTTTCATCACAACTACTCAGACCATCATTCGAAAGCCATTAGTAGTAATATTATCTTGAATTTTATTATTAGATCAATCATTGTGAGCCATTATTAATTTTTCACTAGTAATTCTTTCATCTTAATTTCAATTGCTTTTAAACACAACTACTCAGACCATCATTCGAAAGCCATTAGTAGTAATATTATCTTGAATTTTATTATTAGATCAATCATTGTCAGCCATTATTTTTTTTTCACTAGTATTTCTTTCATCTTAATTTCAATTGCTTTTCATCACAACTACTCAGACCATCATTCTACAGCCATTAGTAGTAATATTATCTTGAATTTTATTATTAGATCAATCATTGTGAGCCATTATTATTTTTTCACTAGTATTTCTTTCATCTTAATTTCAATTGCTTTTCATCACAACTACTCAGACCATCATTCGAAAGCCATTAGTAGTAATATTATCTTGAATTTTATTATTAGATCAATCATTGTCAGCCATTATTATTTTTTCACTAGTATTTCTTTCATCTTAATTTCAATTGCTTTTCATCACAACTACTCAGACCATCATTCGAAAGCCATTAGTAGTAATATTATCTTGAATTTTATTATTAGATCAATCATTGTCAGCCATTATTATTTTTTCACTAGTATTTCTTTCATCTTAATTTCAATTGCTTTTCATCACAACTACTCAGACCATCATTCGAAAGCCATTAGTAGTAATATTATCTTGAATTTTATTATTAGATCAAGCATTGTCAGCCATTATTAATTTTTCACTAGTAATTCTTTCATCTTAATTTCAATTGCTTTTAAACACAACTACTCAGACCATCATTCTACAGCCATTAGTAGTAATATTATCTTGAATTTTATTATTAGATCAATCATTGTGAGCCATTATTAATTTTTCACTAGTAATTCTTTCATCTTAATTTCAATTGCTTTTCATCACAACTACTCAGACCATCATTCGAAAGCCATTAGTAGTAATATTATCTTGAATTTTATTATTAGATCAATCATTGTGAGCCATTATTATTTTTTCACTAGTATTTCTTTCATCTTAATTTCAATTGCTTTTCATCACAACTACTCAGACCATCATTCGAAAGCCATTAGTAGTAATATTATCTTGAATTTTATTATTAGATCAATCATTGTCAGCCATTATTATTTTTTCACTAGTATTTCTTTCATCTTAATTTCAATTGCTTTTCATCACAACTACTCAGACCATCATTCTACAGCCATTAGTAGTAATATTATCTTGAATTTTATTATTAGATCAATCATTGTGAGCCATTATTAATTTTTCACTAGTAATTCTTTCATCTTAATTTCAATTGCTTTTAAACACAACTACTCAGACCATCATTCTACAGCCATTAGTAGTAATATTATCTTGAATTTTATTATTAGATCAATCATTGTGAGCCATTATTAATTTTTCACTAGTAATTCTTTCATCTTAATTTCAATTGCTTTTAAACACAACTACTCAGACCATCATTCGAAAGCCATTAGTAGTAATATTATCTTGAATTTTATTATTAGATCAATCATTGTGAGCCATTATTAATTTTTCACTAGTAATTCTTTCATCTTAATTTCAATTGCTTTTAAACACAACTACTCAGACCATCATTCTACAGCCATTAGTAGTAATATTATCTTGAATTTTATTATTAGATCAATCATTGTGAGCCATTATTAATTTTTCACTAGTAATTCTTTCATCTTAATTTCAATTGCTTTTAAACACAACTACTCAGACCATCATTCTACAGCCATTAGTAGTAATATTATCTTGAATTTTATTATTAGATCAATCATTGTGAGCCATTATTAATTTTTCACTAGTAATTCTTTCATCTTAATTTCAATTGCTTTTAAACACAACTACTCAGACCATCATTCGAAAGCCATTAGTAGTAATATTATCTTGAATTTTATTATTAGATCAATCATTGTGATCCATTATTAATTTTTCACTAGTAATTCTTTCATCTTAATTTCAATTGCTTTTAAACACAACTACTCAGACCATCATTCTACAGCCATTAGTAGTAATATTATCTTGAATTTTATTATTAGATCAAGCATTGTCAGCCATTATTAATTTTTCACTAGTATTTCTTTCATCTTAATTTCAATTGCTTTTCATCACAACTACTCAGACCATCATTCTACAGCCATTAGTAGTAATATTATCTTGAATTTTATTATTAGATCAATCATTGTGAGCCATTATTAATTTTTCACTAGTAATTCTTTCATCTTAATTTCAATTGCTTTTAAACACAACTACTCAGACCATCATTCTACAGCCATTAGTAGTAATATTATCTTGAATTTTATTATTAGATCAATCATTGTGAGCCATTATTAATTTTTCACTAGTAATTCTTTCATCTTAATTTCAATTGCTTTTAAACACAACTACTCAGACCATCATTCGAAAGCCATTAGTAGTAATATTATCTTGAATTTTATTATTAGATCAAGCATTGTCAGCCATTATTATTTTTTCACTAGTATTTCTTTCATCTTAATTTCAATTGCTTTTCATCACAACTACTCAGACCATCATTCTACAGCCATTAGTAGTAATATTATCTTGAATTTTATTATTAGATCAATCATTGTGAGCCATTATTAATTTTTCACTAGTAATTCTTTCATCTTAATTTCAATTGCTTTTAAACACAACTACTCAGACCATCATTCTACAGCCATTAGTAGTAATATTATCTTGAATTTTATTATTAGATCAATCATTGTGAGCCATTATTAATTTTTCACTAGTAATTCTTTCATCTTAATTTCAATTGCTTTTAAACACAACTACTCAGACCATCATTCTACAGCCATTAGTAGTAATATTATCTTGAATTTTATTATTAGATCAATCATTGTGAGCCATTATTAATTTTTCACTAGTAATTCTTTCATCTTAATTTCAATTGCTTTTAAACACAACTACTCAGACCATCATTCTACAGCCATTAGTAGTAATATTATCTTGAATTTTATTATTAGATCAATCATTGTGAGCCATTATTAATTTTTCACTAGTAATTCTTTCATCTTAATTTCAATTGCTTTTAAACACAACTACTCAGACCATCATTCTACAGCCATTAGTAGTAATATTATCTTGAATTTTATTATTAGATCAATCATTGTGAGCCATTATTAATTTTTCACTAGTAATTCTTTCATCTTAATTTCAATTGCTTTTAAACACAACTACTCAGACCATCATTCTACAGCCATTAGTAGTAATATTATCTTGAATTTTATTATTAGATCAATCATTGTGAGCCATTATTAATTTTTCACTAGTAATTCTTTCATCTTAATTTCAATTGCTTTTAAACACAACTACTCAGACCATCATTCTACAGCCATTAGTAGTAATATTATCTTGAATTTTATTATTAGATCAATCATTGTGAGCCATTATTAATTTTTCACTAGTAATTCTTTCATCTTAATTTCAATTGCTTTTAAACACAACTACTCAGACCATCATTCGAAAGCCATTAGTAGTAATATTATCTTGAATTTTATTATTAGATCAATCATTGTCAGCCATTATTATTTTTTCACTAGTATTTCTTTCATCTTAATTTCAATTGCTTTTCATCACAACTACTCAGACCATCATTCGACAGCCATTAGTAGTAATATTATCTTGAATTTTATTATTAGATCAATCATTGTGAGCCATTATTAATTTTTCACTAGTAATTCTTTCATCTTAATTTCAATTGCTTTTAAACACAACTACTCAGACCATCATTCGAAAGCCATTAGTAGTAATATTATCTTGAATTTTATTATTAGATCAATCATTGTCAGCCATTATTATTTTTTCACTAGTATTTCTTTCATCTTAATTTCAATTGCTTTTCATCACAACTACTCAGACCATCATTCGAAAGCCATTAGTAGTAATATTATCTTGAATTTTATTATTAGATCAATCATTGTGAGCCATTATTAATTTTTCACTAGTAATTCTTTCATCTTAATTTCAATTGCTTTTAAACACAACTACTCAGACCATCATTCTACAGCCATTAGTAGTAATATTATCTTGAATTTTATTATTAGATCAATCATTGTGAGCCATTATTAATTTTTCACTAGTAATTCTTTCATCTTAATTTCAATTGCTTTTAAACACAACTACTCAGACCATCATTCTACAGCCATTAGTAGTAATATTATCTTGAATTTTATTATTAGATCAATCATTGTGAGCCATTATTAATTTTTCACTAGTAATTCTTTCATCTTAATTTCAATTGCTTTTAAACACAACTACTCAGACCATCATTCTACAGCCATTAGTAGTAATATTATCTTGAATTTTATTATTAGATCAATCATTGTGAGCCATTATCAATTTTTCACTAGTAATTCTTTCATCTTAATTTCAATTGCTTTTAAACACAACTACTCAGACCATCATTCTACAGCCATTAGTAGTAATATTATCTTGAATTTTATTATTAGATCAATCATTGTGAGCCATTATTAATTTTTCACTAGTAATTCTTTCATCTTAATTTCAATTGCTTTTAAACACAACTACTCAGACCATCATTCGAAAGCCATTAGTAGTAATATTATCTTGAATTTTATTATTAGATCAATCATTGTCAGCCATTATTATTTTTTCACTAGTATTTCTTTCATCTTAATTTCAATTGCTTTTCATCACAACTACTCAGACCATCATTCGACAGCCATTAGTAGTAATATTATCTTGAATTTTATTATTAGATCAATCATTGTGAGCCATTATTAATTTTTCACTAGTAATTCTTTCATCTTAATTTCAATTGCTTTTAAACACAACTACTCAGACCATCATTCGAAAGCCATTAGTAGTAATATTATCTTGAATTTTATTATTAGATCAATCATTGTCAGCCATTATTATTTTTTCACTAGTATTTCTTTCATCTTAATTTCAATTGCTTTTCATCACAACTACTCAGACCATCATTCGAAAGCCATTAGTAGTAATATTATCTTGAATTTTATTATTAGATCAATCATTGTGAGCCATTATTAATTTTTCACTAGTAATTCTTTCATCTTAATTTCAATTGCTTTTAAACACAACTACTCAGACCATCATTCTACAGCCATTAGTAGTAATATTATCTTGAATTTTATTATTAGATCAATCATTGTGAGCCATTATTAATTTTTCACTAGTAATTCTTTCATCTTAATTTCAATTGCTTTTAAACACAACTACTCAGACCATCATTCTACAGCCATTAGTAGTAATATTATCTTGAATTTTATTATTAGATCAATCATTGTGAGCCATTATTAATTTTTCACTAGTAATTCTTTCATCTTAATTTCAATTGCTTTTAAACACAACTACTCAGACCATCATTCGAAAGCCATTAGTAGTAATATTATCTTGAATTTTATTATTAGATCAATCATTGTCAGCCATTATTATTTTTTCACTAGTATTTCTTTCATCTTAATTTCAATTGCTTTTCATCACAACTACTCAGACCATCATTCGAAAGCCATTAGTAGTAATATTATCTTGAATTTTATTATTAGATCAATCATTGTGAGCCATTATTAATTTTTCACTAGTAATTCTTTCATCTTAATTTCAATTGCTTTTAAACACAACTACTCAGACCATCATTCTACAGCCATTAGTAGTAATATTATCTTGAATTTTATTATTAGATCAATCATTGTGAGCCATTATTAATTTTTCACTAGTAATTCTTTCATCTTAATTTCAATTGCTTTTAAACACAACTACTCAGACCATCATTCTACAGCCATTAGTAGTAATATTATCTTGAATTTTATTATTAGATCAATCATTGTGAGCCATTATTAATTTTTCACTAGTAATTCTTTCATCTTAATTTCAATTGCTTTTAAACACAACTACTCAGACCATCATTCTACAGCCATTAGTAGTAATATTATCTTGAATTTTATTATTAGATCAATCATTGTGAGCCATTATTAATTTTTCACTAGTAATTCTTTCATCTTAATTTCAATTGCTTTTAAACACAACTACTCAGACCATCATTCTACAGCCATTAGTAGTAATATTATCTTGAATTTTATTATTAGATCAATCATTGTGAGCCATTATTAATTTTTCACTAGTAATTCTTTCATCTTAATTTCAATTGCTTTTAAACACAACTACTCAGACCATCATTCGAAAGCCATTAGTAGTAATATTATCTTGAATTTTATTATTAGATCAATCATTGTCAGCCATTATTATTTTTTCACTAGTATTTCTTTCATCTTAATTTCAATTGCTTTTCATCACAACTACTCAGACCATCATTCGACAGCCATTAGTAGTAATATTATCTTGAATTTTATTATTAGATCAATCATTGTGAGCCATTATTAATTTTTCACTAGTAATTCTTTCATCTTAATTTCAATTGCTTTTAAACACAACTACTCAGACCATCATTCGAAAGCCATTAGTAGTAATATTATCTTGAATTTTATTATTAGATCAATCATTGTCAGCCATTATTATTTTTTCACTAGTATTTCTTTCATCTTAATTTCAATTGCTTTTCATCACAACTACTCAGACCATCATTCGAAAGCCATTAGTAGTAATATTATCTTGAATTTTATTATTAGATCAATCATTGTGAGCCATTATTAATTTTTCACTAGTAATTCTTTCATCTTAATTTCAATTGCTTTTAAACACAACTACTCAGACCATCATTCTACAGCCATTAGTAGTAATATTATCTTGAATTTTATTATTAGATCAATCATTGTGAGCCATTATTAATTTTTCACTAGTAATTCTTTCATCTTAATTTCAATTGCTTTTAAACACAACTACTCAGACCATCATTCTACAGCCATTAGTAGTAATATTATCTTGAATTTTATTATTAGATCAATCATTGTGAGCCATTATTAATTTTTCACTAGTAATTCTTTCATCTTAATTTCAATTGCTTTTAAACACAACTACTCAGACCATCATTCTACAGCCATTAGTAGTAATATTATCTTGAATTTTATTATTAGATCAATCATTGTGAGCCATTATTAATTTTTCACTAGTAATTCTTTCATCTTAATTTCAATTGCTTTTAAACACAACTACTCAGACCATCATTCGAAAGCCATTAGTAGTAATATTATCTTGAATTTTATTATTAGATCAATCATTGTCAGCCATTATTATTTTTTCACTAGTATTTCTTTCATCTTAATTTCAATTGCTTTTCATCACAACTACTCAGACCATCATTCGAAAGCCATTAGTAGTAATATTATCTTGAATTTTATTATTAGATCAATCATTGTGAGCCATTATTAATTTTTCACTAGTAATTCTTTCATCTTAATTTCAATTGCTTTTAAACACAACTACTCAGACCATCATTCTACAGCCATTAGTAGTAATATTATCTTGAATTTTATTATTAGATCAATCATTGTGAGCCATTATTAATTTTTCACTAGTAATTCTTTCATCTTAATTTCAATTGCTTTTAAACACAACTACTCAGACCATCATTCTACAGCCATTAGTAGTAATATTATCTTGAATTTTATTATTAGATCAATCATTGTGAGCCATTATTAATTTTTCACTAGTAATTCTTTCATCTTAATTTCAATTGCTTTTAAACACAACTACTCAGACCATCATTCGAAAGCCATTAGTAGTAATATTATCTTGAATTTTATTATTAGATCAATCATTGTCAGCCATTATTATTTTTTCACTAGTATTTCTTTCATCTTAATTTTAATTGCTTTTCATCACAACTACTCAGACCATCATTCGAAAGCCATTAGTAGTAATATTATCTTGAATTTTATTATTAGATCAATCATTGTCAGCCATTATTATTTTTTCACTAGTATTTCTTTCATCTTAATTTCAATTGCTTTTCATCACAACTACTCAGACCATCATTCGAAAGCCATTAGTAGTAATATTATCTTGAATTTTATTATTAGATCAATCATTGTCAGCCATTATTATTTTTTCACTAGTATTTCTTTCATCTTAATTTCAATTGCTTTTCATCACAACTACTCAGACCATCATTCGAAAGCCATTAGTAGTAATATTATCTTGAATTTTATTATTAGATCAATCATTGTGAGCCATTATTAATTTTTCACTAGTATTTCTTTCATCTTAATTTCAATTGCTTTTCATCACAACTACTCAGACCATCATTCGAAAGCCATTAGTAGTAATATTATCTTGAATTTTATTATTAGATCAATCATTGTCAGCCATTATTATTTTTTCACTAGTAATTCTTTCATCTTAATTTCAATTGCTTTTAAACACAACTACTCAGACCATCATTCTAAAGCCATTAGTAGTAATATTATCTTGAATTTTATTATTAGATCAATCATTGTGAGCCATTATTATTTTTTCACTGGTAATTCTTTCATCTTAATTTCAATTGCTTTTAAACACAACTACTCAGACCATCATTCGAAAGCCATTAGTAGTAATATTATCTTGAATTTTATTATTAGATCAATCATTGTCAGCCATTATTATTTTTTCACTAGTAATTCTTTCATCTTAATTTCAATTGCTTTTAAACACAACTACTCAGACCATCATTCTAAAGCCATTAGTAGTAATATTATCTTGAATTTTATTATTAGATCAATCATTGTCAGCCATTATTATTTTTTCACTAGTAATTCTTTCATCTTAATTTCAATTGCTTTTAAACACAACTACTCAGACCATCATTCGAAAGCCATTAGTAGTAATATTATCTTGAATTTTATTATTAGATCAATCATTGTCAGCCATTATTATTTTTTCACTAGTAATTCTTTCATCTTAATTTCAATTGCTTTTAAACACAACTACTCAGACCATCATTCTAAAGCCATTAGTAGTAATATTATCTTGAATTTTATTATTAGATCAATCATTGTGAGCCATTATTAATTTTTCACTAGTAATTCTTTCATCTTAATTTCAATTGCTTTTAAACACAACTACTCAGACCATCATTCGAAAGCCATTAGTAGTAATATTATCTTGAATTTTATTATTAGATCAATCATTGTCAGCCATTATTATTTTTTCACTAGTATTTCTTTCATCTTAATTTCAATTGCTTTTCATCACAACTACTCAGACCATCATTCGAAAGCCATTAGTAGTAATATTATCTTGAATTTTATTATTAGATCAATCATTGTCAGCCATTACTATTTTTTCACTAGTATTTCTTTCATCTTAATTTCAATTGCTTTTCATCACAACTACTCAGACCATCATTCGAAAGCCATTAGTAGTAATATTATCTTGAATTTTATTATTAGATCAATCATTGTCAGCCATTATTATTTTTTCACTAGTATTTCTTTCATCTTAATTTCAATTGCTTTTCATCACAACTACTCAGACCATCATTCGAAAGCCATTAGTAGTAATATTATCTTGAATTTTATTATTAGATCAATCATTGTCAGCCATTATTATTTTTTCACTAGTATTTCTTTCATCTTAATTTCAATTGCTTTTCATCACAACTACTCAGACCATCATTCGAAAGCCATTAGTAGTAATATTATCTTGAATTTTATTATTAGATCAATCATTGTCAGCCATTACTATTTTTTCACTAGTATTTCTTTCATCTTAATTTCAATTGCTTTTCATCACAACTACTCAGACCATCATTCGAAAGCCATTAGTAGTAATATTATCTTGAATTTTATTATTAGATCAATCATTGTCAGCCATTATTATTTTTTCACTAGTATTTCTTTTATCTTAATTTCAATTGCTTTTCATCACAACTACTCAGACCATCATTCGAAAGCCATTAGTAGTAATATTATCTTGAATTTTATTATTAGATCAATCATTGTCAGCCATTATTTTTTTTTCACTAGTATTTCTTTCATCTTAATTTCAATTGCTTTTCATCACAACTACTCAGACCATCATTCGAAAGCCATTAGTAGTAATATTATCTTGAATTTTATTATTAGATCAATCATTGTGAGCCATTATTAATTTTTCACTAGTAATTCTTTCATCTTAATTTCAATTGCTTTTAAACACAACTACTCAGACCATCATTCTACAGCCATTAGTACTAATATTATCTTGAATTTTATTATTAGATCAATCATTGTGAGCCATTATTAATTTTTCACTAGTATTTCTGTCATCTTAATTTCAATTGCTTTTCATCACAACTACTCAGACCATCATTCGAAAGCCATTAGTTGTAATATTATCTTGAATTTTATTATTAGATCAATCATTGTCAGCCATTACTATTTTTTCACTAGTATTTCTTTCATCTTAATTTCAATTGCTTTTCATCACAACTACTCAGACCATCATTCGAAAGCCATTAGTAGTAATATTATCTTGAATTTTATTATTAGATCAATCATTGTCAGCCATTATTATTTTTTCACTAGTATTTCTTTCATCTTAATTTCAATTGCTTTTCATCACAACTACTCAGACCATCATTTGAAAGCCATTAGTTGTAATATTATCTTGAATTTTATTATTAGATCAAGCATTGTCAGCCATTATTAATTTTTCACTAATATTTCTTTCATCTTAATTTCAATTGCTTTTCATCACAACTACTCAGACCATCATTTGAAAGCCATTAGTAGTAATATTATCTTGAATTTTATTATTAGATCAATCATTGTCAGCCATTATTATTTTTTCACTAGTAATTCTTTCATCTTAATTTCAATTGCTTTTCATCACAACTACTCAGACCATCATTCGAAAGCCATTAGTAGTAATATTATCTTGAATTTTATTATTAGATCAAGCATTGTCAGCTGTTATTAATTTTTCACTAGTATTTCTTTCATCTTAATTTCAATTGCTTTTCATTACAACTACTCAGACCATCATTCTACAGCCATTAGTTGTAATATTATCTTGAATTTTATTATTAGATCAATCATTGTCAGCCATTATTATTTTTTCACTAGTATTTCTTTCATCTTAATTTCAATTGCTTTTCATCACAACTACTCAGACCATCATTCGAAAGCCATTAGTAGTAATATTATCTTGAATTTTATTATTAGATCAATCATTGTCAGCCATTATTATTTTTTCACTAGTATTTCTTTCATCTTAATTTCAATTGCTTTTCATCACAACTACTCAGACCATCATTTGAAAGCCATTAGTTGTAATATTATCTTGAATTTTTTTATTAGATCAAGCATTGTCAGCCATTACTAATTTTTCACTAGTATTTCATTCATCTTAATTTCAATTACTTTTCATCACAACTACTCAGACCATCATTTGAAAGCCATTAGTAATAATATTATCTTGAATTTTATTATTAGATCCATCATTGTCAGCCATTACTATTTTTTCACTAGTATTTCTTTCATCTTAATTTCAATTGCTTTTCATCACAACTACTCAGACCATCATTCGAAAGCCATTAGTAGTAATATTATCTTGAATTTTATTATTAGATCAATCATTGTCAGCCATTATTATTTTTTCACTAGTATTTCTTTCATCTTAATTTCAATTGCTTTTCATCACAACTACTCAGACCATCATTCGAAAGCCATTAGTAGTAATATTATCTTGAATTTTATTATTAGATCAATCATTGTCAGCCATTATTATTTTTTCACTAGTATTTCTTTCATCTTAATTTCAATTGCTTTTCATCACAACTACTCAGACCATCATTTGAAAGCCATTAGTAGTAATATTATCTTGAATTTTATTATTAGATCCATCATTGTCAGCCATTACTATTTTTTCACTAGTATTTCTTTCATCTTAATTTCAATTGCTTTTCATCACAACTACTCAGACCATCATTTGAAAGCCATTAGTAGTAATATTATCTTGAATTTTATTATTAGATCCATCATTGTCAGCCATTACTATTTTTTCACTAGTATTTCTTTCATCTTAATTTCAATTGCTTTTCATCACAACTACTCAGACCATCATTTGAAAGCCATTAGTAGTAATATTATCTTGAATTTTATTATTAGATCAATCATTGTCAGCCATTATTATTTTTTCACTAGTATTTCTTTCATCTTAATTTCAATTGCTTTTCATCACAACTACTCAGACCATCATTCGAAAGCCATTAGTAGTAATATTATCTTGAATTTTATTATTAGATCAATCATTGTCAGCCATTACTATTTTTTCACTAGTATTTCTTTCATCTTAATTTCAATTGCTTTTCATCACAACTACTCAGACCATCATTCGAAAGCCATTAGTAGTAATATTATCTTGAATTTTATTATTAGATCAATCATTGTCAGCCATTATTATTTTTTCACTAGTATTTCTTTCATCTTAATTTCAATTGCTTTTCATCACAAATACTCAGACCATCATTCTACAGCCATTAGTAGTAATATTATCTTGAATTTTATTATTAGATCAATCATTGTCAGCCATTATTAATTTTTCACTAGTATTTCTTTCATCTTAATTTCAGTTGCTTTTCATGCAAACTACTCAGACCATCATTCGAAAGCCATTAGTAGTAATATTATCTTGAATTTTATTATTAGATCAATCATTGTCAGCCATTATTATTTTTTCACTAGTATTTCTTTCATCTTAATTTCAATTGCTTTTCATCACAACTACTCAGACCATCATTCGAAAGCCATTAGTAGTAATATTATCTTGAATTTTATTATTAGATCAATCATTGTCAGCCATTATTATTTTTTCACTAGTATTTCTTTCATCTTAATTTCAATTTCTTTTCATCACAACTACTCAGACCATCATTCGAAAGCCATTAGTAGTAATATTATCTTGAATTTTATTATTAGATCAATCATTGTCAGCCATTATTATTTTTTCACTAGTATTTCTTTCATCTTAATTTCAATTTCTTTTCATCACAACTACTCAGACCATCATTCGAAAGCCATTAGTAGTAATATTATCTTGAATTTTATTATTAGATCAATCATTGTCAGCCATTACTATTTTTTCACTAGTATTTCTTTCATCTTAATTTCAATTGCTTTTCATCACAACTACTCAGACCATCATTCGAAAGCTATTAGTAGTAATATTATCTTGAATTTTATTATTAGATCAATCATTGTCAGCCATTATTATTTTTTCACTAGTATTTCTTTCATCTTAATTTCAATTGCTTTTCATCACAACTACTCAGACCATCATTCGAAAGCCATTAGTAGTAATATTATCTTGAATTTTATTATTAGATCCATCATTGTCAGCCATTACTATTTTTTCACTAGTATTTCTTTCATCTTAATTTCAATTGCTTTTCATCACAACTACTCAGACCATCATTTGAAAGCCATTAGTAGTAATATTATCTTGAATTTTATTATTAGATCAATCATTGTCAGCCATTATTATTTTTTCACTAGTATTTCTTTCATCTTAATTTCAATTGCTTTTCATCACAACTACTCAGACCATCATTCGAAAGCCATTAGTAGTAATATTATCTTGAATTTTATTATTAGATCAATCATTGTCAGCCATTACTATTTTTTCACTAGTATTTCTTTCATCTTAATTTCAATTGCTTTTCATCACAACTACTCAGACCATCATTCGAAAGCCATTAGTAGTAATATTATCTTGAATTTTATTATTAGATCAATCATTGTCAGCCATTATTATTTTTTCACTAGTATTTCTTTCATCTTAATTTCAATTGCTTTTCATCACAACTACTCAGACCATCATTCTACAGCCATTAGTAGTAATATTATCTTGAATTTTATTATTAGATCAATCATTGTCAGCCATTATTATTTTTTCACTAGTATTTCTTTCATCTTAATTTCAATTGCTTTTCATCACAACTACTCAGACCATCATTCGAAAGCCATTAGTAGTAATATTATCTTGAATTTTATTATTAGATCAATCATTGTCAGCCATTATTATTTTTTCACTAGTATTTCTTTCATCTTAATTTCAATTTCTTTTCATCACAACTACTCAGACCATCATTCGAAAGCCATTAGTAGTAATATTATCTTGAATTTTATTATTAGATCAATCATTGTCAGCCATTATTATTTTTTCACTAGTATTTCTTTCATCTTAATTTCAATTTCTTTTCATCACAACTACTCAGACCATCATTCGAAAGCCATTAGTAGTAATATTATCTTGAATTTTATTATTAGATCAATCATTGTCAGCCATTACTATTTTTTCACTAGTATTTCTTTCATCTTAATTTCAATTGCTTTTCATCACAACTACTCAGACCATCATTCGAAAGCTATTAGTAGTAATATTATCTTGAATTTTATTATTAGATCAATCATTGTCAGCCATTATTATTTTTTCACTAGTATTTCTTTCATCTTAATTTCAATTGCTTTTCATCACAACTACTCAGACCATCATTCGAAAGCCATTAGTAGTAATATTATCTTGAATTTTATTATTAGATCCAGCATTGTCAGCTATTATTAATTTTTCACTAGTATTTCTTTCATCTTAATTTCAATTGCTTTTCATCACAACTACTCAGACCATCATTTGAAAGCCATTAGTAGTAATATTATCTTGAATTTTATTATTAGATCAAGCATTGTCAGCCATTATTAATTTTTCACTAGTATTTCTTTCATCTTAATTTCAATTGCTTTTCATCACAACTACTCAGACCATCATTTGAAATCCATTCGTAGTAATATTATCTTGAATTTTATTATTAGATCAAGCATTGTCAGCTGTTATTAATTTTTCACTAGTATTTCTTTCATCTTAATTTCAATTGCTTTTCATCACAACTACTCAGACCATCATTTGAAAGCCATTAGTTGTAATATTATCTTGAATTTTATTATTAGATCAAGCATTGTCAGCCATTATTAATTTTTCACTAGTATTTCTTTCATCTTAATTTCAATTGCTTTTCATCACAACTACTCCGACCATCATTTGAAATCCATTCGTAGTAATATTATCTTGAATTTTATTATTAGATCAAGCATTGTCAGCTGTTATTAATTTTTCACTAGTATTTCTTTCATCTTAATTTCAATTGCTTTTCATCACAACTACTCAGACCATCATTTGAAAGCCATTAGTTGTAATATTATCTTGAATTTTATTATTAGATCAAGCATTGTCAGCCATTATTAATTTTTCACTAATATTTCTTTCATCTTAATTTCAATTGCTTTTCATCACAACTACTCAGACCATCATTCTTCAGCCATTAGTAGTAATATTATCTTGAATTTTTTTATTAGATCAAGCATTGTCAGCCATTACTAATTTTTCACTAGTATTTCATTCATCTTAATTTCAATTGCTTTTCATCACAACTACTCAGACCATCATTTGAAAGCCATTAGTAGTAATATTATCTTGAATTTTATTATTAGATCCATCATTGTCAGCCATTATTAATTTTTCACTAGTATTTCTTTCATCTTAATTTCAATTACTTTTCATCACAACTACTCAGCCCATCATTCGAAAGCCATTAGTAGTAATATTATATTGAATTTTATTATTAGATCAAGCATTGTCAGCCATTATTAATTTTTCACTAGTATTTCTTTCATCTTAATTTCAATTGCTTTTCATCACAACTACTCAGACCATCATTTGAAAGCCATTAGTAGTAATATTATCTTGAATTTTATTATTAGATCCATCATTGTCAGCCATTATTAATTTTTCACTAGTATTTCTTTCATCTTAATTTCAATTACTTTTCATCACAACTACTCAGCCCATCATTCGAAAGCCATTAGTAGTAATATTATATTGAATTTTATTATTAGATCAAGCATTGTCAGCAATTATTAATTTTTCAGTAGTATTTCTTTCATCTTAATTTCAATTGCTTTTCATCACAACTACTCAGACCATCATTTGAAAGCCATTAGTAGTAATATTATCTGTAATTTTATCATTTTCAGTACTTGTTAATTTTTGCTATTGAAATTAAAATAAATTAAATACTAGGGAAAAATTAATCAATATTTAAATGTAAATGCAAGATTACAGTAATTCAGTTGTCAAATATCTCTAATTGTTTTACTATGTTTCAACTGCTAAATATATTCTAGGTCCTCTGATATGACGTGCGTTTCCCCTCGCCTTAATTAGCAGCAAATATTTGAAACATTTATTCTGATATTGTTTTTAGTTTGTTGCCTTTATTTTTGTCAAGATTTGTTTAGTGGAGAAAAGATGGTAGGATCCTGAGAATGAGTGTAGACCTAGGGTTGAGCGTGGTGCGAAGGAAAATAATGTTATCCTAGGTTTCATTGAAGCGGAAAGATTATTTCTGTGCGTGGTTTGTTGCCGCAAGATTAAATGTGGAGGGGGAGTTCACAGCTGAATAAATACAGGAAATAAAGAAAAGTTTGGAACTGGGAGAAAAGTAGACCTCCCTCCCCCCTCAAAGCTCATGATTTGATAAGAGGAAGATAAAGGTGATAAATATAAGTGAGAAAAGAAAGAGACAAGCTAGAGGAGGAGAAAAATAATGAACATAAAATGAAAGGAATGAAGCAGAAAAAGAGGAGATCAAAGAAAAAAAAGAAAAAAAGAAAGAAAGAAAATAGAAAGAAAGAATGAATGAATGAAAGAAAGAAATAGGACAATGAACACATTGAAGAAGAAAATGATGAAATCAAATAAAAAGTAAGAAAGAAAGAAAATAGAAAGAAAGAAAGAAAGAAAGAAAGAAAAAAATGACAGAAAAAATGAAAGAAAGAAAAGAACAAAGACTAGATCGAATACGAAAGGGAGGCAATCACATAAAAAGTTAAAAATAAAGAAAGAAAGAAAGAAAGAAAGAAAATACAAAGAAAGACAGTAACAAAGAATGAAAGGAAGAAAAAAGATAAAAAAAATAGATTGAAGAAGAAAAGTATGGAATCAATGCAAAAGTAAGTAAAAAGAACGAAAGAAAGAAAATACAAAAAAATGAAAGAAAATACAAAGAAAGAAATAGAGAAAGAGAGAAATACAGATAAAAGAATGAAACAAGGATTGAAAGAAAGAAAAAGAACAAAGATTAGATGGAATACGAAGAAGTGGAAATCAAAGAAAAATAAGAAAGAAAGAAAAGAGAAAGAAAGAAAGAATGAAAAATGAATGAATGAATGAATGAATGAATGAAAGAAAAAGGACAATGAACACATCGAAGAAGAGAAAGATAAACAAATAAATAAAAAGTAAGAAAGAAAAAACAACGAAAGTAATGCAGAAAGAAAAACAGAAAGAATGAACGAAAAAAATGAAAGAAAGAAAGACGGAAAGAAAATTGAGAGAAAGAATGAAAGATAGAAAATGACAACGATTAGATCGAAGAAGAAAAGTAAGAAATCACATAAAAAGTAATAAAGAAAGAAAGAAAGAAAATAGAAAGAAAGACAAACAAAGAATGAAAGGAAGAAAAAAGAAGTATGGAATCAATGCAAAAGTAAGAAAAAAGAACAAAAGAAAGAAAATACAAAAAAAGAACGAAAATACAAAGAAGGAAATAGAGAAAGAAAGAAATACAGATAAAAGAATGAAAGAAGGAATGAAAGAAAAAAAAGAACAAAGATTAGATGGAATACGAAAAAGAGGAAATCAAAGAAAAACTAAGAAAGAAAGATAAAATAAACAAAGAAAGAAAATACAAAGAAAAATACAGAAAGTAAGAATGAAATGAAAAAAAAAGGGCAAAGGTTAGATTAAAGAAGAAAAAGAGGAAATCACATAAAAAGTGAAAAAAGAAAGAAAGAAAATACAAAGAAAGACAGAAAGAAAGAATGAAAGGAAAAAAAAAGGGCAAAGGTTAGATTAAAGAAGAAAAAGAGGAAATCACATAAAAAGTAAAAAAGAAAGAAAGAAAGAAAATACAAAGAAAGACAGAAAGAAAGAATGAAAGGAAAAAAAAGGGCAAAGGTTAGATTGAAGAAGAAAAAGAGGAAATCACATAAAAAGTAAAAAAGAAAGAAAGAAAGAAAGAAAATACAAAGAAAGACAGAAAGAAAGAATGAAAGGAAAAAAAAGGGCAAATGTTAGATTGAAGAAGAAAAAGAGGAAATCACATAAAAAGTAAAAAAGAAAGAAAGAAAGAAAATACAAAGAAAGACAGAAAGAAAGAATGAAAGGAAAAAAAAGGGCAAAGGTTAGATTGAAGAAGAAAAAGAGGAAATCACATAAAAAGTAAAAAAGAAAGAAAGAAAGAAAATACAAAGAAA
>OZ010611.1:10897258-10952258 GCA_963932145.1 Acanthosepion lycidas
AAAGAGAAGGAAAAATAGAAAAGCAAAAAGAAAGAGAATGAAAAAGAAAGAGAAGGAAAAAGAGACAAAAGGAAAAAGAAAGAGAATGAAAAAGAAAGAGGAGGAAAAAGAAATAGGGGGAAAAAGAGGGAAGGAAGACGAAAGAGAATGAAAAAGAAAGAAAAAGAAAAAGAAAGATGAAAAAAAGAGAGAGAAGGAAAAAGAAAGAGGAGGTAAAAAGGGAGAAGGAAAAAAGAAAGAGAAGGAAAAAGGGAGAAAAGGAAAAAGAAAAAGAATGACAAAGAGAAAGCAGGAAAAAGAAAGAGTGGGAAAATAAAAAGAAGGAAAAAGAAAAAGAACGAAAAAGAAAGAGAACAAAATTAAAATGCAAAGAAAAATAAACAGGATAAATAATAATAAAGAAAATATTAAAAAAAGAAAATTGGAGAATAGAAATTGAAAAAAGGAAGAAAAAGGTATAGAAAATGAAAAAAAGGATAAAGGGAAATAAAAGAGAATGAAGAGCAAAGAACGAGGAAAAATGATAGGAAAAAAAGGTAAATAAAAGAATACAGTTAAACGTAAAAGAATGAATTATAAAAAACAAAAGAAAATGAAAGGAAAAAGAGAAACAGAAGAAAAAGAAAAAAGCGATAGAATGAAAAATGCAGTGAAAAAGGACAGAACGAAAAAAGAAAAAAAAACAAATAAATTGATGGAATTGAAAAAAGCCGAATAAAAAAGGCGCCATGAAAAAAAAAATAAAAAAGCCGTAGGGAAAAAAAGCCGAATAAAAACGTTTGAATGAAAAAAAAAGCCAAATAAAAAAGGCGCCATGAAAAAAAAAAAAAAAAAAGCCGTAGGGAAAAAAAGCCGAATAAAAACGTTTGAATGAAAAAAAAAGTCAAATAAAAAAGGCGCCATGAAAAAAAAAAAAAAAAAAAAAGCCGTAGGGAAAAAAAGCCGTAGGGAAAAAAAGCCGAATAAAAACGTTTGAATGAAAAAAAAGCCAAATAAAAAAGGCGCCATGAAAAAAAAAAAAAAAAAAAAAAAAGCCGTAGGGGAAAAAAGCCGAATAAAAACGTTTGAATGGAAAAAAAAAGCCAAATAAAAAAGGTGCCATAAAAAAAAAAAAAAAAAAAAAAAAAGCCGTAGGGAAAAAAAGCCGTAGGGAAAAAAAGCCGAATAAAAACGTTTGAATGAGAAAATAAAGCCGAATAAAAAAAGATGGAGTTAAGAAAAAAAAAAGAATAAAAAAGGTAGAATGAAATGAAAGCCGAATAAAAAGGGTAGAATAATAAATTAAAAAAAAAAAGCCGAATAAAAAAGATGAAGTGAAAGAAAGCCGATTAAAAAAAGATAAAATGAAAAAAAGCTGAAGAAAAACTTGTGGAGCGAAAAAATGTCGAATAAAAAAAGGTAGAATGAAAAAAAACTGAATAAAAAAGATGGAATGAAAAAATGCCGAATAAGAAACATAGAAAGAAAAAAAGGTCGAATAAAAAAAGGTAAAATAAAAAAAGATGGAATGAAAAAAGCCAAATGAAAAAGGTGACATGAAAAAAGGCCGAATAAAAAAGGTGAAATGAAAAAAAAGGCCGAATAAAAAAAGGTAGAATGAAAAAAAAAAATCGAATAAAAAAAGTAGAATGAAAAAAAAGCCGAATAAAAAAGGTAGAATGAAAAAAAAGGCTGAATAAAAAAAGTGGAATGTAAAAACGTCGAATAAAAAAGGTAGAATGAAAGAAAAGCCGAATAAAAAAGATGGAATGAAAAAAGCCAAATGAAAAAGGCGAAATGAAAAAACGCCGAATAAAAAAGGTGAAATGAAAAAAAAGGCCGAATAAAAAAGGTGAAATGAAAAAAAAGGCCGAATAAAAAATTGTGGAATGAAAAGACTTCTAACAAAAAGATGGAATGAAAAAAAAAAAAAAACGAATAAAAAAGGCGACATGAAAAGAAAAGCCTAATAAAAAAGGTGGAATGAAAAAAAGCCGAATAAAAAAGGTTTAAAGAAAAAAACAATAAAAATGGTGGATTGAAAAAAAAGACGAATATAAAATGTGGAATGAAAAAAAGTCAAATGAAAAAAACGACATGAATAAAAAGCCGAATAATAAAGGTAGGATGAAAAAAAAAAAAAAACGAATAAAAAAGATGGAATGAAAAAAGCCGAATAAATAAGGCGAAATGAAAAAAAACAAAACAACCAAAAAAACAACGACTAAAAAAGATGGAATGAAAAAAGGGTCCGAACATAAAAGGTGGAATAAAAAAAAAAAAAATGGAATGAAAGAATGATGTGTATAAAAAGAAGGATGGATAAAATAAGAGAAAATAAGAGAAAATGAATGAAGAAAAGAAGAATAAGAAAAAGAGAATGAATAAAATGTAACGGGAAAGAAAGAATGACAGACGGAAGAATGAACGAAATAAAATTGGCGTCTGGAAGTAAATGAAAAAAAAAAAAGAAGAAGAAGAAAATATGAAAGAGAATTTAGAAAATCCCCGAATGAATTCTGTAAAGGTCAAAGTCAGTTTTTTTTTATGACGATTCTGTGGCGCTGAAGGAAATAATTAAGCGCCCCCTACCGACGTGAAAGCGATCAAGCAAATGGCATATCAACACACTTACGTGTTGCTCCTGAAATATTCTGTCAAAAAAAAAAAAAAAAAAAAAAAAAATGAAATACTGATTTTGTTTTTAACCATTCATTCATATTTTTTCAAATAATTATTTTCATGCCATAACTCTTTCAGAAGATATGCGATCTTAACTCTCCACGATATCCTTTTTTTATTAAACTTAAATTACCATGACGAGTCCGGACCATCACAGCTAGTATCAGCTTTGCCACGTAGAGTCGACTCATCCTCATTCCTTTTGTTAGATAGCGCAGCCAATCCCCGTTGCAGACGCCTGCTCCGGCACATATCTGTGGTTTATACTTGTGGCATTGTTAGGGCCAGAAATAAAGGCACAAAGAGAGGAATTGAGTTAAACAAATATATTAACAGAAACAGTCATACAAAACATACAAACGAACAAAAATGTTCGGTCCGACTATAAGAGCTAACGGCTGGAAACTACTCTCTAAAAGCAGTACCTGCTCTTATTTATAGCTGGGAGAGTCCATGCGTACATAGGTAAATTACCATAATATATATATATATATATATATATATATATATATATATATATATAGAGAGAGAGAGAGAGAGAGAGAGAGAGGTGGGACAGAGACATTATTTACGTTAATCGGAGTGTTGTTCTCACAAATCACAACGTTTCGGCTGTTGAACTCTCCGTCCTTCTTCATGATATATCTACATTTCTGAGATGAGGTAACGTATTTATTTAAATTACTCACGTTGTTCGGACTGTTGTTCTCATCTTTATGGCCATATTCATGGTTTTTCGACCGTTGTACGCTCCAGCCTACTTCAGGATCTGTCTATATTAATGAGATGAGGTATGGTAACTATTTGTGCTACATACATTTTTCGAGCTTCTGTCCTCAACTTTATTGCTATATTCACAGCATTTAGGCCGATGTACGCTCCGACCTTCTTCGGGATTTTTCTATATTTCTGTTGTTAGGGCCAAGGAGTAAAGACACAAATGAGGAATTGAATATATTAACAGAAAAAGCAGTAATACAAACGAGAATGTTACAGCAAGATATATTCGGTGCGACTATCAAAGCTGACTACTCTACTCTAAAAGGCAGTACCTGCTCCTATTTATAACTGGGAAAGTCCATGCCTGAATGGGTAAGTTGCCATAACAATTTCTGAGATGAGGTATTGTAATTATTTACACTATTTACATTGTTCGGACTGTTGGTCTCATCTTTGTTGCCATATTCATCACGTGTCACTTTTTCAGGATCTGTCTATTTTTTGGAGATGAGGTATTGCAACTATTTACACTATTTACTTTGTTCGGATTTTGTCCTGATCTTTGTTGCCATATTCACGACGTTTCGGTGGTTGTACGCCCTGTCCTTCTTCAGAATCTCTCTATATTTCTGAGATTAGGTATTGTAATTATTTCCCCTATTTACATTGTTCGTACTGTTTTCTTCATCTTTTTTGTAATATTCCCTACGTTTCGGCCGTTGTACGCCCTGGCCTTCTTCAGGATTGTCTATGTTACGGAAATGACGAAATGCAACTAATTATACTATTTACATTGTTCTGATTTTGTCCTCAACTTTCTTGCCATATTCACGACGTTTCGCTCATTGTACCCTCCGGCCTTCTACAGGATCTGTCGATATATATTAGATGAGTTATTTTAATTATTTACACTACTTACATCGTTCAGACTGTTGTCCTTGCCTTTATTGTCATATTCACGACGTTTCGGCCGTTGTATGTCTAAGTCAGTTCATAGAAATCTCACATACTATACTGAACCTATGCTACAAAGATTACACGCTCAAACCCTCGGTCACGATGACTTCTGATTTCGTGCCAACACAACCATTGACGACTCCCAAGTTTTCTGTCTATCCAATTTTATTAATAGTGCTTGGATCAACCGTTGGTATGGTATTTCAGGCACTTTCCAAAGGTACCGTCCGCTGGAATCACCCCTCCTAGGACGATAACATTAACAAGTTACATTCAGGCCGGTAGGCGAAAATAAATTAAACATACTGTTTAATAAATAAATGGAGCGTCGACTCAAATACGAGTATTAGTGGTCAATATATATATATATATATATAAAGAAATATAGTCTTAAGGTGTGCTATATTTATGGAATAAAGTGCTCAATATCAGAGATAGAGCGTGTGTAAATATAAATATAAATATAAATATATATATATATATGTTAGCTCCATTTCTGATATTGAGCGCTTTCTAATAAGTACCGCGCATATAATATATAAATAATAATATATATAATATATTAAACACACACACATACATATATATATATATATATATATATATATATATATATATATATATATATATATATATATATATATATATTTATATTTACACACACACACACACACACACACACACACACATATATATATATATATAATTAACTCTCCGGTCGGTTTCGACGTATGAGGATCTGAAAACTTAACTGATTCAGTTATGGAATCTTGTGCGATAATCTTAAGTGGCACTTAAGACCCGCTAATGATTTACAAAGGCGGCCGCATATGGAACAAGAGTAAGGATTGTGGGATGATATCACTGTTAGATTGGATGACCTTTTAGATCTTGCTTTCGCTTCTTGAAGGCGATTCAGACAAGCTGATAGAGAACAGCTGAGTCCATCAAAACGCGTTGATCTCCATTCTACCGGCTCCAAGGCTAAGCGCCCGAGGGTGTTATGAGGTATACTGGCAGCTGATAAGTTGCTCTTCAGCTTGTCTTTGTACCTTAGCCATGGGCGTCCTATATTCCTGCAGCCTTGATCTAACCGGCTGTACATTAGGATCTTGGGTATCCTGTCATCAGACATTCTCAAGACCAGTTCACCGTAACTGAGACTGTATGAAAAAAGTCTCGATTCCTCCAATATTACACCTGTTATTATAATGTTATATATATATATATATATATATATATATATATATATATATATTGATAAATTTATTAATATTTCCAACTTTGAGTTAACTAAACATCAAAGGGAAATGCTTAACCTGGGACCCAACTTCTATATATACCTTAATTATAATGGTTTAATTAAAAAAACCTGAAATATTGGAAGTATCGATAAGGTTCAGCAAGACTATCTGATTACAACAACACCAGAATTTCGGGACTGACTCAAGAATGTGACAGTCAAGGAAAGACATCACCATAAGCAAAAAAAAAAAAAAAAAATCATTAGAAATTACTGCTAAGGAACTACGAAGTCATTCAGATATAAACTGAAGGTTTTTTTCTATTGGTTCAGTACTGGGCCAAACTTATAGTAATTTCAATTTTTCTAGTCTCAAAAATAATGAAGGGTGTCTTATTAAGATAGATTATATATAAGGGTGTTTCATTAAGACGGATCAAAGTCAGAAGTAAATAAATCAGTCTTATTGGTGAAAATTTATTTATTTCTCTATTGAATCATGTTATTTAAGTCATGACAGTTATGTGTGAAAAATAATATCGCCCAAATATCCGCCAAATTTGAAAGAAAAAGAAAAAAATCATTAGACACTTAAACTTAATTCACATTTAAAATAGGTCCAAGTTATAGGAACACTCTTTATATTTACTTTAAATTAATTTAAAAAACCCTCCATTCATGTAAGACATTTTGGTGATATCCTTATATTCATCGAGAATATGGATGAAATATATTGTCTCCAAAAACAACTCGAAAACAATTCTGTCCTTAAATTTACATATGAACTTAATAATAGCAATGAAATTCCTTTTCTAGATATATTGATAAACACTAATAATAATAAATTCACTATCTCCCCATATAAGAAATTTACGAGCATAAATTCGTACATTCTCGACTATATGAGTGAATGTCCAAATTACTATATAATAGTAATAATAAGAAAACTAATAAACCATGGAAAAATTAATTTATCCACAAAACACATTTTCTAGAGTGAATTAAAAAAATATAAAACAAATTCTTCTTATTAATAATTTCCCTAGTTATATTGTCAATAAACAAATAAGATTCTCCATTAGAAATTTTAATACAAAGCAAATAGAATCTTGAAATAATTCTAAACTTTTATAATGTAATCAAATACATTCTAATTATAAACAGGATGAAAATATTCTGAAAAAAACTAATACTAATATATCCACCACAGATCCTAGTAAATAAAATAAAATTAATTACTATTTTTATTGTTTTTTTTTTGCTGTTTACATTGTTTTTCTCAATTTTGTCCCTTACTTTTGGACGATCCTATTTTGAAAATAAATAAATAATTGTTATAATTCTTTTTCTATCCTTTGCAAATGATTCAAATTTTAGTATGTTATTATGGATGATAACGACTACCAGTTGTCAAAATTTCAGCTTTTCACAGTTGTTATTTCTAACAAATATTAGGTTTTAAAATTTTGTCCCTTAGTTTTGGACGCTACTGTATATATATATATATATATATAATTAAAAACTAACCCAAGATTACACCTCCATTTCAAAACTATAAATAAGTAAAACATTTCATTGCTTAGTTATTCCAAACATGGCATCAGGATGAAACAGTCATCTAACAGTTAAGGTTTAATATTAAAATTAAACTTGAATACAGATGACCAGTTTCGAAACAGTAATTTTTGGAATGTATGAATGGAATCGTATTTTAAAAAAATAATATGTTTATATATATGCGGATGACAAAATATTTACATTATTCGGACTATTGTCCTTACCTTCGTCGCCATATTCATTCAGGCGGATGTCGAACTGAACAGTTTCGCTCACTGGGGTAGACTGTTTCAGCTCCACGTGCTATGTTTACGTCTCCTGTTAACAACCCTCTGAAAGTTCTCCACTGCCTTAACCGGGTATTGAACTCACACTCTTTGAGTTCTGTCACTGGATCTATCCACTGTGCCATGTGTCCTTGAGGACATCTGGGTATGAAGTTCTGGGTTTTATAAACCTAATGTTTTCAGCAACCATTTTTATCAGTGCTCATATTGCAATTTTGCTGTTATCATTGCATGTTTTTACCAGAGCTCATATTGCAACTTTATTGTTATCATTGCTTTTCTCTGGCACTCCTTATTACTGGTTCCCATATTGTATTTATTTCTATGCTTGGTCGGCTCAGGAGATTTTTGTGGCCTAGCATATGTGCTGATTCCTTAAGTTTACGAATTTTCCAATGGTGTTCCTTGTCTATGATCTGAACATGATGCCACAGGAGGCGGTGAGCTCCCTTCTCTCCATATGTGGTCACCCACGCCTGATTTTTCCACTTCCTGTTAAAGCTTTCTGGTGTTCTTGAAGCCTTACCATGAGGAGGAGGCCTGTCTCTCCTTTATATTCCTTTCCGCAGCTGCACGGGACAGCGTACACACAGTCTTTCATGTTCCCTCTATGGAGTGGGGAGGGGGTCTTACTCGGGAGAGATATCTGCGAAGTGTCGTCAAGCTTTTGAACGTCGTTCTGATGTTATATGGATCGCAGGAATTTAGGTACAAATGGCAGCGGTAAAAATGGCAAAAGTGGATCAATTAGAAAAAATGGCAAAAGGAAAAAAAAATATAGATGAATGTCTCACAATGAGTTTATTAAAATCTTAGATACAATAATACATAATGGGAAAACATGAGAAGTTTGTCAAATTAAAAAGAATATTCAGCTAAAGCTCCCCCCTCCCATGGGATTTTACTTTTTACTGTGTCTGAACACACTGAAAAACTTGGGAAAAAACAATTAGGTCCACTTGATGACGGCTTCCGGTATTGAAATCAGAAACCGACATTAACCGGTGTTTATCGAAAAAAAGTTCCTCGTCAGTTTTGTACACTTACAGTTGTTTTTTTTTTTTTTTTTAATTTCACTAGTTTGAACACCTCGGAATCAGTAATGCAGTCGAATAAAAGAAAGCAATATATTGGATACATTATTACTATGACGTTTAATATATTTAAATTTTGTTACATTTCTATTTATAAAAAAAACACAAAAAGCACAAAAAGAAAACATTCCAATTATAAAAAATAAACTATTTAAAAAATATATATATATATATATATATATATATATATATATATAAAATAAATGTATTAGTGTATATATATATATATATATATATATATATATATATATATATATATATACACTAATACATTTATTTTATATATATATATATATATATATATATATATATATATACTAAAACATTTATTTTATATATATATATATATATATACACTAATACACTTATTTTATATATATATGTATATATATATATATACACGCTAATACACTAATATATATACACTAATACACTTATTATATATATATCAACACTAATACACTTATTTTATATATATATATATATATATATATATATGTATATATATATATACACACACACACACACACACATATATATATATATATATATATATATATATATATATATAAACATCTAATCCGAATGTCAGCTATCAATTATAAAATTAATTACAGTCATTAAATTCATTTAAACACCCTGCGATTTGTGCTTTTACTGCAATTAGGAGTAGGAACCTAGCACCCCCCCATAAAACCTCTAAAAATCGACATCGAAAATTAAAAAAAAATGTTTTTAATACTAATACGGGAACTTAGCCCCTATTTAAAACAAGAGAAGGAGCTTAGTTCCCCCCCCCCCCACAACTAGAGTAAATATCTATTTAAAAATATTATTTAAAAATATTGAGGGGAGGGGGATTTAGCCCTATTTTAAACTAGAGGAATGGGACCTTAGACCCATCCTTCTCAAACGGTCGTAATTTTCTGTTGTCGAATTGCCATTTTTCCCTATTTATCCACTTTGCCATATTTACCGCTGCCATTTTTAACGTTGCCATTTTTACCGTAGCCATTTTTACCGTTGCCATATTTACCGCTGCCATTTTTACCGAGCAACTGACCACAGATCCTTTGTATTTTCTCTGAAAACCCCTTCACATAAGGCAGGCAGACTGTTTTCTGAGTGTTGTTGTCCTCCTCCTCTTGTACCCGCATATTCCAGTTTTTGGGGGTTGCTGTCATGTACCCAGGGTAGTTGTTACGCTGACAGATACATATATATATATATATATATATATATATATATATATATATATATATATATATATATATGTAAGCAAATATATGGATATAGATCCGACAGTATGAAGAAAAATATTCGGAAAAAACAAACAAAAATCCTTATATGCAATTATGCTGTTTTAATGTTAATATAATGTCAACGTCGGACGTTTCGGTCTAATAAACCATCTTCAGGACATATTCATAAAATATAATTAACATTATCAATTCAACATGACAAAGACGATGGACATAAGAATCTTAAGCGGATTTATGAAACAGGCATAATATCAATCTCACGCACGGTGAATACTAGACCTGGCTTCTTTAGTATTTCCCCTTTTCTAGCGAGATTAATGCTCGACAAGCGTACATATAAATTTTAGATCAAAATAGAATTCTTTTCATTTTTCATTCAAAATACTCAAATTTTAGGAATACGTTTTCACAGCGTCGCCCACGTGACGACAACGTGACCATGTTTAAAACGGAACGATGATCAGATAAAACTTTCGGTTATCTGTTTAGATAAGTCTTGTTCTTATGTCCATCGTCTTTGTCATGTTGAAATGTCAATTTTAATTATATTTTATGAATATGTCCTGAAGATGGTTTATTAGACCGAAACGTCCGACGTTGACATATTAACATTAGAACAGCATAATTGCATATAAGGATTTTTGTTAGTTTTTTCCGTATATTTTTCTTCATATATATATATATATATATATATATATATATATATATATATATATATATATATATGTATATGTGACGTCGTCCCCTGGTCGCAGCGCCAACCGTGACGTTCTATCCTAGTCTACCACGGCACCAACTTTGACGTCCCTAAACAGCACCAATTGTGACGTCCTCGCCGCGGCGCCAGCCGTTCGCTCCTCGCTGCTCCGTTCGGGTGTCGCTGCTCCAAATGTGACGTTCTAACCTTTTGCTGATTCGAGTGGGAATCTGGTTAGATTTGATATCAGCCTCGTCGTTCCCAACTCGCTTCCAACGCCTGGTTACCAAGGTAACTGCACTGATCCCCCAGTCCGCCTACCCACGTTGTGAATTGATCTTAGGCAGACGAGATCAAACAGTGGTTGGGGCCGTACTGCAAAACGAGTTCAACGGGGGTGATACCACACAAATATGCATAAAAGACAATAAAATGAAAACTCAAAAGTTCAAAGTATCAAAGAAAAAGGTAACAAACTTTATGTCTAGTTGTTCGATACATAGGACTGCATCTATCTCCCGACCCGTTCTATGGATTGTGACACGTCGTTTTCCGCTAGGCAAGTTTTAACACTTCAAGTTGTCTGCTCTCTAAGAAATTGGTGTTTCGGTGGGTCTTTGGACGAAAGTCGAAAAAAAAAACTTATTTCGGTGATCTGGATCTAAGTCGCTCTTCAAAATAATTGTTCTTGGGTTGAAGAGGTGTCCGGAATGTGCGTGAATCTTGGTCAGCTATCTGCGAGGCTTGCTTCAACTGAAGACTGACTCTGGGAACTGCTGGGACTCAACTCAACTCTGCTCGTTGTGGCTTCGTTTATATGGGCGCCGACCAAAACCGGTGTGAGTTTGTCGGCGCCGGGGGGTTCCTCGATAATTCTAAATACATATCCACCTCTCTGATTAGAAATTCCCACCTTCTTCCATTTTTGGGAACCTTTCCTCACTCCCACCTTCTCATCATACTTCAGAGGGGCGTGAACTGCCCTCCCCACATCTTCGTAGCAACCTCTCTTACTCATCCTCCAGATGGGCTGCAACAGCCTCCCTCGTGCGTCACGTGATCACCACTCGACCAATGATGTCTCAGTCGGGCGTGGACGAATCCGCGGCTTTGTTTCAGGAAGAAAAAAAAATATCTTGCTTAACAAAAAAAAAAAAAAATGATCTCTTCTCTTTCCCTTTTCTTCCTCTTAATCGCCGTTATCATTTCTCCGGCCGCGAACGGGACAATGTGACAATGGCGGTCATAACTCTTGTTCTACACGTGGTTTACGTCAGGTATTTTATCGCTAATTATCAGAATGGGTGGTCTTCCTAACACGGTCTCAAAAAGAAACATCTCCAAAGTTTCAGTCAGTCTGTCGCCTCGAAGAAAGAAAAAAAAAAACACTTCTAGGTTCCCATTCATTTTCCTTCGGTATATATTTCTGATAACATAATTTTATTATCGCAGGCCAAGGATGTTCCGTCGAAGGAAAATCGGTCAACGGACACTCGTAGGTGGTCCTTAATTTTTTATATCTGTCCAAAGTCCCTTTAGTTGCCTGTTTTTCGTCACTTATCGAAATAACATTTTCATTTGATTTTTTTTTTCTTTGGTCAGCCGGTCTGTAGTTGATAATAAGATGTCTTCCCGTACCAATAGTTTGTTTTCATATCCTTAGATAACACAGCCGATGCCAAAACATATCTGATTCTTTCTTTCTTTCCTTTTCTTTTTACTCAGAATTTCCCTGTCATTGTAATGACACTCTTTCGCCATTTGTTACTTATCAAAATATCCTTTTATCCATTGTCTCTTAGCCGTGTGTGTGTTCTTGCTTAACACCCACGATTCGGTCCTTAGCCTCTCCTTTTCCTCTTTTCATTCTTTTCCCTTTCTGCCTCGTTAAATGGTGCCACATATATATATATATATATATATATATATATATATTTCCAATTTTCAAAGCACAGATTTTCTAAGCACAGCTTCGATGTGTCACAAGGACGAAAGTATGGGGCACCCAGTGAGGATTGAACTCACTACTCAGTCGTAATTGAGCTAGCGAGACAAGCTTGTTAACCATTACACCAGGCTGAGGTGTCTTATATATTTAATTGTGTATGTGTATTAGTAAATTACATGTGATGTTTTTTTTAAGCATGGATCACGAGGGGGTTTCGGCTCTTAGATCATCATATCCGTACAGACGGTGACCCAGGCAACATATGAGCCATCCGTGCGCTACAACACTTCTGGTAGCGTAAGGATTCCCTAGCCCACTGCGACACGTTAGGCGACTCGTCAGGCTTTTATATATATATATATATATATATATATATATATATATATATATATATTGAACAATAAAAATTAAAAAATTAAAATCCTCAGACACACTGGGTTGTAGATTAATATTCTTTCGTTTTTTTATTATTATTCCATTTAGATTCCTCGACTAGTTTCGGCCGAAATGGCCATCATCGGGAGGAGAAATATTTCTGCTTGCTGCTAGCACTAAACTACAGAAATGAATGTCTTGATGGAGAAAATGAACTTTTGTCTGTAGTTTTCATTTGTTTTTATATTTTTTTTATCTTTTTAACATGAATCTTTTAATATTCCTTGTGTTGGTCAAACAGTCTCTTTTAAGTTGTTATTTGAGATAAGAGCTGGATGCTGCTATGAATTCTCTGGTCAGTTTGACAGTTTTATTGGACTTGGTGAGGGGATGTGTCTCTTTTTAGTGTTTGTTTGTGTGTGTGTGTTAGTTGGTTCTTAGGGAGTGAGTGAGTATGATATGTGTAAGCGTGTGTATTGCTGTGGGTGTGTGTTATCATTTGGCTCATTAGGGAGTGAGTGCGTATGATGTGTGTAAGTGTGTCTATTCGTGTGGGTGAGTGTATAAGTGTGAGGCCTCCACACCTCCGTAAGCCTGTCTGTCTTGTGTGGGTGAGAAACGTGGGTAGTTTTTTTATTTGTTGATTTATATCTATATATTGTTAAATTTGTGATTTAGCCCGGCTGGATATTTTGTTTTTAGACGTTGTATCCACTTATTTTCATGCGACTCTAAAATCTTTCTAATGTTATCTGCTCTGAACTTTTCTATTCTCTCAATTATAGTGAATTTGGCATGGGTTTTGAAATCGTGTTTTTCCAGGCGGAAATGTTGTTCTACAGGTAACAATTTTTCATGGGGAGTCGACTTAATTCGTTTACGATAATTGTTAATTCTGTAGTGAAAGGGCCATTCAGATTTTCCTACATATTGTTTCTGGCATAGTGTGCATTCTAGGAGGTAAATTATGTTATGACTTCTACAGTTAGAATCGTGGTAGATTTTGAAAGTAGATTTAGTGACTGAGCTAGTGAATAAATTCGTGTTTTCAACATGGTTGCAACATAAACTTCTTTTGTTGTTGCATGGTTGGGAAAATCCTGTTGTTTTTGTTCTTAGTTTATTACGGTTTACCTTGTCCCCTGAAATGTGGTTACTACCTATGATTTCTTTTAGGTTCTTAGGTCTACGATATGCAAGAAGGCCGGGTTCCTTAAACAGTTTTTTTAGGTCTGGTTTGAGATGTAGTATTTCCCAGCGACGTTTGATTATTTGGGATAGTGGAGGCAGAGTGGGGTTGAAAGTGGTTACTAGAGGGATGCGGCTAGATTTATTTTTAATCTTGTACATTAGGGTGTCTTCTCTAGGTGTGAAAATTGCTTTATTTATTTGTTCCCTGATTAGGTGTTGTTTATAGCCACGTGTTGTGAATTGATGCTCCAGATTTTCAATGTGTTTATTTGGAGAGACTTGATATTTAAAATCGTGAATAAGTCTATATGAATCCTCTCCAATGTCTTCTTTCATAGATAATAAAGTAAAGGAAGTTGTGGAAAACTATGACCGTCTAACTAATGAAGACACATGATATTTAAAATTGTGAAGAAGGGAAGAGGAAACCATTCCACTACTCTTCTGAAGAAGCCGTGACATCTCAAAGATAATAAAGAAAAAGAAGCTGTGGAGAGATATGACCGCCTAAGTAATGAAAACACATGACATTTGAAATTTCAAAGAATGAAAGAGGAAACCACTCCACTAGATTTCTGAAAAATTCGTCACAGCCAAAAGATAATAAAGAAAAGGAAGATGGGGAGAGCTATGACCCTCTTCATTATGCTGGGACGAGATATTGAAAACAAACATGATTCAAATTATACGGCGAAAGAAAAAAAAAACATGAAAATGGTCACAATCCTGTTTTACACTATATTATAGATAGCTTGTCAAAATTGGCCACTGTACAAAAATGTACTTGTAAAATTGAATTTTCTTTAAAAAGACATGTTAGTTAAATCAAATAAAACTTTCGCTTAAGAATTTTATTCATTGAAAACAATTTGTTGCATTCAAAGTGTTTCGATATACCTTCACAGTGTCGACAAACTCTAAAGAAACGTTTAACAGAACCCAGACTCTTTGAGCCCGAAATTTAAACCCATCCCAACAGGAATGGTCACAGATATTGACCTCAGAAATTCCATTCCTTGTTTCAGCGACAATCTACTCTTGTCAACGAAATGGTTTACAGCTTTGCTGAAAGCGTAGACGAAACCGACAGCTTGTCTGGTAAAGAAATTAGTCCTTTCTTCAGCAAACTTACGTTCCTCGTCTTTCAATGCCCGATGTAGCTTTATACTTGTAAAATCAACAATAATCAATGCGTATAAATATCTTGTATGACAACGCCTCGAAAAAAAAATTGCTGTGACCGTTCTTTTACTCGTCAAAATCATCGAAAAGTACTTAATAAAAATAAAACACGCGATATTTTATGAGAAACGAGGGCAAAACCTTGCCGTGTATCGATACAAATATTCAGTGATATTTACAGAAATACCTCTACGCTGGTATAAGGCTACATGTGTGGGTCTGGTTTGGTTTGTTTTAGGGCATATCAATCGTTTTTAAGTTATTTAATATTGGATCTCACGTTTTGATAAACAATGAGTCAATTAAACAAAGAGATCCTAAAATAAAAATATATCCATTCGGTTTAAGCGAGATTTAATAAAAAAAAACAAAAAAAATAAGAACCCTACGCATACACTCGGTTTACTTGGGAATAAAAATAATCTACACATACATCCGGTTTAAACGAGATTAAAAAATGAAATAAACTAAAAAAACTAGGCATACACTCGGATTACTTGGGAATAAAAATAATCTACACCTACATCCGGTTTAAACGAGATTAAAAAATAAAATAAACTAAAAAACCTAGGCATACACTCGGTTTACTTGGGAATAAAAATAATCTACACATACATCCGGTTTAAACGAGATTAAAAAATGAAATAAAATAAGAAACCTACGCACCAACCTTATATATATATATATATATATATATATATATATATATATATATATATATATATATATATATATATATATATATATATATATATATATATTCAAATGAGAGAAAGGACAGATGGAGTAAAAATCCACTGTTCGTAGCATTTACTTTTTTAAAAAAAATGCTCAATACAAAGTAGAGCTATATGATTTTATTATAACCTCTTATAATAATAATAATAATGATAATATATATATATATATATATATATATATATATATATATATATATATATATATATATATATATATATGAGTTGACCAGTTACCTTCAGTTGTGCCAAAGGCTTTTCCAGCCTTTTCTCTTTCATTCTAACTTAACATGTCCGCCTATTATTAAAGAATGTCCACGTCGAATCACTTGCCGCTTCAAAAATATAATCACAGTCAAATCCTCCCACGTCTAAAATGGGAAAAAGTTTGAGTGTCATTAGAAGATATTTGCCAGCCAAGCTGGTTTAGATGTCAGATGTCTTACAAAGAAAACCCCAATTCCTTTTCTGATATTATAGTTGTGCTGTTAATAATTATGTTACGAATAGGGTCCGGTAGGTCTCCATGTATATTTATTTAAATATTTGTTATTTAACAGTTAAAATACTTCATAATAATTAAAAAGATATCCAAATACTGGACAATTTTTATCTTTATTTTCTCCCGAAATTACTGCAAATATATGAAGTTTAGAACGGCTCATGATCAAACATAATAGACATTCATTTTCTGTTATATATATGTTTTTAACGCAATTCAGCCCAAACAATGCAGAAGTGCCACTAGCACGCAAGGCGTTACAGAGCCTTGAGAACAAGAATAAAGAGATTTGTTTGAGGAAAGCATACAGAGAAGGGCGGGGAACAAGCTCAAGGTGTCAGATGTCGATGGACATTACAATTGAATATTTGAAGATTATAGTCATCGGGGAAGCAAGTAAGGGGAAGGGAGTTCCACAGACGAGAAGGACGGGAGAAAAAGCTGTTTGAGAAGAAGAGACGGTTACATTTAACCGTTTTGACAGTGAAAGGTTGGGACCGAGATGTCAGTTTGGCAACTCGTTTAAATTCATGTACTCCGGGAACCAGCGAAAATAGCTCGTCGGAACAGTTGCCGTGGAAATATTTGTAGAAGAGACAGAGGGAGACCAAGGCACGTCTGTGGGATAGCGATTGTAGACTAGATGCCAGATGAGGATCTATCATCTTGCATATACGTGTCCAGATTTGGCCAAGGACCTCGAGGCGTACAGTGGGAGGACCAAACCATACATGACAGCAATATTCCATATTTAACAATGTATGTTTATACACACACACACGCACACACACACACACACACACACACACACACACACACACACACATATATATATATATATATATATATATATATATATATATGGGTGAAACACACACAGTTACAAATAAATAAACAAATTATTAAAACAGAGCATGATTCACGTGTACTTCTTATAATATGTAGATCAAATCGGCCTGTTAGAAAAATTTGTGGAATAAAAATTTAACAGAATCATAATATTGGCATTAAGATTAATAAAACTTATTAGATTTTTGTGTTTTGACTCATTTTCTTGACAGTTGTTCAATGAAGAAATACGCAGATTGGAGTTGAATATATATATATATATATATATATATATATATATATATATATATATATATATATATATATATATATAATTTTGAAATGGACAACAATTATTTTAAGACATTTTTATGTTTAACATTCTTTTTATACATATACAAGTATTTAAGTAAATGCTCTGTTTATAATAAACAGTATTAAACAACATTTACCGGCACGTCAGGCTATATGACGGTTCCGTATAGTATACAGGTTTGAATCCTGTCGGAGGACGAATATTATCTATAAGAATTTGTCGGACATTCAGGCCGCTAAATGTTGTTAATACTGTTTATTATAAACAGACCCTTTACTTAAATATTTGTATCTATAAAAAGAATGTATAAACATAAAAATGTCTTTGTCCATTTCATAATGTGTGACGTCATTTGTTTACATTTGATACGCCATGAGTAGATATGAATGTACGTGAGAGAGTCATAGAAGATTGAAGTTTAAATGCAGTAAATTCGACCTTGCTAACCGAATGCTCCTCTGTGGCTAAATCGGTTAAAGGCACGTCAGGCTATAAGACGGTTCCGTATAGGATACAGGTACGAATCCTGTCGGAGGACGCATATTTTCTATGAAAATTTCTCGGACATTCAGGCCGGTAAATGTTGTTAATACTGTTTATTATAAACAGAGCATTTACTTAAATATTTGTATCTATAAAAAGAATGTATAAACATAAAAATGTCTTAAAATATATTGATTTATATATAAAATCACACATTGGGGATTTGGGTTAACTCAGATGATATAAATTCCACAGGGAGGTCTCTAATCAACTCCAACAACATTCCACAGAAAAGTGAGTCCCACTTCTGTGTTTATTCCTCGTTTCGTTTTAAAAAGGACACAGGCGTGTCCGAAAATTCCAACTTTAAAATCTTTCTCTTTGTGCTTCAGTTTAGTCAAAATCCTAATATATAAAACCTATAGGCAATATAGTTATTTTTTGTCCTTTTACCCCTCAAATTTTATTATCGGGCCTATTTAATCTCTCTCTCTCTCTCTCTCTCTCTCTCCCTCTTTCATATATATATATATATATATATATATATATATATATATATATGTGTGTGTGTGTGTGTGTGTGTGTGTGTGTGTGTGTGTGTCTGTTCTGTTTAAATGAGGAAGCGAGTAGGTCTGCTCATCTACTTAAGTATTTCATTACAAGGCTTGGCTCTAAATTCAAAATAAAAACCATTCCTTGTCGGCAAGAATTTGTCAAAGACTGCTCTAATCTGTAATCATAGAAAACCGAAAACCTTGAGACGTTGACGCGAAACATCAGTAAATACCTTCCTTTCCCTTTTCCAGAGGACCAGGCATGTTTATGTTTTTCTAATGTTGGTAAGTCTTTGGGGAGAATGGTGTTTATTTTAGATTTGAAGCACTCAGGCAGATGTCCTAACTTCCAGGAATTGTGTGGGCGGATAAAATAATTTTTTTTTTTAATTTACATTTTTTTTTTTTGGCGGGATTCATTAATTAATTTACATTTTTGGTTAAAGCAGAGGTAATTTAAACAGGTTCAGAACACTACAACATATTTACATACATTAATTTTAAAACTGACTCATGATTCTTAACACGTATTAAGTGTGTATGTTTTTTGAGGAGAGGAAATTCAGCATCTCTCTTCAGTATATGTGGAAACAGTTACAGATATCTTATCTTTGATTAATCTGGCACAAGGCCACTGTCATTGACCGGGTCTATTTAATAAAAGACACACTCTAACAGGTTTTATTATTCAAGTTCAATTTTTTAAAGAACACCAAAAATGCAGAAGGATGTGTACCTGTGTCTTAACGATTAATACCCTAGGTAGGAGGATAAACTACATCCGCGTCCTGGGTATGAGGATAAACTACATCCGCGTCCTGGGTATGAGGATAAACTACATCCGCGTCTTGGGTATGACGATAAACTACACCTGCGTCCTGGGTAAGACGATAAACTACATCCGAGTCCTGGGTTAGACGATAAACTATATCCGCGTCCTGGGTAAGACGATAAATTACGTCCGGCAGCAAGGCCTCTAATCAGGAAGTTTTGAGGAGCGTAGAATCACCTCTTAATTGCTGGTGTTCCCAGGTCCACTCTAACCCGAGATGGTAGCACCTGTTAATGCCCCAACTATGCGCAAATAGTTAACAAATAGATAAACTACATCTGTGTCCTGGGTACGACGATAAACTACATCCGCGTCCTGGGTATGACGGTAAACTAACTCCGCGTCCTGGGTAAGACGATAAACAACATCCGAATCCTGGATAAGACGATAAAATAGCCAAATTGAAAGATTGCTTTCTTTAACACGGCTCCCCGATGGCTCGGAGAGAGGCTAAATTTGTTTCACCATCAGTATACAACTCCGTAGTGCCCTTTTCCCTTTGGGAATATATCGCCCTTAGAAACAGAATGAAACTCCAGATCGCAGTCCTCAATTTGGTAAAACCATTGCTCGCTGATATGTCCTTGAATGGGACATAGATGGTTCCGGCCTGTTTGAATCAGGAGTCCTAAAAATGACTTCTCCAGATACAGGAATATCTCCATATTTTTGAATCAGGAGTCCTAAAAATGACTTCTCCAGTTACAAGAATATCTCCATATTATATGTAAGACCCTTCCTAGTTTTTCTCCTTACATACTGCTTTGCTCTGTAAATTTTATCCGAAATTGCCAAATCGGAAAGTTTTTCAGGTCCTGACATGACTTGCCACAAATGGAAAATTACAGAAAGCAGTAAGAAGGTTCCCAGGTGACATGCAGCTGTTGTATCTGTCCTGGGTGTGGGTACCCCAGCATAGATACCAAGCCTACATAGGCGCCAGTTTTGTGTTAGTGATCTTCACAGCAACAACAGGTGCTCAGTAATGATATTATTCAAAATCTCAAAAAGCTGATACCCATATGAGACCTATCTGCCAATCTTACCTTCTTATCTTAGATTAATAAGTATTAGTACTGGTTGAGTATTCTTTATCCGAAATTTCAAATCCGGAAGTTTTTCAGCTGTTGACGTGATTTGCCACAAATGGAAAATTAGGAAAGCAATGGAAAGCTTTCTAGGTGATGTACAGCCCAGATACATAGCCTACGCTGGCTCCAGGTTGTTGTGGATTACTTACCAAGTGTTTCGTACTCAGTAAAGATATTATTTATAATTTCAAAATGTCCTGCTTTTATATATTTTTGTAAGTAGTAATCATATTTTTTGTACACTTACAAAACGTACAAAACATTATTTGCGTGAGTTTTACATGACTGGAATCATTACCTCTATCTGTATATACAAAAAACATGATTAAATTTGATATAAAACTACCTTCAGGGTACATGTTATTTGTAAAGGGTATTCCAATAACTTCGACCGATTTTAATGTGAATAAAGTTTAAGCGGGTAATGATTTTTTTTGTTTTTCTTTCAGATTTCGCGGTCATTTGGACGATATTATTTTTCACATATACTTGCCATAACTTAAATAACATGATCCAATAGAGAAATAAATAAATTTTCACCAATAACACTGATTTATTTACTGCTGACTTTGATCAGTCTTAATGAAACACCCTTTATAAAAAATACTTTCAGGTTATATATATAAGATGTTATGAAATGTAAGGGATATCATGGTAATGCTTGGGTCTCATTTCTAAGTTGCCACATTTTGTAGATACTATATACAAATTAAATAACCTGTATTCCCATATCCAAAAAATATCTGAAGATCGAAAAACATCCAGTCTCAAGAATTTCGGATAAAGCATTCTCAATTTGTACAAGCATACATTATTTACATTATTCGGACTATTGTCCTGATCTTTGTGGCCATGTTTATTACAACGTTTCGGCCCTTCAGTATCTGTCTATATTTCTGAGATGAGGTATTATGTACACTATTTACATTATTAGGACTATCGTCCTGATCTTTGTCACCATATTTATTACAACGTTTCGGCCTTTCAGTATCTGTCTATATTTCTGAGATGAGGTATTATGTACACTATTTACATTATTCGGACTATTGTCCTCATCTTTGTCGCCATATTTGTTACAAAGTTTCTGCCTTTCAGTATCTGTCTATATTTCTGAGATGAGGTATTATGTACACTATTTACATTATTAGGACTATCGTCCTCATCTTTGTCGCCATATTTGTTACAACGTTTCTGCCTTTCAGTATCTGTCTATATTTCTGAGATGAGGTATTATGTACACTATTTACATTATTCGGACTATTGTCCTCATCTTTGTCGCCATATTTGTTACAACGTTTCGGCCCTTCAGTATCTGTCTATATTTCTGAGATGAGGTATTATGTACACTATTTACATTATTAGGACTATCGTCCTCATCTTTGTCACCATATTTATTACAACGTTTCGGCCCTTCAGTATCTATCCATATTTCTGAGATGAGGTATTATGTACACTATTTACATTATTCGGACTATTGTCCTCATCTTTGTCGCCATATTTGTTACAACGTTTCTGCCTTTCAGTATCTGTCTATATTTCTGAGATGAGGTATTATGTACACTATTTACATTATTCGGACTATTGTCCTCATCTTTGTCGCCATATTTGTTACAACGTTTCTGCCTTTCAGTATCTGTCTATATTTCTGAGATGAGGTATTATGTACACTATTTACATTATTCGGACTATTGTCCTCATCTTTGTCGCCATATTTATTACAACGTTTCTGCTTTTCAGTATCTGTCTATATTTCTGAGATGAGGTATTATGTACATTATTTACATTATTTGGACTATTGTCCTCATCTTTGTCGCCATATTTGTTACAAAGTTTCTGCCTTTCAGTATCTGTCTATATTTCTGAGATGAGGTATTATGTACACTATTTACATTATTCGGACTATTGCCTCATCTTTGTCGCCATATTTATTACAAGGTTTCTGCCTTTCAGTATCTGTCTATATTTCTGAGATGAGGTATTATGTACATTATTTACATTATTCGAACTATTGTCCTAATCTTTGTCGCCATATTTATTACAACGTCCCGGCCTTTCAGTATCTGTCTATATTTCTGAGATGAGGTATTAAATACACTATTTACATTATTCGGACTATTGTCCTCATCTTTGTCGCCATATTTATTACAAAGTTTCTGCTTTTTAGTATCTGTCTATATTTCTGTGATGAGGTATTATGTACACTATTTACATTATTCGGACTATTGTCCTCATCTTTGTCGCCATATTTATTACAACATCCCGGACTTTCAGCATCTGTCTATATTTCTGAGATGAGGTATTATGTACACTATTTACATTATTCGGACTATTGTCCTCATCTTTGTCGCCATATTTATTACAACGTTTCTGCTTTTCAGTATCTGTCTATATTTCTGAGATGAGGTGTTATGTACATTATTTATATTATTCGGACTATTGTCCTCATCTTTGTCGCTATATTTATTACAACGTTTCTGCCTTTCAGTATCTGTCTATATTTCTGAGATGAGGTATTATATACATTATTTACCTTATTTGGACTATTGTCCTCATCTTTGTCGCCATATTTATTACAACGTTTCTGTCTTTCAGTATCTGTCTATATTTCTGAGATGAGGTATTATATACATTATTTACATTATTCCGACTATTGTCCTCATCTTTGTTGCCATATTTATTACAACATCCCGGACTTTCAGTATCTGTCTATTTTTCTAAGGTGAGGTATTATGTACACTATTTACGTTATTTGGACTATTGTCCTCATCTTTGTCGCCATATTTATTACAACGTCCTAGCCTTTCAGTATCTGTCTATATTTTTGAGATGAGTTATTATGTACATTATTTACATTATTCAGACTATTGCCACATCTATCGCCAGATTTATTACAACGTTTCGGCCGTTGTACGCTCCGGCCTTCTTCAGGTGTCGAATTTAACCCTTTATTTCGCTTACTGGGGTAGACTGTTCTAGTTTCACGTGCCATGTTTAATGGATGTCAGTTATCAGTTATCTCCTGTTAATTTCCCTCTGAAAGTTCTCCACTGAACACACTGGACATAATATTTTATCGAACTCCACTGAACATAATACCTTATTGAACTCACACTCTTTGGGTTCTGTCACTGGATCTAACCAACGCCTTTATCCACTGTGCCATGTGTTTGAGGATTTCTGTGTATGAATTTTTGGGTATTATAAAACTAATGTCTGCAGCAACCATTTTAACCAGTGTTCATATTGCAATTTTTTGCTGTTATCATTACATGTTTTTACCAGAGCTCATATTACAACTTTTGTTGTTATCGCTTTTCTCTGGCACTACTTATTAGTGGCTCCCATATTCATTTCTATGCTTGGTCGGCACTGGAGATTTTTGTGCCCTATCATATGTGCTGATTCCTTAAGTTGTACAAGCATCTTGGGAAATTTTTTTTTCTTTACAATTATTTACTTTATTGATTTTATTTTATTTCTTCACCATTCGCCATGTTTATCATAACACAATCGACGTTTGTAAAATTTTCAGGAAACGCTTGTACGTTTATGATTAATATACCGCGTCAAATTCATCATAAAATGTGCCTATGTATTAGAAAAATAAACACTTGGAGGCTGTGTGATATATTATCATGCAACCGCCAGAATATTCTTTACATATTTATTTAAATGTATATACGTAAAGAGGTATTGATATTTATTTTGTTAATTTCTGATACATAAAGATCGCTACGGATCGTTAGAAAGATATAAAATCAAAAGAGAATGGAAATATTGTAAAGCAATCGTGTAAAAAAAAAGTACCATGTTGGGAATTGCAAAAGAGTTGAAAGGATATCCCGGAAAAATAATAAAACTCAACTCAATACATTAGTAAGATAAGAACAAAAAAATAAACAGGATTTAAGAATGTCAGAAAAATAGATTATAATATAATAAGCAAGAATACTGGATTAAGCAGGAAGAAAATATCTTAAGATGATTTTGTCAATATAAACAAAAAAAAAAAAAAAAAAAAGAAAAATAGATTCCAGAAAATCTTGGACAAAGTCTTAAAGAGACCAGACTAACAAATTCAAGCAAACATTCAAACGAAAAATATTATTTTATACAGTCGTCATTATTATTATTATTTTATTATTAGTTTTATTCCATCTTATTATTGTTGCTTTTAATCCGAACACTCTGGCTCTATACACTCTTCATTATTACTATCATTTTATTACTAGTTTTATTCCATCTTGTTATTGTTGCTTTTAATCCGAACACTCTGGCTCTATACACTCTTCATTATTACTATTATTTTAATACTAGTTTTATTCCATCTTATTATTGTTGCTTTTAATCCGAACACTCTGGCTCTATACATTCTTCATTATTACTATTAATTTATTACTAGTTTGATTCCATCTTATTATTGTTGCTTTTTATCCCAACACTCTGGCTCTATACACTCTTCATTATTACTATTATTTTATTACTAGTTTTATTCCATCTTGTTATTGTTGCTTTTTACCCCAACACTCTGGCTCTATACACTCTTCATTATTACTATTATTTTAATACTAGTTTTATTCCATCTTGTTATTGTTGCTTTTATCCCAACGCTCTGGCTCTATACACTCTTCATTATTACTATTATTTTAATACTAGTTTTATTCCATCTTGTTATTGTTGCTTTTTATCCCAACACTCTGGCTCTATAAACTCTTCATTATAACTATTATTTTAATACTAGTTTTATTCCATCTTATTATTGTTGCTTTTAATCCGAACACTCTGGCTCTATACACTCTTCATTATTACTATTATTTTATTACTAGTTTTATTCCATCTTGTTATTGTTGCTTTTAATCCGAACACTCTGGCTCTATACACTCTTCATTATTACTATTATATTAATACTAGTTTTAATCCATCTTATTATTGTTGCTTTTAATCCGAACACTCTGGCTCTATACACTCTTCATTATTACTATTAATTTATTACTAGTTTGATTCCATCTTATTATTGTTGCTTTTTATCCCAACACTCTGGCTCTATACACTCTTCATTATTACTATTATTTTATTACTAGTTTTATTCCATCTTGTTATTGTTGCTTTTTATCCCAACACTCTGGCTCTATACACTCTTCATTATTACTATTATTTTATTAATAGTTTTATTCCATCTTGTTATTGTTGCTTTTTATCCCAACACTCTGGCTCTATACACTCTTCATTATTACTATTATTTTATTACTAGTTTTATTCCATCTTGTTATTGTTGCTTTTTATCCCAACACTCTGGCTCTATACACTCTTCATTATTACTATTATTTTATTAATAGTTTTATTCCATCTTGTTATTGTTGCTTTTTATCCCAACCCTTTGGCTCTATACACTCTTCATTATTACTATTATTTTAATACTAGTTTTATTCCATCTTGTTATTGTTGCTTTTTATCCCAACACTCTGGCTCTATACACTCTTCATTATTACTATTATTTTAATACTAGTTTTATTCCATCTTATTATTGTTTCTTTTTATCCCAACGCTCTGGCTCTATACACTCTTCATTATTACTATTATTTTATTACTAGTTTTATTCCATCTTATTATTGTTGCTTTTAATCCGAACACTCTGGCTCTATACACTCTTCATTATTACTATTATTTTATTACTAGTTTTATTCCATCTTGTTATTGTTGCTTTTAATCCGAACATTCTGGCTCTATACACTCTTCATTATTACTATTATTTTATTACTAGTTTTATTCCATCTTATTATTGTTGCTTTTTATCCCAACGCTCTGGCTCTATACACTCTTCATTATTACTATTATTTTATTACTAGTTTTATTCCATCTTGTTATTGTTGATTTTAATCCGAACACTCTGGCTCTATACACTCTTCATTATTACTATTATTTTATTACTAGTTTTATTCCATCTTGTTATTGTTGCTTTTAATCCGAACACTCTGGCTCTATACACTCTTCATTATTACTATTATTTTATTACTAGTTTTATTCCATCTTGTTATTGTTGCTTTTAATCCGAACATTCTGGCTCTATACACTCTTCATTATTACTATTATTTTATTACTAGTTTTATTCCATCTTATTATTGTTTCTTTTTATCCCAACGCTCTGGCTCTATACACTCTTCATTATTACTATTATTTTATTACTAGTTTTATTCCATCTTGTTATTGTTGATTTTAATCCGAACACTCTGGCTCTATACACTCTTCATTATTACTATTATTTTATTACTAGTTTTATTCCATCTTGTTATTGTTGCTTTTTATCCCAACACTCTGGCTCTATACACTCTTCATTATTACTATTATTTTATTACTAGTTTTATTCCATCTTGTTATTGTTGATTTTAATCCGTAAACTCTGGCTCTATACACTCTTCATTATTACTATTATTTTATTACTAGTTTTATTCCATCTTGTTATTGTTGCTTTTAATCCGAACACTCTGGCTCTATACACTCTTCATTATTACTATTATTTTATTACTAGTTTTATTCCATCTTATTATTGTTGCTTTTTATCCCAACGCTCTGGCTCTATACACTCTTCATTATTACTATTATTTTATTACTAGTTTTATTCCATCTTGTTACTGTTGCTTTTAATCCGAACATTCTGGCTCTATACACTCTTCAATATTACTATTATTTTATTACAAGTTTTATTCCATCTTGTTATTGTTGCTTTTAATCCGAACACTCTGGCTCTATACACTCTTCATTATTACTATTATTTTATTACTAGTTTTATTCCATCTTATTATTGTTGCTTTTTATCCCAACGCTCTGGCTCTATACACTCTTCATTATTACTATTATTTTATTACTAGTTTTATTCCATCTTGTTATTGTTGATTTTAATCCGAACACTCTGGCTCTATACACTCTTCATTATTACTATTATTTTATTACTAGTTTTATTCCATCTTGTTATTGTTGCTTTTAATCCGAACACTCTGGCTCTATACACTCTTCATTATTACTATTATTTTATTACTAGTTTTATTCCATCTTATTATTGTTGCTTTTTATCCCAACGCTCTGGCTCTATACACTCTTCATTATTACTATTATTTTATTACTAGTTTTATTCCATCTTGTTATTGTTGCTTTTTATCCCAACACTCTGGCTCTATACACTCTTCATTATTACTATTATTTTATTACTAGTTTTATTCCATCTTGTTATTGTTGATTTTAATCCGAACACTCTGGCTCTATACACTCTTCATTATTACTATTATTTTATTACTAGTTTTATTCCATCTTATTATTGTTGCTTTTAATCCGAACACTCTGGCTCTATACACTCTTCATTATTACTATTATTTTATTACTAGTTTTATTCCATCTTATTATTGTTGCTTTTTATCCCAACGCTCTGGCTCTATACACTCTTCATTATTACTATTATTTTATTACTAGTTTTATTCCATCTTGTTACTGTTGCTTTTAATCCGAACATTCTGGCTCTATACACTCTTCAATATTACTATTATTTTATTACAAGTTTTATTCCTTCTTGTTATTGTTGCTTTTAATCCGAACACTCTGGCTCTATACACTCTTCATTATTACTATTATTTTATTACTAGTTTTATTCCATCTTATTATTGTTGCTTTTTATCCCACCGCTCTGGCTCTATAGACTCTTCATTATTACTATTATTTTATTACTAGTTTTATTCCATCTTGTTATTGTTGATTTTAATCCGAAAACTCTGGCTCTATACACTCTTCATTATTACTATTATTTTATTACTAGTTTTATTCCATCTTGTTATTGTTGCTTTTAATCCGAACACTCTGGCTCTATACACTCTTCATTATTACTATTATTTTATTACTAGTTTTATTCCATCTTATTATTGTTGCTTTTTATCCCAACGCTCTGGCTCTATACACTCTTCATTATTACTATTATTTTATTACTAGTTTTATTCCATCTTGTTATTGTTGCTTTTAATCCGAACATTCTGGCTCTATACACTCTTCATTATTACTATTATTTTATTACTAGTTTTATTCCATCTTATTATTGTTGCTTTTTATCCCAACGCTCTGGCTCTATACACTCTTCATTATTACTATTATTTTATTACTAGTTTTATTCCATCTTGTTATTGTTGCTTTTAATCCGAACACTCTCGCTCTATACACTCTTTATTATTACTATTATTTTATTACTAGTTTTATTCCATCTTGTTATTGTTGCTTTTTATCCCTACCCTTTGGCTCTATACACTCTTCATTATTACTATTATTTTAATACTAGCTTTATTCCATCTTGTTATTGTTGCTTTTTATCCCAACACTCTGGCTCTATACACTCTTCATTATTACTATTATTTTATTACTAGTTTTATTGCATCTTATTATTGTTTCTTTTTATCCCAACGCTCTGGCTCTATACACTCTTCATTATTACTATTATTTTATTACTAGTTTTATTCCATCTTGTTACTGTTGCTTTTAATCCGAACATTCTGGCTCTATACACTCTTCAATATTACTATTATTTTATTACTAGTTTTATTCCATCTTGTTATTGTTGCTTTTAATCCGAACACTCTGGCTCTATACACTCTTCATTATTACTATTATTTTATTACTAGTTTTATTCCATCTTATTATTGTTGCTTTTTATCCCAACGCTCTGGCTCTATACACTCTTCATTATTACTATTATTTTATTACTAGTTTTATTCCATCTTGTTATTGTTGATTTTAATCCGAACACTCTGGCTCTATACACTCTTCATTATTACTATTATTTTATTACTAGTTTTATTCCATCTTGTTATTGTTGCTTTTAATCCGAACACTCTGGCTCTATACACTCTTCATTATTACTATTATTTTATTACTAGTTTTATTCCATCTTGTTATTGTTGCTTTTTATCCCAACCCTTTGGCTCTATATACTCTTCATTATTACTATTATTTTAATACTAGTTTTATTCCATCTTGTTATTGTTGCTTTTTATCCCAACACTCTGGCTCTATACACTCTTCATTATTACTATTATTTTATTACTAGTTTTATTCCATCTTGTTATTGTTGCTTTTTATCCAAACCCTTTGGCTCTATATACTCTTCATTATTACTATTATTTTAATACTAGTTTTATTCCATCTTGTTATTGTTGCTTTTTATCCCAACACTCTGGCTCTATACACTCTTCATTATTACTATTATTTTAATACTAGTTTTATTCCATCTTATTATTGTTTCTTTTTATCCCAACGCTCTGGCTCTATACACTCTTCATTATTACTATTATTTTGTTACTAGTTTTATTCCATCTTGTTACTGTTGCTTTTAATCCGAACATTCTGGCTCTATACACTCTTCAATATTACTATTATTTTATTACTAGTTTTATTCCATCTTGTTATTGTTGCTTTTAATCCGAACACTCTCGCTCTATACACTCTTCATTATTACTATTATTTTATTACTAGTTTTATTCCATCTTATTATTGTTGCTTTTTATCCCAACGCTCTGGCTCTATACACTCTTCATTATTACTATTATTTTATTACTAGTTTTATTCCATCTTGTTATTGTTGCTTTTTATCCCTACCCTTTGGCTCTATACACTCTTCATTATTACTATTATTTTAATACTAGCTTTATTCCATCTTGTTATTGTTGCTTTTTATCCCAACACTCTGGCTCTATACACTCTTCATTATTACTATTATTTTATTACTAGTTTTATTGCATCTTATTATTGTTTCTTTTTATCCCAACGCTCTGGCTCTATACACTCTTCATTATTACTATTATTTTATTACTAGTTTTATTCCATCTTGTTACTGTTGCTTTTAATCCGAACATTCTGGCTCTATACACTCTTCAATATTACCATTATTTTATTACTAGTTTTATTCCATCTTGTTATTGTTGCTTTTAATCCGAACACTCTGGCTCTATACACTCTTCATTATTACTATTATTTTATTACTAGTTTTATTCCATCTTATTATTGTTGCTTTTTATCCCAACGCTCTGGCTCTATACACTCTTCATTATTACTATTATTTTATTACTAGTTTTATTCCATCTTGTTATTGTTGATTTTAATCCGAACACTCTGGCTCTATACACTCTTCATTATTACTATTATTTTATTACTAGTTTTATTCCATCTTGTTATTGTTGCTTTTAATCCGAACACTCTGGCTCTATACACTCTTCATTATTACTATTATTTTATTACTAGTTTTATTCCATCTTGTTATTGTTGCTTTTTATCCCAACCCTTTGGCTCTATATACTCTTCATTATTACTATTATTTTAATACTAGTTTTATTCCATCTTGTTATTGTTGCTTTTTATCCCAACACTCTGGCTCTATACACTCTTCATTATTACTATTATTTTATTACTAGTTTTATTCCATCTTGTTATTGTTGCTTTTTATCCCAACCCTTTGGCTCTATATACTCTTCATTATTACTATTATTTTAATACTAGTTTTATTCCATCTTGTTATTGTTGCTTTTTATCCCAACACTCTGGCTCTATACACTCTTCATTATTACTATTATTTTAATACTAGTTTTATTGCATCTTATTATTGTTTCTTTTTATCCCAACGCTCTGGCTCTATACACTCTTCATTATTACTATTATTTTATTACTAGTTTTATTCCATCTTGTTACTGTTGCTTTTAATCCGAACATTCTGGCTCTATACACTCTTCAATATTACTATTATTTTATTACTAGTTTTATTCCATCTTGTTATTGTTGCTTTTAATCCGAACACTCTGGCTCTATACACTCTTCATTATTACTATTATTTTATTACTAGTTTTTTCCATCTTATTATTGTTGCTTTTTATCCCAGCGCTCTGGCTCTATACACTCTTCATTATTACTATTATTTTATTACTAGTTTTATTCCATCTTGTTATTGTTGATTTTAATCCGAACACTCTGGCTCTATACACTCTTCATTATTACTATTATTTTATTACTAGTTTTATTCCATCTTGTTATTGTTGCTTTTAATCCGAACACTCTGGCTCTATACATTCTTCATTATTACTATTATTTTATTACTAGTTTTATTCCATCTTGTTATTGTTGCTTTTTACCCCAACCCTTTGGCTCTATACACTCTTCATTATTACTATTATTTTAATACTAGTTTTATTCCATCTTGTTATTGTTGCTTTTTATCCCAACACTCTGGCTCTATACACTCTTCATTATTACTATTATTTTAATACTAGTTTTATTGCATCTTATTATTGTTTCTTTTTATCCCAACGCTCTGGCTCTATACACTCTTCATTATTACTATTATTTTATTACTAGTTTTATTCCATCTTGTTATTGTTGCTTTTAATCCGAACACTCTGGCTCTATACACTCTTCATTATTACTATTATTTTATTACTAGTTTTATTCCATCTTATTATTGTTGCTTTTTATCCCAACACTCTGGCTCCATACACTCTTCATTATTACTGTTATTATATTACTAGTTTTATTCCATCTTGTTATTGTTGCTTTTAATCCGAACACTCTGGCTCTATACACTCTTCATTATTACTATTATTTTATTACTAGTTTTATTCCATCTTGTTATTGTTGCTTTTAATCCGAACATTCTGGCTCTATACACTCTTCATTATTACTATTATTTTATTACTAGTTTTATTCCATCTTGTTATTGTTGCTTTTAATCCGAACATTCTGGCTCTATACACTCTTCATTATTACTATTATTTTATTACTAGTTTTATTCCATCTTGTTATTGTTGCTTTTAATGCGAACACTCTGGCTCTATACACTCTTCATTATTACTATTATTTTATTACTAGTTTTATTCCATCTTATTATTGTTGCTTTTTATCCCAAAACCCTGGCTCTATACACTCTTCATTATTACTGTTATTTTATTACTAGTTTTATTCCATCTTGTTATTGTTGCTTTTAATCCGAACACTCTGGCTCTATACACTCTTCATTATTACTATTATTTTATTACTAGTTTTATTCCATCTTGTTATTGTTGCTTTTAATCCGAACATTCTGGCTCTATACACTCTTCATTATTACTATTATTTTATTACTAGTTTTATTCCATCTTGTTATTGTTGCTTTTAATCCGAACACTCTGGCTCTATACACTCTTCATTATTACTATTATTTTATTACTAGTTTTATTCCATCTTGTTATTGTTGCTTTTAATCCGAACACTCTGGCTCTATACACTCTTCATTATTACTATTATTTTATTACTAGTTTTATTCCATCTTGTTATTGTTGCTTTTTATCCCAACACTCTGGCTCTATACACTCTTCATTATTACTATTATTTTATTACTAGTTTTATTCCATCTTGTTATTGTTGCTTTTAATCCGAACACTCTGGCTCTATACACTCTTCATTATTACTATTATTTTATTACTAGTTTTATTCCATCTTGTTATTGTTGCTTTTTATCCCAACACTCTGGCTCTATACACTCTTCATTATTACTATTATTTTATTACTAGTTTTATTCCATCTTGTTATTGTTGCTTTTAATCCGAACATTCTGGCTCTATACACTCTTCATTATTACTATTATTTTATTACTAGTTTTATTCCATCTTGTTATTGTTGCTTTTAATCCGAACATTCTGGCTCTATACACTCTTCATTATTACTATTATTTTATTACTAGTTTTATTCCATCTTGTTATTGTTGCTTTTAATGCGAACACTCTGGCTCTATACACTCTTCATTATTACTATTATTTTATTACTAGTTTTATTCCATCTTGTTATTGTTGCTTTTAATCCGAACACTCTGGCTCTATACACTCTTCATTATTACTATTATTTTATTACTAGTTTTATTCCATCTTGTTATTGTTGCTTTTTATCCCAACACTCTGGCTCTATACACTCTTCATTATTACTATTATTTTAATACTAGTTTTATTCCATCTTGTTATTGTTGCTTTTTATCCCAACACTCTGGCTCTATACACTCTTCATTATTACTATTATTTTATTACTAGTTTTATTCCATCTTGTTATTGTTGCTTTTAATCCGAACATTCTGGCTCTATACAATCTTCATTATTACTATTATTTTATTACTAGTTTTATTCCATCTTGTTATTGTTGCTTTTAATGCGAACACTCTGGCTCTATACACTCTTCATTATTACTATTATTTTATTACTAGTTTTATTCCATCTTGTTATTGTTGCTTTTAATCCGAACATTCTGGCTCTATACACTCTTCATTATTACTATTATTTTATTACTAGTTTTATTCCATCTTGTTATTGTTGCTTTTAATCCGAACATTCTGGCTCTATACACTCTTCATTATTACTATTATTTTATTACTAGTTTTATTCCATCTTGTTATTGTTGCTTTTAATGCGAACACTCTGGCTCTATACACTCTTCATTATTACTATTATTTTATTACTAGTTTTATTCCATCTTGTTATTGTTGCTTTTTATCCCAACACTCTGGCTCTATACACTCTTCATTATTACTATTATTTTATTACTAGTTTTATTCCATCTTGTTATTGTTGCTTTTAATCCGAACACTCTGGCTCTATACACTCTTCATTATTACTATTATTTTATTACTAGTTTTATTCCATCTTGTTATTGTTGCTTTTTATCCCAACACTCTGGCTCTATACACTCTTCATTATTACTATTATTTTATTACTAGTTTTATTCCATCTTGTTATTGTTGCTTTTAATCCGAACATTCTGGCTCTATACACTCTTCATTATTACTATTATTTTATTACTAGTTTTATTCCATCTTGTTATTGTTGCTTTTAATCCGAACATTCTGGCTCTATACACTCTTCATTATTACTATTATTTTATTACTAGTTTTATTCCATCTTGTTATTGTTGCTTTTAATGCGAACACTCTGGCTCTATACACTCTTCATTATTACTATTATTTTATTACTAGTTTTATTCCATCTTGTTATTGTTGCTTTTAATCCGAACACTCTGGCTCTATACACTCTTCATTATTACTATTATTTTATTACTAGTTTTATTCCATCTTGTTATTGTTGCTTTTTATCCCAACACTCTGGCTCTATACACTCTTCATTATTACTATTATTTTAATACTAGTTTTATTCCATCTTGTTATTGTTGCTTTTTATCCCAACACTCTGGCTCTATACACTCTTCATTATTACTATTATTTTATTACTAGTTTTATTCCATCTTGTTATTGTTGCTTTTAATCCGAACATTCTGGCTCTATACAATCTTCATTATTACTATTATTTTATTACTAGTTTTATTCCATCTTGTTATTGTTGCTTTTAATCCGAACACTCTGGCTCTATACACTCTTCATTATTACTATTATTTTATTACTAGTTTTATTCCATCTTGTTATTGTTGCTTTTAATCCCAACACTCTGGCTCTATACACTCTTCATTATTACTATTATTTTAATACTAGTTTTATTCCATCTTGTTATTGTTGCTTTTTATCCCAACACTCTGGCTCTATACACTCTTCATTATTACTATTATTTTATTACTAGTTTTATTCCATCTTGTTATTGTTGCTTTTTATCCCAACCCTTTGGCTCTATATACTCTTCATTATTACTATTATTTTAATACTAGTTTTATTCCATCTTGTTATTGTTGCTTTTTATCCCAACACTCTGGCTCTATACACTCTTCATTATTACTATTATTTTAATACTAGTTTTATTCCATCTTATTATTGTTTCTTTTTATCCCAACGCTCTGGCTCTATACACTCTTCATTATTACTATTATTTTATTACTAGTTTTATTCCATCTTGTTACTGTTGCTTTTAATCCGAACATTCTGGCTCTATACACTCTTCAATATTACTATTATTTTATTACTAGTTTTATTCCATCTTGTTATTGTTGCTTTTAATCCGAACACTCTCGCTCTATACACTCTTCATTATTACTATTATTTTATTACTAGTTTTATTCCATCTTATTATTGTTGCTTTTTATCCCAACGCTCTGGCTCTATACACTCTTCATTATTACTATTATTTTATTACTAGTTTTATTCCATCTTGTTATTGTTGCTTTTTATCCCTACCCTTTGGCTCTATACACTCTTCATTATTACTATTATTTTAATACTAGCTTTATTCCATCTTGTTATTGTTGCTTTTTATCCCAACACTCTGGCTCTATACACTCTTCATTATTACTATTATTTTATTACTAGTTTTATTGCATCTTATTATTGTTTCTTTTTATCCCAACGCTCTGGCTCTATACACTCTTCATTATTACTATTATTTTATTACTAGTTTTATTCCATCTTGTTACTGTTGCTTTTAATCCGAACATTCTGGCTCTATACACTCTTCAATATTACTATTATTTTATTACTAGTTTTATTCCATCTTGTTATTGTTGCTTTTAATCCGAACACTCTGGCTCTATACACTCTTCATTATTACTATTATTTTATTACTAGTTTTATTCCATCTTATTATTGTTGCTTTTTATCCCAACGCTCTGGCTCTATACACTCTTCATTATTACTATTATTTTATTACTAGTTTTATTCCATCTTGTTATTGTTGATTTTAATCCGAACACTCTGGCTCTATACACTCTTCATTATTACTATTATTTTATTACTAGTTTTATTCCATCTTGTTATTGTTGCTTTTAATCCGAACACTCTGGCTCTATACACTCTTCATTATTACTATTATTTTATTACTAGTTTTATTCCATCTTGTTATTGTTGCTTTTTATCCCAACCCTTTGGCTCTATATACTCTTCATTATTACTATTATTTTAATACTAGTTTTATTCCATCTTGTTATTGTTGCTTTTTATCCCAACACTCTGGCTCTATACACTCTTCATTATTACTATTATTTTATTACTAGTTTTATTCCATCTTGTTATTGTTGCTTTTTATCCCAACCCTTTGGCTCTATATACTCTTCATTATTACTATTATTTTAATACTAGTTTTATTCCATCTTGTTATTGTTGCTTTTTATCCCAACACTCTGGCTCTATACACTCTTCATTATTACTATTATTTTAATACTAGTTTTATTGCATCTTATTATTGTTTCTTTTTATCCCAACGCTCTGGCTCTATACCCTCTTCATTATTACTATTATTTTATTACTAGTTTTATTCCATCTTGTTACTGTTGCTTTTAATCCGAACATTCTGGCTCTATACACTCTTCAATATTACTATTATTTTATTACTAGTTTTATTCCATCTTGTTATTGTTGCTTTTAATCCGAACACTCTGGCTCTATACACTCTTCATTATTACTATTATTTTATTACTAGTTTTTTCCATCTTATTATTGTTGCTTTTTATCCCAGCGCTCTGGCTCTATACACTCTTCATTATTACTATTATTTTATTACTAGTTTTATTCCATCTTGTTATTGTTGATTTTAATCCGAACACTCTGGCTCTATACACTCTTCATTATTACTATTATTTTATTACTAGTTTTATTCCATCTTGTTATTGTTGCTTTTAATCCGAACACTCTGGCTCTATACATTCTTCATTATTACTATTATTTTATTACTAGTTTTATTCCATCTTGTTATTGTTGCTTTTTACCCCAACCCTTTGGCTCTATACATTCTTCATTATTACTATTATTTTAATACTAGTTTTATTCCATCTTGTTATTGTTGCTTTTTATCCCAACACTCTGGCTCTATACACTCTTCATTATTACTATTATTTTAATACTAGTTTTATTGCATCTTATTATTGTTTCTTTTTATCCCAACGCTCTGGCTCTATACACTCTTCATTATTACTATTATTTTATTACTAGTTTTATTCCATCTTGTTATTGTTGCTTTTAATCCGAACACTCTGGCTCTATACACTCTTCATTATTACTATTATTTTATTACTAGTTTTATTCCATCTTGTTATTGTTGCTTTTTATCCCAACCCTTTGGCTCTATATACTCTTCATTATTACTATTATTTTAATACTAGTTTTATTCCATCTTGTTATTGTTGCTTTTTATCCCAACACTCTGGCTCTATACACTCTTCATTATTACTATTATTTTAATACTAGTTTTATTGCATCTTATTATTGTTTCTTTTTATCCCAACGCTCTGGCTCTATACACTCTTCATTATTACTATTATTTTATTACTAGTTTTATTCCATCTTGTTACTGTTGCTTTTAATCCGAACATTCTGGCTCTATACACTCTTCAATATTACTATTATTTTATTACTAGTTTTATTCCATCTTGTTATTGTTGCTTTTAATCCGAACACTCTGGCTCTATACACTCTTCATTATTACTATTATTTTATTACTAGTTTTTTCCATCTTATTATTGTTGCTTTTTATCCCAGCGCTCTGGCTCTATACACTCTTCATTATTACTATTATTTTATTACTAGTTTTATTCCATCTTGTTATTGTTGCTTTTAATCCGAACACTCTGGCTCTATACATTCTTCATTATTACTATTATTTTATTACTAGTTTTATTCCATCTTGTTATTGTTGCTTTTTACCCCAACCCTTTGGCTCTATACACTCTTCATTATTACTATTATTTTAATACTAGTTTTATTCCATCTTGTTATTGTTGCTTTTTATCCCAACACTCTGGCTCTATACACTCTTCATTATTACTATTATTTTAATACTAGTTTTATTGCATCTTATTATTGTTTCTTTTTATCCCAACGCTCTGGCTCTATACACTCTTCATTATTACTATTATTTTATTACTAGTTTTATTCCATCTTGTTATTGTTGCTTTTAATCCGAACACTCTGGCTCTATACACTCTTCATTATTACTATTATTTTATTACTAGTTTTATTCCATCTTATTATTGTTGCTTTTTATCCCAACACTCTGGCTCCATACACTCTTCATTATTACTGTTATTATATTACTAGTTTTATTCCATCTTGTTATTGTTGCTTTTAATCCGAACACTCTGGCTCTATACACTCTTCATTATTACTATTATTTTATTACTAGTTTTATTCCATCTTGTTATTGTTGCTTTTTATCCAAACACTCTGGCTGTATACACTCTTCATTATTACTATTATTTTATTACTAGTTTTATTCCATCTTGTTATTGTTGCTTTTTATCCCAACACTCTGGCTCCATACACTCTTCATTATTACTGTTATTATATTACTAGTTTTATTCCATCTTGTTATTGTTGCTTTTAATCCGAACACTCTGGCTCTATACACTCTTCATTATTACTATTATTTTATTACTAGTTTTATTCCATCTTGTTATTGTTGCTTTTTATCCCAACACTCTGGCTCCATACACTCTTCATTATTACTATTATTTTAATACTAGTTTTATTGCATCTTATTATTGTTTCTTTTTATCCCAACGCTCTGGCTCTATACACTCTTCATTATTACTATTATTTTATTACTAGTTTTATTCCATCTTGTTATTGTTGCTTTTAATCCGAACACTCTGGCTCTATACACTCTTCATTATTACTATTATTTTATTACTAGTTTTATTCCATCTTGTTATTGTTGCTTTTAATCCGAACACTCTGGCTCTATACACTCTTCATTATTACTATTATTTTATTACTAGTTTTATTCCATCTTATTATTGTTGCTTTTTATCCCAACACTCTGGCTCCATACACTCTTCATTATTACTGTTATTATATTACTAGTTTTATTCCATCTTGTTATTGTTGCTTTTAATCCGAACACTCTGGCTCTATACACTCTTCATTATTACTATTATTTTATTACTAGTTTTATTCCATCTTGTTATTGTTGCTTTTAATCCGAACACTCTGGCTCTATACACTCTTCATTATTACTATTATTTTATTACTAGTTTTATTCCATCTTGTTATTGTTGCTTTTAATCCGAACACTCTGGCTCTATACACTCTTCATTATTACTATTATTTTATTACTAGTTTTATTCCATCTTATTATTGTTGCTTTTTATCCCAACACTCTGGCTCCATACACTCTTCATTATTACTGTTATTATATTACTAGTTTTATTCCATCTTGTTATTGTTGCTTTTAATCCGAACACTCTGGCTCTATACACTCTTCATTATTACTATTATTTTATTACTAGTTTTATTCCATCTTGTTATTGTTGCTTTTAATCCGAACACTCTGGCTCTATACACTCTTCATTATTACTATTATCTTATTACTAGTTTTATTCCATCTTGTTATTGTTGCTTTTAATCCGAACACTCTGGCTCTATACACTCTTCATTATTACTATTATTTTATTACTAGTTTTATTCCATCTTATTATTGTTGCTTTTTATCCCAACACCCTGGCTCTATACACTCTTCATTATTACTGTTATTTTATTACTAGTTTTATTCCATCTTATTATTGTTGCTTTTTATCCCAACACCCTGGCTCTATACACTCTTCATTATTACTATTATTTTATTACTAGTTTTATTCCATCTTGTTATTGTTGCTTTTAATCCGAACACTCTGGCTCTATACACTCTTCATTATTACTATTATTTTATTACTAGTTTCATTCCATCTTGTTATTGTTGCTTTTAATCCGAACACTCTGGCTCTATACACTCTTCATTATTACTATTATTTTATTACTAGTTTTATTCCATCTTGTTATTGTTGCTTTTTATCCCAACACTCTGGCTCTATACACTCTTCATTATTACTATTATTTTATTACTAGTTTTATTCCATCTTGTTATTGTTGCTTTTAATCCGAACATTCTGGCTCTATACAATCTTCATTATTACTATTATTTTATTACTAGTTTTATTCCATCTTGTTATTGTTGCTTTTAATCCGAACACTCTGGCTCTATACACTCTTCATTATTACTATTATTTTATTACTAGTTTCATTCCATCTTGTTATTGTTGCTTTTAATCCGAACACTCTGGCTCTATACACTCTTCATTATTACTATTATTTTATTACTAGTTTTATTCCATCTTGTTATTGTTGCTTTTTATCCCAACACTCTGGCTCTATACACTCTTCATTATTACTATTATTTTATTACTAGTTTTATTCCATCTTGTTATTGTTGCTTTTAATCCGAACATTCTGGCTCTATACAATCTTCATTATTACTATTATTTTATTACTAGTTTTATTCCATCTTGTTATTGTTGCTTTTAATCCGAACACTCTGGCTCTATACACTCTTCATTATTACTATTATCTTATTACTAGTTTTATTCCATCTTGTTATTGTTGCTTTTAATCCGAACACTCTGGCTCTATACACTCTTCATTATTACTATTATTTTATTACTAGTTTTATTCCATCTTATTATTGTTGCTTTTTATCCCAACACTCTGGCTCTATACACTCTTCATTATTACTATTATTTTATTACTAGTTTCATTCCATCTTGTTATTGTTGCTTTTAATCCGAACACTCTGGCTCTATACACTCTTCATTATTACTATTATTTTAATACTAGTTTTATTCCATCTTGTTATTGTTGCTTTTTATCCCAACACTCTGGCTCTATACACTCTTCATTATTACTATTATTTTATTACTAGTTTTATTCCATCTTATTATTATTGCTTTTTATCCCAACACTCTGGCTCTATACACTCTTCATTATTACTATTATTTTATTACTAGTTTTATTCCATCTTGTTATTGTTGCTTTTTATCCCAACACTCTGGCTCTATACACTCTTCATTATTACTATTATTTTAATACTAGTTTTATTCCATCTTGTTATTGTTGCTTTTAATCCGAACACTCTGGCTCTATACACTGTTCATTATTACTATTATTTTATTACTAGTTTTATTCCATCTTGTTATTGTTGCTTTTATCCCAACACTCTGGCTCTATACACTCTTCATTATTACTATTATTTTATTACTAGTTTTATTCCATCTTGTTATTGTTGCTTTTAATCCCAACACTCTGGCTCTATACACTCTTCATTATTACTATTATTTTATTACTAGTTTCATTCCATCTTGTTATTGTTGCTTTTAATCCGAACACTCTGGCTCTATACACTCTTCATTATTACTATTATTTTATTACTAGTTTTATTCCATCTTGTTATTGTTGCTTTTAATCCGAACACTCTGGCTCTATACACTCTTCATTATTACTATTATTTTATTACTAGTTTTATTCCATCTTGTTATTGTTGCTTTTTATCCCAACACTCTGGCTCCATACACTCTTCATTATTACTATTATTTTAATACTAGTTTTATTGCATCTTATTATTGTTTCTTTTTATCCCAACGCTCTGGCTCTATACACTCTTCATTATTACTATTATTTTATTACTAGTTTTATTCCATCTTGTTATTGTTGCTTTTAATCCGAACACTCTGGCTCTATACACTCTTCATTATTACTATTATTTTATTACTAGTTTTATTCCATCTTGTTATTGTTGCTTTTAATCCGAACACTCTGGCTCTATACACTCTTCATTATTACTATTATTTTATTACTAGTTTTATTCCATCTTATTATTGTTGCTTTTTATCCCAACACTCTGGCTCCATACACTCTTCATTATTACTGTTATTATATTACTAGTTTTATTCCATCTTGTTATTGTTGCTTTTAATCCGAACACTCTGGCTCTATACACTCTTCATTATTACTATTATTTTATTACTAGTTTTATTCCATCTTGTTATTGTTGCTTTTAATCCGAACACTCTGGCTCTATACACTCTTCATTATTACTATTATCTTATTACTAGTTTTATTCCATCTTGTTATTGTTGCTTTTAATCCGAACACTCTGGCTCTATACACTCTTCATTATTACTATTATTTTATTACTAGTTTTATTCCATCTTATTATTGTTGCTTTTTATCCCAACACCCTGGCTCTATACACTCTTCATTATTACTGTTATTTTATTACTAGTTTTATTCCATCTTATTATTGTTGCTTTTTATCCCAACACCCTGGCTCTATACACTCTTCATTATTACTATTATTTTATTACTAGTTTTATTCCATCTTGTTATTGTTGCTTTTAATCCGAACACTCTGGCTCTATACACTCTTCATTATTACTATTATTTTATTACTAGTTTTATTCCATCTTGTTATTGTTGCTTTTAATCCGAACACTCTGGCTCTATACACTCTTCATTATTACTATTATTTTATTACTAGTTTTATTCCATCTTGATATTGTTGCTTTTAATCCGAACATTCTGGCTCTATACACTCTTCATTATTACTATTATTTTATTACTAGTTTTATTCCATCTTGTTATTGTTGCTTTTAATCCGAACACTCTGGCTCTATACACTCTTCATTATTACTATTATTTTATTACTAGTTTTATTCCATCTTGTTATTGTTGCTTTTAATCCGAACACTCTGGCTCTATACACTCTTCATTATTACTATTATTTTATTACTAGTTTCATTCCATCTTGTTATTGTTGCTTTTAATCCGAACACTCTGGCTCTATACACTCTTCATTATTACTATTATTTTATTACTAGTTTTATTCCATCTTGTTATTGTTGCTTTTTATCCCAACACTCTGGCTCTATACACTCTTCATTATTACTATTATTTTATTACTAGTTTTATTCCATCTTGTTATTGTTGCTTTTAATCCGAACATTCTGGCTCTATACAATCTTCATTATTACTATTATTTTATTACTAGTTTTATTCCATCTTGTTATTGTTGCTTTTAATCCGAACACTCTGGCTCTATACACTCTTCATTATTACTATTATTTTATTACTAGTTTCATTCCATCTTGTTATTGTTGCTTTTAATCCGAACACTCTGGCTCTATACACTCTTCATTATTACTGTTATTTTATTACTAGTTTTATTCCATCTTGTTATTGTTGCTTTTTATCCCAACACTCTGGCTCTATACACTCTTCATTATTACTATTATTTTATTACTAGTTTTATTCCATCTTGTTATTGTTGCTTTTAATCCGAACATTCTGGCTCTATACAATCTTCATTATTACTATTATTTTATTACTAGTTTTATTCCATCTTGTTATTGTTGCTTTTAATCCGAACACTCTGGCTCTATACACTCTTCATTATTACTATTATTTTATTACTAGTTTTATTCCATCTTGTTATTGTTGCTTTTAATCCCAACACTCTGGCTCTATACACTCTTCATTATTACTATTATTTTATTACTAGTTTCATTCCATCTTGTTATTGTTGCTTTTAATCCGAACACTCTGGCTCTATACACTCTTCATTATTACTATTATTTTATTACTAGTTTTATTCCATCTTGTTATTGTTGCTTTTAATCCGAACACTCTGGCTCTATACACTCTTCATTATTACTATTATTTTATTACTAGTTTTATTCCATCTTGTTATTGTTGCTTTTTATCCCAACACTCTGGCTCCATACACTCTTCATTATTACTATTATTTTAATACTAGTTTTATTGCATCTTATTATTGTTTCTTTTTATCCCAACGCTCTGGCTCTATACACTCTTCATTATTACTATTATTTTATTACTAGTTTTATTCCATCTTGTTATTGTTGCTTTTAATCCGAACACTCTGGCTCTATACACTCTTCATTATTACTATTATTTTATTACTAGTTTTATTCCATCTTGTTATTGTTGCTTTTAATCCGAACACTCTGGCTCTATACACTCTTCATTATTACTATTATTTTATTACTAGTTTTATTCCATCTTATTATTGTTGCTTTTTATCCCAACACTCTGGCTCCATACACTCTTCATTATTACTGTTATTATATTACTAGTTTTATTCCATCTTGTTATTGTTGCTTTTAATCCGAACACTCTGGCTCTATACACTCTTCATTATTACTATTATTTTATTACTAGTTTTATTCCATCTTGTTATTGTTGCTTTTAATCCGAACACTCTGGCTCTATACACTCTTCATTATTACTATTATTTTATTACTAGTTTTATTCCATCTTGTTATTGTTGCTTTTAATCCGAACACTCTGGCTCTATACACTCTTCATTATTACTATTATTTTATTACTAGTTTTATTCCATCTTGTTATTGTTGCTTTTAATCCGAACACTCTGGCTCTATACACTCTTCATTATTACTATTATTTTATTACTAGTTTTATTCCATCTTATTATTGTTGCTTTTTATCCCAACACCCTGGCTCTATACACTCTTCATTATTACTGTTATTTTATTACTAGTTTTATTCCATCTTATTATTGTTGCTTTTTATCCCAACACCCTGGCTCTATACACTCTTCATTATTACTATTATTTTATTACTAGTTTTATTCCATCTTGTTATTGTTGCTTTTAATCCGAACACTCTGGCTCTATACACTCTTCATTATTACTATTATTTTATTACTAGTTTTATTCCATCTTGTTATTGTTGCTTTTAATCCGAACACTCTGGCTCTATACACTCTTCATTATTACTATTATTTTATTACTAGTTTTATTCCATCTTGATATTGTTGCTTTTAATCCGAACATTCTGGCTCTATACACTCTTCATTATTACTATTATTTTATTACTAGTTTTATTCCATCTTGTTATTGTTGCTTTTAATCCGAACACTCTGGCTCTATACACTCTTCATTATTACTATTATTTTATTACTAGTTTTATTCCATCTTGTTATTGTTGCTTTTAATCCGAACACTCTGGCTCTATACACTCTTCATTATTACTATTATTTTATTACTAGTTTTATTCCATCTTGTTATTGTTGCTTTTTATCCCAACACTCTGGCTCTATACACTCTTCATTATTACTATTATTTTATTACTAGTTTCATTCCATCTTGTTATTGTTGCTTTTAATCCGAACATTCTGGCTCTATACAATCTTCATTATTACTATTATTTTATTACTAGTTTTATTCCATCTTGTTATTGTTGCTTTTAATCCGAACACTCTGGCTCTATACACTCTTCATTATTACTATTATTTTATTACTAGTTTTATTCCATCTTGTTATTGTTGCTTTTAATCCGAACATTCTGGCTCTATACAATCTTCATTATTACTATTATTTTATTACTAGTTTTATTCCATCTTGTTATTGTTGCTTTTTATCCCAACACTCTGGCTCTATACACTCTTCATTATTACTATTATTTTATTACTAGTTTCATTCCATCTTGTTATTGTTGCTTTTAATCCGAACACTCTGGCTCTATACACTCTTCATTATTACTATTATTTTATTACTAGTTTTATTCCATCTTGTTATTGTTGCTTTTTATCCCAACACTCTGGCTCTATACACTCTTCATTATTACTATTATTTTATTACTAGTTTTATTCCATCTTGTTATTGTTGCTTTTAATCCGAACATTCTGGCTCTATACAATCTTCATTATTACTATTATTTTATTACTAGTTTTATTCCATCTTGTTATTGTTGCTTTTAATCCGAACACTCTGGCTCTATACACTCTTCATTATTACTATTATTTTATTACTAGTTTCATTCCATCTTGTTATTGTTGCTTTTAATCCGAACACTCTGGCTCTATACACTCTTCATTATTACTATTATTTTATTACTAGTTTTATTCCATCTTGTTATTGTTGCTTTTTATCCCAACACTCTGGCTCTATACACTCTTCATTATTACTATTATTTTATTACTAGTTTTATTCCATCTTGTTATTGTTGCTTTTAATCCGAACATTCTGGCTCTATACAATCTTCATTATTACTATTATTTTATTACTAGTTTTATTCCATCTTGTTATTGTTGCTTTTAATCCGAACACTCTGGCTCTATACACTCTTCATTATTACTATTATTTTATTACTAGTTTTATTCCATCTTGTTATTGTTGCTTTTAATCCCAACACTCTGGCTCTATACACTCTTCATTATTACTATTATTTTATTACTAGTTTCATTCCATCTTGTTATTGTTGCTTTTAATCCGAACACTCTGGCTCTATACACTCTTCATTATTACTATTATTTTATTACTAGTTTTATTCCATCTTGTTATTGTTGCTTTTAATCCGAACACTCTGGCTCTATACACTCTTCATTATTACTATTATTTTATTACTAGTTTTATTCCATCTTGTTATTGTTGCTTTTAATCCGAACATTCTGGCTCTATACAATCTTCATTATTACTATTATTTTATTACTAGTTTTATTCCATCTTGTTATTGTTGCTTTTAATCCGAACACTCTGGCTCTATACACTCTTCATTATTACTATTATTTTATTACTAGTTTTATTCCATCTTGTTATTGTTGCTTTTAATCCGAACATTCTGGCTCTATACAGTCTTCATTATTACTATTATTTTATTACTAGTTTTATTCCATCTTGTTATTGTTGCTTTTAATCCGAACACTCTGGCTCTATACACTCTTCATTATTACTATTATTTTAATACTAGTTTTATTCCATCTTGTTATTGTTGCTTTTTATCCCAACACTCTGGCTCTATACACTCTTCATTATTACTATTACTTTATTACTAGTTTTATTCCATCTTATTATTATTGCTTTTTATCCCAACACTCTGGCTCTATACACTCTTCATTATTACTATTATTTTATTACTAGTTTTATTCCATCTTGTTATTGTTGCTTTTTATCCCAACACTCTGGCTCTATACACTCTTCATTATTACTATTATTTTATTACTAGTTTTATTCCATCTTGTTATTGTTGCTTTTAATCCGAACACACTGGCTCTATACACTCTTCATTATTACTATTATTTTATTACTAGTTTTATTCCATCTTGTTATTGTTGCTTTTTATCCCAACACTCTGGCTCTATACACTCTTCATTATTACTATTATTTTAATACTAGTTTTATTCCATCTTGTTATTGTTGCTTTTAATCCGAACACTCTGGCTCTATACACTGTTCATTATTACTATTATTTTATTACTAGTTTTATTCCATCTTGTTATTGTTGCTTTTAATCCGAACACTCTGGCTCTATACACTCTTCATTATTACTATTATTTTAATACTAGTTTTATTCCATCTTGTTATTGTTGCTTTTTATCCCAACACTCTGGCTCTATACACTCTTCATTATTACTATTATTTTATTACTAGTTTTATTCCATCTTATTATTATTGCTTTTTATCCCAACACTCTGGCTCTATACACTCTTCATTATTACTATTATTTTATTACTAGTTTTATTCCATCTTGTTATTGTTGCTTTTTATCCCAACACTCTGGCTCTATACACTCTTCATTATTACTATTATTTTAATACTAGTTTTATTCCATCTTGTTATTGTTGCTTTTAATCCGAACACTCTGGCTCTATACACTGTTCATTATTACTATTATTTTATTACTAGTTTTATTCCATCTTGTTATTGTTGCTTTTAATCCGAACACTCTGGCTCTATACACTCTTCATTATTACTATTATTTTAATACTAGTTTTATTCCATCTTGTTATTGTTGCTTTTTATCCCAACACTCTGGCTCTATACACTCTTCATTATTACTATTATTTTATTACTAGTTTTATTCCCTCTTATTATTATTGCTTTTTATCCTAACACTCTGGCTCTATACACTCTTCATTATTACTATTATTTTATTACTAGTTTTATTCCATCTTGTTATTGTTGCTTTTTATCCCAACACTCTGGCTCTATACACTCTTCATTATTACTATTATTTTAATACTAGTTTTATTCCATCTTGTTATTGTTGCTTTTAATCCGAACACTCTGGCTCTATACACTCTTCATTATTACTATTATTTTATTACTAGTTTCATTCCATCTTGTTATTGTTGCTTTTAATCCGAACACTCTGGCTCTATACACTCTTCATTATTACTATTATTTTATTACTAGTTTTATTCCATCTTGTTATTGTTGCTTTTAATCCGAACACTCTGGCTCTATACACTCTTCATTATTACTATTATTTTATTACTAGTTTTATTCCATCTTGTTATTGTTGCTTTTAATCCGAACACTCTGGCTCTATACACTCTTCATTATTACTATTATTTTATTACTAGTTTTATTCCATCTTGTTATTGTTGCTTTTAATCCGAACACTCTGGCTCTATACACTCTTCATTATTACTATTATTTTATTACTAGTTTTATTCCATCTTGTTATTGTTGCTTTTAATCCGAACACTCTGGCTCTATACACTCTTCATTATTACTATTATTTTATTACTAGTTTTATTCCATCTTGTTATTGTTGCTTTTAATCCGAACACTCTGGCTCTATACACTCTTCATTATTACTATTATTTTATTACTAGTTTTATTCCATCTTGTTATTGTTGCTTTTAATCCCAATACTCTGGCTCTATACACTCTTCATTATTACTATTATTTTATTACTAGTTTTATTCCCTCTTATTATTATTGCTTTTTATCCTAACACTCTGGCTCTATACACTCTTCATTATTACTATTATTTTATTACTAGTTTTATTCCATCTTGTTATTGTTGCTTTTTATCCCAACACTCTGGCTCTATACACTCTTCATTATTACTATTATTTTATTACTAGTTTTATTCCCTCTTATTATTATTGCTTTTTATCCTAACACTCTGGCTCTATACACTCTTCATTATTACTATTATTTTATTACTAGTTTTATTCCATCTTGTTATTGTTGCTTTTTATCCCAACACTCTGGCTCTATACACTCTTCATTATTACTATTATTTTAATACTAGTTTTATTCCATCTTGTTATTGTTGCTTTTAATCCGAACACTCTGGCTCTATACACTCTTCATTATTACTATTATTTTATTACTAGTTTTATTCCATCTTGTTATTGTTGCTTTTTATCCCAACACTCTGGCTCTATACACTCTTCATTATTACTATTATTTTATTACTAGTTTTATTCCCTCTTATTATTATTGCTTTTTATCCTAACACTCTGGCTCTATACACTCTTCATTATTACTATTATTTTATTACTAGTTTTATTCCATCTTGTTATTGTTGCTTTTTATCCCAACACTCTGGCTCTATACACTCTTCATTATTACTATTATTTTAATACTAGTTTTATTCCATCTTGTTATTGTTGCTTTTAATCCGAACACTCTGGCTCTATACACTCTTCATTATTACTATTATTTTATTACTAGTTTCATTCCATCTTGTTATTGTTGCTTTTAATCCGAACACTCTGGCTCTATACACTCTTCATTATTACTATTATTTTATTACTAGTTTTATTCCATCTTGTTATTGTTGCTTTTAATCCGAACACTCTGGCTCTATACACTCTTCATTATTACTATTATTTTATTACTAGTTTTATTCCATCTTGTTATTGTTGCTTTTAATCCCAATACTCTGGCTCTATACACTCTTCATTATTACTATTATTTTATTACTAGTTTTATTCCATCTTGTTATTGTTGCTTTTAATCCGAACACTCTGGCTCTATACACTCTTCATTATTACTATTATTTTATTACTAGTTTTATTCCATCTTGTTATTGTTGCTTTTAATCCGAACACTCTGGCTCTATACACTCTTCATTATTACTATTATTTTATTACTAGTTTTATTCCATCTTGTTATTGTTGCTTCTAATCCGAACACTCTGGCTCTATACACTCTTCATTATTACTATTATTTTATTACTAGTTTTATTCCATCTTGTTATTGTTGCTTTTTATCCCAACACTCTGGCTCTATACACTCTTCATTATTACTATTATTTTATTACTAGTTTTATTCCATCTTGTTATTGTTGCTTTTAATCCGAACACTCTGGCTCTATACACTCTTCATTATTACTATTATTTTATTACTAGTTTTATTCCATCTTGTTATTGTTGCTTTTAATCCGAACACTCTGGCTCTATACACTCTTCATTATTACTATTATTTTATTACTAGTTTTATTCCATCTTGTTATTGTTGCTTTTCATCCGAACACACTGGCTCTATACACTCTTCATTATTACTATTATTTTATTACTAGTTTTATTCCATCTTGTTATTGTTGCTTTCAATCCGAACACTCTGGCTCTATACACTCTTCATTATTACTATTATTTTATTACTAGTTTTATTCCATCTTGTTATTGTTGCTTTTAATCCGAACACTCTGGCTCTATACACTCTTCATTATTACTATTATTTTATTACTAGTTTTATTCCATCTTGTTATTGTTGCTTCTAATCCGAACACTCTGGCTCTATACACTCTTCATTATTACTATTATTTTATTACTAGTTTTATTCCATCTTGTTATTGTTGCTTTTTATCCCAACACTCTGGCTCTATACACTCTTCATTATTACTATTATTTTATTACTAGTTTTATTCCATCTTATTATTGTTTCTGTTTATCCCAACACTCTGGCTCTATACACTCTTCATTATTACTATTATTTTATTACTAGTTTTATTCCATCTTATTATTCTTGCATTTTATCCCAACGCTCTGGCTCTATACACTCTTCATTATTACAATTATTATATTACTAGTTTTATTCCATCTTATTATTGGTGCTTCTAATCCCAACACTCTGGCTCTATACAATCTTCATTATTACTATTATTTTAATAATAGTTTTATTCAATCTTATTATTGTTGCTTTTTAATCCAACACTCTGGCTCTATACACTCTTCATTATTACTATTATTTTAATAATAGTTTTATTCAATCTTATTATTGTTGCTTTTTAATCCAACACTCTGGCTCTATACACTCTTCATTATTACTATTATTTTATTACTAGTTTTATTCCATCTTATTATTGTTGCTTTTTATCCGCACACTCTGTCTCTATACACTCTTCATTATTACTATTATTTTAATAATAGTTTTATTCAATCTTATTATTGTTGCTTTTAATCCGAACACTCTGGCTCTATACACTCTTCATTATTACTATTATTTTATTACTATTACTATTCCATCTTATTATTGTTGCTTTTTATCCGCACACTCTGGCTCTATACATTCTTCATTATTACTATTATTTTATTAATAGTTTTATTCAATCTTATTATTGTTGCTTTTTAATCCAACACTCTGGCTCTATACACTCTTCATTATTACTATTATTTTATTACTATTACTATTCCATCTTATTATTGTTGCTTTTTATCCCAACCCTCTGGCTCTATACACTCATCATTATTACTATTATTTTATTACTAGTTTTATTCCATCTTATTATTGTTGCTTTTTATCTCAACACTCTGGCTCTATACACTCTTCATTATTACTATTATTTTATTACTAGTTTTATTCCATCTTATTATTGTTGCTTTTTATCCCAACACTCTGGCTCTATACACTCTTCATTTTTACTTTTATTTTATTACTAGTTTTATTCCATCTTATTATTGTTGCTTTTTATCCCAACACTCTGGCTGTATACTCTCTTCATTATTCCTATTATTATATTACTAGTTTTATTCCATCTTATTATTGTTGCTTTTTATCCCAACACTCTGGCTCTATACACTCTTCATTATTACTATTATTTTATTACTAGTTTTATTCCATCTTATTATTGTTGCTTTTTATCCCAACACTCTGGCTCTATACACTCTTCATTATTACTATTATTTTATTACTAGTTTTATTCCATCTTATTATTTTTACTTTTTATGCCAACACTCTGGCCTTCAGTAATGGTACCAACATTCATACTCTGGCTTCCATCTTCAAGCTCCACCCTAGAACCATATAGAGAACGGTGACTACGTTTAAAAAAGAAGGAACAGTAGAGAGGAAAACTGAATCTGGAGGTCACAAGAAGAAGAGGGATAATCATTTCAACTAAGAGATTAAGCGGTCAATAAGTAAAGATCCAACTGAATCCATAAGATGTTTAGCACGTAAGCCAGGAGTTTCAGCCATGTCACTTCAAAGAGCAGGGAAAAATGACTTGAAATGAAATCGTACCTGAAACATGTGAGGTACGTTGTTATTCCAGGACAGATCATCTCGAATAAACTGTAAAATGATACACATACATACACATACACACACACACACACAATTTCCGCTTCTTAATTCTCCTGACAAATATGAAGTGATATTTTTTTATTTGAAGTTTATGAAACAATGTGCAATGAAATCCTTCACGCATTTGTTTTGATGGTTATCATTTCCTAATGCTTGGCAGTACGAGGCTTGTTCTTGGTTTACATATCAGATTGGTTATATGATGGCTCATCTAAGCCCAAAGCTTACAACAAAGAACAGCATAATAAAAAACATATCCAAATATTGGACAGTTTTTGTCTGTATTTTCTTCTGAAACTGAAGCCACTAAACAAAAATTAGAACGGCTCATGATCTAACATAATAGACATTCGTTGTCTGTTATATTTAACAATATATATATGCACATATATATATATGTTTGTGTGTGTGTGTATATATATAGTGTGTGTAAGTACATATATATATAAATATAAACATATATATATATATATATATATATATATATATATATACTTATACACATACAATAAATATATATATATATATATACATACATACTTATATGCAGACAATATATATATATATATATATATATATATATATATATATATATATATATATATATATATATATATATACACATACATACTTATACACACACAATAAATATATATATATATATATTCTGTCCTGGAATAACAAGGTACCTCACACACACACACACACACACACATATATATATATATATATATATATATATATATATATATATATATATATATATATATATATATATATATATATATATACTTGAACTTTAAATGAATCCGGCAAGAACTATGATTAATTAATGATGATCATTGCATTTTCGTTTATGACGATTTCATATGATCGATATTTCTGTTAAACTCGAAGAGTAATTATACATTATTATTGCTCCAAGTAGAGTTATAAAACCAGGAAGAATTCCAGTATCATATCTTAATTTAATTTTCTTTGGTGCTTTGAAGTAATAAAATATAAAGTATATGTTATTCTGCTTTCACAATTGAGTACATGGTAGATAATACTCAGCTTGTTTTTGTATACACATGTTTGTGCGGACATAATTACTAGATGCGGTGAGATGTATATTTTATGTTGTAGTTTTGCTGCATTTATATTTTGAAATACAGTTTGATTTCTTTAAGAAATTGTAGGATAATATATGGATTAATTTCATGAAAGCGTTCTTTCATATTGGCTGTTTTTTTTTAGTTGATTTTGTTTAGCGGCACATCAACACCTATAGGCTACTTAATGCCGTATTCCAAATATTCTGTATGCAACTTTATGCCTTCAACTAATGTACAGAGTATCTACACCTCCAGGGCAGAAGTATCTTTTTAAATATATATTTTGTAGATCATAAAATTTATTTCAGGTAATTTTACTATGAAAACGTAATTTTTATATTATTTTGCATTGATTGTTGTTTTGCTATAAAAAAGGAATTGTTAGTCATTTTATTATAAAAATGTGTTAATTTCTGTTTGGAGTTCACTATTTACCCATAACTTGGTCCCTAACAGGTACTACCACCCTGGATCAGGCTGGACCTTGGAACAACAATAATTAAGAGCTGTTTACATGCTCCTCAAAACCTCCAATATCCCGAGCAGAAGACTTGCTACCGGATGTGGCTTATCGTCATACCTATCTCGCATAGACAAACTGCAATTATGATATATTTATATATATATATATATATATATATATATATATATATATATATATATATATATATATATATACACACATGAATCATATGCATGGACACTGCCTGGCAAGACAGATAGGCATGATATCTGCGTAACCAATGGAAAACAAATTAAAAAATGAAAAATAGCTGATTTTTATGCTACAGATATATATATACATAATTTTATACTTTCACAATGTCTTTAGATTTCTGTTTTGGAGATCATGAAATATATTGTTATTAAATTTACTATGAAAAATGTACTGTTGATTTTTGTTTGACTATAGGTAGGGCCCTACCAGGAGCTACCACTCCTGGTCCGGGTAGACCTGAGAACAACAGCAATAGGTAGTTCCACACTCTTCAAAACCTCCAATCTCTCGATCAGAGGCCTTGCTCCAGGATATAGTTCATTGTCATACCCAGGTCTGCACTAATAATTCGTAGATCATAAAATGTTGATTTTTGTTTTGGATTTATTATCTGCCCATAGTTAGGACCCTAACAAGTGCTACTACCCCCGGTTCAGGGTAGACCTGGGTACATCAGCTACTCAAACCCCCAATCTCCTGACCAGAGTCCTTGCTGCTGCAAGTTTATCGTCATAACCAGGACGGCTGTACAGTTTCGTATCCTAACGAAAACAAAGCAACTTCTAAAGAAGTAATGGATTTTTTTATTTTATTA
>OZ010611.1:10957258-10967258 GCA_963932145.1 Acanthosepion lycidas
ATGATATGTCCCGGAAAGGGATATATTTGAACGAAGTAGGTAAGGGGTTTTGGCTACTATAACCAAGTAGAATACGGTAGCAGTAATCGTCTGGTACGCGTCGTAGTCGCAGGTAAAAAGTGTAGATCAATGGCGTAGTCCAATGGGCGTCGTTATAGACTTAGCTCTCAGACTAAGGCTCTTCTTCTGACTCACCTACATGTCCGTCTGTATTTATGACGGACACCATCCAATCATATTCCAGTGAGGGGGAAAACAGGTGTATGCATATTCCATTATATCAGTTAGCTTGTTTAGTGGTGGTGTAAGCTGCGATCTGATGTTATATTTGGTGTGCTTTGCTTTGTGTTTTTGATTCGCCATATATGCTTTGGAAGTGTTATGCTCTTAATGACTTATAAGTAAACTTCCCTAAAGCACTAGCGGCACGTGGTCTGAAGATCGAATTAGCAGCGTCATACTAACAGTCATCAAATAGTTCTGATTTCCTTGTCCACACTGTTTATATCGCTAAAAGCTTTCTTCTCTCCCCTAATTCTCTCTTTCTCTGTCACACACACACACACACACACACACACACACACACACACACACATATATATATATATATATATATATATATATATATATATATATATCATTGAATGTGATAGACAAGGAAAATTCGTCCAGGGTATGACGATAAACTACATCCAGCTGCAATGCCTTTGATCAGGAGTGTGTGGAACCACGTCTTAATTGCTGACCCGGGGTAGTAGAACTTGTTAGGGCCGCAACTATGGGCAAATAGTGACCCCCCACCAAAAAAAAAATAAAATTTTATAGTAAAATGATCAACAATACATTGTATGATCTACAAAATATATATCTAAAAAATACATTTTATGATCTAAACAATATATGTCTGAAAAAACATACCTTTACTAAGAAAGCATAAAATTACGTACAAAATATCAGGTCACCCCATAAGTTCTGTCCGAATTTTGAATAAAGAAAATAAGTGACCAAATGTTACATTTAATTACAGATTCAATCAACAATGTATTTTCCCTGATTATCTATGACTTCCTTCCATCTATTAACAAGCTTACTAATTCCATTACTGTAAAATTCTTTTGGCTTTGATTCGAAGAACTCACAAATAACAGTTTTGCCCTATTCCTCTGTTACAAAAGCTGTTTCTTCCAAATTATTCTGTAAGCTACGAAACAAATGGTAGTCTGAAGGAGCAAGATCGGGAGAATAAGGTGGATGAGGAATTTTCTCCCAACCAAGTTCTTCGATCTTTTGTGAAGTGATTCTTGCTGTGTGGGGTCGCGCATTGTCCTGATGAAACATCACCCCTTTTCGATTCACTTGAGCAGGTCTTTTTTCCTCAAAGCTTGGTTCAAACGCTCTAATTGCTGACAGTATATTTGAGCATTAATTGTTGCATTAGGTGGTAAGAATTCAAAGTGGATTATTCCTTGGCGATCCCACCAGATTGAAAGAAGAACCTTTTGCTCATGAAGTTCCCTTCTCGGATGTGGCTGGGATCCTTCCCCTTTACCAAGGCACTGTCTACGACGCTTAACATTTCGATAAAAGATCCATTTTTCGTCCCCAGTCACAAGTCTATCCAAAAAAGGTGAAACAAGTTGGCGAGAATGGCGAGAAGAGCAGATGTCAACTCGGGATTTGTGGTTGTTTTCAGACAATTCATGAGGCACCCATTTTCCAAGTTTAGGAACTTTTCCAAGTTATTGAAGATGACGATGAACAGTTGTATGGTTTGAACTGCGAACCACTGCCAATTCCTCAACTGATAAAGCAGGATTTTCTTCAAGGGCTGCTTCAAGAAGCTTTTAATCAAACTCAACTGGACGTCCGGTTCGTTCTTCATCTTCAAGGTTGAAATCTCCACCTCTGAATTTTACAAACCATCTTCTGCAAGTTCTTTCATTTACACATTCCTTGCCCTAAACTGAGTGAATGTTTCTAGCCGCATCGGCTGCTGAGTTTTCTTTCTTGAACTCATAAAGCATTATGTGCCTCAAATGATTCTTGGGTACTTCCATGTTAGCAGGGTTTTAATGAAACAAAATTTAATTTTATTGTTCTCTGAAATAAAATTTGATCAGTTTAAATGCATCTAAATATAAAAATAATGTTCAGCTCCATTAGACATTATAAAATACTCTTTAAATTTCGTTCATTTTAACAAAAAGTTAAAATTCGGACAGAACTTATGGGATGACCTGATAGTTAGATTTCGGCATTAAATCGCCCACAACGGTTGATATGCAGCTAAACAAATTCAACCAGCTAAACAGATACGATGGGACTTGGGGTTCTCCGCCTGTGGACAAATGATGCAGCCAACTACGACGCGACGAACCTAGCCAGCACGAACAACAGCACGAGCCGTAGAGTAGTTAGAGACAGTTGCACAAGTAGTATTCGTTATTGGTATGACAATAAACTACATCATACAGAAAGGTCTCTGATCGGGAGGGGTCCTGAGTATGACGATAAACTACACCAGGCAGCAAGGCCTCTTATCAGGATACTGGAAATATTATTGAGCGTGGAATCACCTTTAATTGCTAGCCCGGGGTGGTAGCACTTGTTAGGTTCCCAGGTATGGAGAAAAAGGAAACACGCAAAAAAACAAAACAAAAAAAAACAATAAAAAACAAAAAACAAACAAACAAAACATTATGAAAGTATAAAAATATATCCACAATACATTTTTATATATAAAAAAATATTACAAATATATCTTCATAGTAAAATTACCAACAATACATCTTCATGGTAAAATTATCAAGAATATATCTTCATGGTAAAATTACCAACAATACATCTTCATGGTAAAATTATCAAGAATATATCTTCATGGTAAAATTACCAACAATACATCTTCATGGTAAAATTATCAAGAATATATCTTCATGGTAAAATTACCAACAATACATCTTCATGGTAAAATTATCAAGAATATATCTTCATGGTAAAATTACCAACAATACATCTTCATGGTAAAATTAGCAACAATATATCTTCATGGTAAAATTACCAACAATACATCTTCATGGTAAAATTATCAAGAATATATCTTCATGGTAAAATTACCAACAATACATCTTCATGGTAAAATTAGCAACAATATATCTTCATGGTAAAATTAGCAACAATACATCATCATGCTAAAATTATCAAGAATATATCTTCATGGTAAAATTACCAACAATACATCTTCATGGTAAAATTATCAAGAATATATCTTCATGGTAAAATTACCAACAATACATCTTCATGGTAAAATTATCAAGAATATATCTTCATGGTAAAATTACCAACAATACATCTTCATGGTAAAATTAGCAACAATATATCTTCATGGTAAAATTACCAACAATACATCTTCATGGTAAAATTATCAAGAATATATCTTCATGGTAAAATTACCAACAATACATCTTCATGGTAAAATTATCAAGAATATATCTTCATGGTAAAATTACCAACAATACATCTTCATGGTAAAATTAGCAACAATATATCTTCATGGTAAAATTACCAACAATACATCTTCATGGTAAAATTATCAAGAATATATCTTCATGGTAAAATTACCAACAATACATCTTCATGGTAAAATTATCAAGAATATATCTTCATGGTAAAATTACCAACAATACATCTTCATGGTAAAATTATCAAGAATATATCTTCATGGTAAAATTACCAACAATACATCTTCATGGTAAAATTAGCAACAATATATCTTCATGGTAAAATTACCAACAATACATCTTCATGGTAAAATTATCAAGAATATATCTTCATGGTAAAATTACCAACAATACATCTTCATGGTAAAATTAGCAACAATATATCTTCATGGTAAAATTAGCAACAATACATCATCATGGTAAAATTATCAAGAATATATCTTCATGGTAAAATTACCAACAATACATCTTCATGGTAAAATTATCAAGAATATATCTTCATGGTAAAATTACCAACAATACATCTTCATGGTAAAATTATCAAGAATATATCTTCATGGTAAAATTACCAACAATACATCTTCATGGTAAAATTATCAAGAATATATCTTCATGGTAAAATTACCAACAATACATCTTCATGGTAAAATTATCAAGAATATATCTTCATGGTAAAATTACCAACAATACATCTTCATGGTAAAATTAGCAACAATATATCTTCATGGTAAAATTACCAACAATACATCTTCATGGTAAAATTATCAAGAATATATCTTCATGGTAAAATTACCAACAATACATCTTCATGGTAAAATTAGCAACAATATATCTTCATGGTAAAATTAGCAACAATACATCATCATGCTAAAATTATCAAGAATATATCTTCATGGTAAAATTACCAACAATACATCTTCATGGTAAAATTATCAAGAATATATCTTCATGGTAAAATTACCAACAATACATCTTCATGGTAAAATTATCAAGAATATATCTTCATGGTAAAATTACCAACAATACATCTTCATGGTAAAATTATCAAGAATATATCTTCATGGTAAAATTACCAACAATACATCTTCATGGTAAAATTAGCAACAATATATCTTCATGGTAAAATTACCAACAATACATCTTCATGGTAAAATTATCAAGAATATATCTTCATGGTAAAATTACCAACAATACATCTTCATGGTAAAATTAGCAACAATATATCTTCGTGGTAAAATTAGCAACAATACATCATCATGCTAAAATTATCAAGAATATATCTTCATGGTAAAATTACCAACAATACATCTTCATGGTAAAATTAGCAACAATATATCTTCATGGTAAAATTACCAACAATACATCTTCATGGTAAAATTATCAAGAATATATCTTCATGGTAAAATTACCAACAATACATCTTCATGGTAAAATTATCAAGAATATATCTTCATGGTAAAATTACCAACAATACATCTTCATGGTAAAATTAGCAACAATATATCTTCATGGTAAAATTAGCAACAATACATCATCATGCTAAAATTATCAAGAATATATCTTCATGGTAAAATTACCAACAATACATCTTCATGGTAAAATTATCAAGAATATATCTTCATGGTAAAATTACCAACAATACATCTTCATGGTAAAATTATCAAGAATATATCTTCATGGTAAAATTACCAACAATACATCTTCATGGTAAAATTATCAAGAATATATCTTCATGGTAAAATTACCAACAATACATCTTCATGGTAAAATTATCAAGAATATATCTTCATGGTAAAATTACCAACAATACATCTTCATGGTAAAATTAGCAACAATATATCTTCATGGTAAAATTACCAACAATACATCTTCATGGTAAAATTATCAAGAATATATCTTCATGGTAAAATTACCAACAATACATCTTCATGGTAAAATTAGCAACAATATATCTTCATGGTAAAATTAGCAACAATACATCATCATGCTAAAATTATCAAGAATATATCTTCATGGTAAAATTACCAACAATACATCTTCATGGTAAAATTATCAAGAATATATCTTCATGGTAAAATTACCAACAATACATCTTCATGGTAAAATTATCAAGAATATATCTTCATGGTAAAATTACCAACAATACATCTTCATGGTAAAATTATCAAGAATATATCTTCATGGTAAAATTACCAACAATACATCTTCATGGTAAAATTAGCAACAATATATCTTCATGGTAAAATTACCAACAATACATCTTCATGGTAAAATTATCAAGAATATATCTTCATGGTAAAATTACCAACAATACATCTTCATGGTAAAATTATCAAGAATATATCTTCATGGTAAAATTACCAACAATACATCTTCATGGTAAAATTATCAAGAATATATCTTCATGGTAAAATTACCAACAATACATCTTCATGGTAAAATTATCAAGAATATATCTTCATGGTAAAATTACCAACAATACATCTTCATGGTAAAATTATCAAGAATATATCTTCATGGTAAAATTACCAACAATACATCTTCATGGTAAAATTATCAAGAATATATCTTCATGGTAAAATTACCAACAATACATCTTCATGGTAAAATTAGCAACAATATATCTTCATGGTAAAATTACCAACAATACATCTTCATGGTAAAATTATCAAGAATATATCTTCATGGTAAAATTACCAACAATACATCTTCATGGTAAAATTAGCAACAATATATCTTCATGGTAAAATTAGCAACAATACATCATCATGCTAAAATTATCAAGAATATATCTTCATGGTAAAATTACCAACAATACATCTTCATGGTAAAATTATCAAGAATATATCTTCATGGTAAAATTACCAACAATACATCTTCATGGTAAAATTATCAAGAATATATCTTCATGGTAAAATTACCAACAATACATCTTCATGGTAAAATTATCAAGAATATATCTTCATGGTAAAATTACCAACAATACATCTTCATGGTAAAATTAGCAACAATATATCTTCATGGTAAAATTACCAACAATACATCTTCATGGTAAAATTATCAAGAATATATCTTCATGGTAAAATTACCAACAATACATCTTCATGGTAAAATTAGCAACAATATATCTTCGTGGTAAAATTAGCAACAATACATCATCATGCTAAAATTATCAAGAATATATCTTCATGGTAAAATTACCAACAATACATCTTCATGGTAAAATTAGCAACAATATATCTTCATGGTAAAATTACCAACAATACATCTTCATGGTAAAATTATCAAGAATATATCTTCATGGTAAAATTACCAACAATACATCTTCATGGTAAAATTATCAAGAATATATCTTCATGGTAAAATTACCAACAATACATCTTCATGGTAAAATTAGCAACAATATATCTTCATGGTAAAATTAGCAACAATACATCATCATGCTAAAATTATCAAGAATATATCTTCATGGTAAAATTACCAACAATACATCTTCATGGTAAAATTATCAAGAATATATCTTCATGGTAAAATTACCAACAATACATCTTCATGGTAAAATTATCAAGAATATATCTTCATGGTAAAATTACCAACAATACATCTTCATGGTAAAATTATCAAGAATATATCTTCATGGTAAAATTACCAACAATACATCTTCATGGTAAAATTATCAAGAATATATCTTCATGGTAAAATTACCAACAATACATCTTCATGGTAAAATTAGCAACAATATATCTTCATGGTAAAATTACCAACAATACATCTTCATGGTAAAATTATCAAGAATATATCTTCATGGTAAAATTACCAACAATACATCTTCATGGTAAAATTAGCAACAATATATCTTCATGGTAAAATTAGCAACAATACATCATCATGCTAAAATTATCAAGAATATATCTTCATGGTAAAATTACCAACAATACATCTTCATGGTAAAATTATCAAGAATATATCTTCATGGTAAAATTACCAACAATACATCTTCATGGTAAAATTATCAAGAATATATCTTCATGGTAAAATTACCAACAATACATCTTCATGGTAAAATTATCAAGAATATATCTTCATGGTAAAATTACCAACAATACATCTTCATGGTAAAATTAGCAACAATATATCTTCATGGTAAAATTACCAACAATACATCTTCATGGTAAAATTATCAAGAATATATCTTCATGGTAAAATTACCAACAATACATCTTCATGGTAAAATTATCAAGAATATATCTTCATGGTAAAATTACCAACAATACATCTTCATGGTAAAATTATCAAGAATATATCTTCATGGTAAAATTACCAACAATACATCTTCATGGTAAAATTAGCAACAATATATCTTCATGGTAAAATTACCAACAATACATCTTCATGGTAAAATTATCAAGAATATATCTTCATGGTAAAATTACCAACAATACATCTTCATGGTAAAATTAGCAACAATATATCTTCATGGTAAAATTAGCAACAATACATCATCATGCTAAAATTATCAAGAATATATCTTCATGGTAAAATTACCAACAATACATCTTCATGGTAAAATTATCAAGAATATATCTTCATGGTAAAATTACCAACAATACATCTTCATGGTAAAATTATCAAGAATATATCTTCATGGTAAAATTACCAACAATACATCTTCATGGTAAAATTATCAAGAATATATCTTCATGGTAAAATTACCAACAATACATCTTCATGGTAAAATTATCAAGAATATATCTTCATGGTAAAATTACCAACAATACATCTTCATGGTAAAATTATCAAGAATATATCTTCATGGTAAAATTACCAACAATACATCTTCATGGTAAAATTAGCAACAATATATCTTCATGGTAAAATTACCAACAATACATCTTCATGGTAAAATTATCAAGAATATATCTTCATGGTAAAATTACCAACAATACATCTTCATGGTAAAATTATCAAGAATATATCTTCATGGTAAAATTACCAACAATACATCTTCATGGTAAAATTATCAAGAATATATCTTCATGGTAAAATTACCAACAATACATCATCATGCTAAAATTATCAACAATACACCGTCATGGTAAAATTAGCAACAATACATCTTCTTTTATAAAATTAGCAGCAATATATCTTCATGGTAAAATTACCAACAATACATCTTCATGGTAAAATTAGAAAACAGTATATCTCTATGGTAAAATAAGCAAGAATATATCGTCATGGTAAAATTAGCAACAATACATCTTCATGGTAAAATTAACAACAACACATCGTCATGGTAAAATTAGCAACAACAAATCTTCATGGTAAAATTAGCAACAATATATCTTTATGGTAAATTTAGCAACAATATATCTTCATGGTAAAATTAGCAATAATACATCAACATGGTAAAATTACTAACAATATATCATTATGGTAAAATTATCAACAATAGATTTTCCTGGTAAATTTACCAACAATGTCTTCACAGTAAAATTACCATTTCATCTGTAGTTGAAACCATAAATATATCTTCAAAATATTTAGATTTCGGAATTAAATAACCCATAGAGATTGATATGTCGCTAATCAAAATCAACAAACCAAATAACCAATATGAAAGAAATCTTATCGGAAATGAATCCATATAATATCCTACAATTTCTGTATTCCAAAACATAACTTCAACAAAACATAAAACACACAAATAATCTTTATGTCCACACAAACAGGAATAAGCAAAAAAGCTGAGTATCATCTACCATGTAATCAATTGTGAAAGCAGAATAACATATATCATATTTTTATGACATGAAATCGCCAAAGAAAATTACATTTCGGCATTAAATTATCTATAAAGTTGTGGATACGCCGTTAAACAAACTGGATATGACGATAAAGTACATTCGCTTCTGATAAAGAGATTGGAGGTTTTGAAGAGTGTTGTTGTTTCCAGAGCCACCCTGACCCGAGGTGCTAGCCTATGTTAGGGCATTCCTGGGTATGACGATAAATTATATCCGGCAGTAAGTGCTCTGATCGGGAAACTTGAGGTTTTGAAGAGTATTGAACCACCACTTAATTGCTGTTTTTCCCAGGTCTACCCTCACCCAATGAGCTAGCACCTGTTATGTAAGAAAAAAATACCTATTTATAGTAAAATTAGCAACAATACATATTGAAAGCAGCATGACCAACAATACGTTTTATTTGCTTTTGAAGGAATAGAATTGCGTTCAAAATGTATTTAGTTGAAGCCATAAAAATATTCAAATTATTGACATATCGGCATTAAAAAAAACCATAGAGACTGATATGCCGCTAAACAAAATCATCCAAATAACTGTCAGGAATGAACTCTTTTATGGAATTAATCCATATAATATCCTACAATTTCTTAAAGAAATCAAACTGTATTCAAAAATATAACTTCAACAAAACTACAACTTAAAACACATATATCACCGCCTCTAGTAATTGTTTCCATACAAAAATGTATATGCAGA
>OZ010611.1:10972258-10989758 GCA_963932145.1 Acanthosepion lycidas
CGTGTGCAAATCTTCAAAAGGGAGACATTTTGCGAGTAGAAGTTCAAGGCTGTTGGACGAGTAAGCAAGTAAGCGGGATTTTCGGCACTAACCAATCTGAAAAACAAATACAGATCCAGATTTGCCCCAGAAAGTGACTTACGTGTACGTTTACCAGTAATAACTCCAAGAATTGACAGTTTGTGCAAAGCCAAGCAAGCACATCCTTCTCACTAACTGTCTATTTAAAAAATCCTGTGTGTGTAATTGACAATAAAAATAGTTGTTAAATACGATTACTGTTTTCATTTACATGTAAAATTAATATTTTAATATAACAAAATTTAATTTTGTTACATTTTGCAGCCAGATGCAGCATTAATTTATTTGAACACTTATGTCTAAAGTAAGCTTTTATTGCATTAATGCAAACTTATATGTTATATTCAGCAAATATTTATGTATAAATTTCATAAGCGTTTATAAGGGGGTCCCTAAGGTAGACCCTGAAATATAAAGGGGTCCGCAAGTCAAAAAGTTTGAAAACCCCTGTTTTAGTTGATTCAGCAGTTTTCAATCAGCTTGTCTCAATCGTCTTCAAAAAGCGAGAGCAAGATCTAAAAGGTTAGCCAATCCAACAGTGATCTATGCATGATAAGTGTTTATATTAATTTGTCATCTTTTTGTTTGCATTTCATATTTTCTTTGATTTTAAATGAAAAACTTGAACATTTCCAACATACTTCATAGTTATAATTTAGATTTTTTTTTAAACATTTCATCCGAAAGATCAGATAGGTGACATGTTAGTCTACGGGAGAGAGTGGTTGCAGTAGAACCAATGTATATATTAATCATTTCACCCCAAGCAAGGCAATAAACCACTGTTAAGTAGAGAGGAATATAGAAGAATAAGAAGTAAGGAGACGAAAGATAATGATTGAAATTGGAATTAAATTTGACTGGGAAGCAAGAAGCGAGAAATGCAAAGGAAGAAATTTTTAGCATAGAACTTACGGTTACATATCAAGTGTAAAATGATGAGACCTTGCCGCCAATCGAGTACTGCGCTTAAATTTATAAACTCTAGGTACCATAGATGCGTTCATCAGAACAATTATCATGGAAATGTTTATAGAAAAGACACATTAAGCTAGTGGTAATGTAACTGAAGCCGAGAAGCCAGATCAGGACCAATAACATTGCAGATTCTACTTTTGGATTTTATCACGTTAAAGAAGAAAAGACAAGAACTAAAGATAAAAAAGAGCAATAGAAAAAAGAAGCTAAAGACAAAACAAGGAAATTAATACAACTGTGGGCGGGCGGGCGAATGAAAGGTAAAAAAAAAAGAACATGCCTCTGAAAAAATATTAATAATTCCAGAGATCAAATCTCTATATAAAATTCTGTGCCTCCCTTTAGTCCGTCTATCACACCCTCTAAAATAGTCATACATTGACCGATCCAAACCATTTTTGGGAAAAGTACAAACAGGTAAGTGGGTAAAAAGTACATTTCTTTTTACTAGGGTTTGTACTTTAGTCCAATAAATGGTCTCTAATTTTGTTGAAAAATTTAAAGTTTTATTATTTAACATGTAAAATACTCCCACCATTTTAAAAACAATTTAATGATTAAAATAAAAAAATACTTATTTAATAAAAATGCAATATTGTTTTTTGCATAACTTTTCTTGAAGTTTTTATACAACCGAGAATCCAATTTCCAGTTTGCGAGAACTATAAAAAAATCACAAGAACAAATGCTTTAAAAACTTGTAATTTGACTTCAGAAATAACTATTTATCCATGACCAGTTGTATGTTGCATGCTCAAGAGTAAGAAATCTTAAGAATTTATTCTTCACTGACAAAAAGGAAATTTTCTAATTGGTCGTAATTGCTCTAGCAAGGCATCTCGTTAACCATTACACAACGTCGAATTTCCCTTGATTTTCTAAGCCTAGATGTGTTACAATACCGAAAGTGCGGGGCACCCAGTGAGGGTCGAACTCTCTACTCAGTTCTAATTGATCTAGCGAGACAAGCTTGCTAAATATTGAAGCCCGCCGAAGAGCCCAATAATGGTTTTCTAAGCATACCTTAGATATAGCACAAGGCCGAAAGCATTGAGCATCCAGAAACGATCGAACTCTTTACGCAGTTCTAATTGATCTGGAGAGACAAGTTTGATAGCCATTACACTACGACGGACTGCCTAGAGTGATTTTCTAAGCGTAGTTTAGATGTGGCACAAGGCCGAAAGTTTGGAGCGCCCAATGAGGATCGAACTCACTATTCTGTCATACATGATCCAGTGAGATATGCTTGTTAACACAAAATGATCTTAGATGCGCTTCCAAGCCGAAGGCATGGCGCACACAGTGAGGATCGAACTCTCTACTCAGTCGTAATTGATCTAGCGAGACAAGCTTGCTAACAATTACACCACGTCGAGGTGACCAAAGGTCGATTTCCTAAGCGCAGCTTAGATGTGGCACAAGGTCGAAATTATGGAGTACCCATTGAAGATAGAACTTACTATTCAGTTCTCATAGATCTAGCGAGACAAGCTTGCTAAACATTCCACAAAAGACCCGATATGCGATTTGCCGGTCGGTAACACTTGTATCAAGCAGACGCAGAAGTTTAAATATCTGGGAAGCGTTTTAACAAACGACAGTAAGTGCGACACTGAGTTCCGTAGACGTATTGGGATGGCACATTCCAAAAGCTGGGCAGAGTATTGCAAGACAGGAGGATTTCTTTGGTAACAAAGAAAAGAATACTGAGCTGTTACATGACATCTGTTCTTCTTTACGAAGAAGTGCCTCGAAGCGACAGTGATGTTGTTCTACAGAAGGATGCTGAGGATATCATGGACCGAGCATATGGACAACGATGAGGTCTTATTGGTTACAAACAAGGAGAAGGCTTATGCTTAACATCAGATAGAAGCAGGTGAAGTTTCTGGGGCACATAATGAGGAAGGAGGGCCTGGAGAATCTGATACCGACGGGTCAAATAGAGGGAAAGAGAGACAAGGGAAAGCAGCGCGTGACATACATGACGAGCTTGAGCAGGTGGATGACAGTATGTGGTCTAGGGGAGGAAGCAGAGGGAAGGAATTTGCAAGGAATAGAGGGAGGTGGAGAGCCATAATCGCCTACGTCCTAAAAGGACATGACACATAAAAAAGATGTTTTACACCTGACACAAGGCCAAATGTTTGGAGTACCCAGTGCGAATCGAATTCACTATTCAGTCGTAATTGATATAGCGAGACAAACTTGATAACAATTACACCACATCGAAGTGCCCACACTCAAAGAATAGATGCTTTTCTAAGCGTAGTTTAGGTGTGGTACAAGGCCGGAATTTTGGAGTACCCAGTGAATGTCGAACTCATTACTCAGTCGTAATAGATCTAGCGAGACAAGCTTGCTAACAATTACACCACGTCGAGGTGATGCTAACCATTACACAAAAAGGATTTTCTAAGCGTAGCTTAGATGTGGCACAAAACTGAAAGTCCGGAGCACCTAGTGTAGTTCAAACTCAATACTTAGTCATAATATAGTGATTTGCCAAGCCTAGCTCAGATGTGACACAAGGCCGAAAGTATGAGGCACCCAGTGAGGATCGAACTCACTACTCAGTCGTAATTGTTCTAGCAAAACGAGCCTATTAACCATTACATCACGTGAAGGTGCCCTGCTTACTCGTAATATGTCTAGCGAGACAAGCTTGCTAACCACTATACAACGTTGAAGAGAAAAACAGAGGCGCAAAATGAATGCTTTTAAGTATGAGGGTCGTAAGTTTAAATTCAAGTGGAGACATTTTTTTAAACTTCTGACCCGTTTATTTAACGATTTAACTGATAGGAGAGTAACGATTTGACTGAAATGTATCAAAAATTTATAATTATTAAGAGTGTAATTCGGGAGAATGGAATTTTTTTTTTTTTTTTGCGTAGGCTAGTCTTCTCCATTTAGCAGAGTTGAGAAACCGGATCTTGTAAATATTCTGGGAGAGGAGAACGTATTAAACATTCTGCAGTTTTCATGTTTAATTAAAATAGATGGAAATTTTTGGGGAAAAAAAAACCAAAACAGATTGGAGAGTGTTAGGAGAGCGTTGTTAAAAGAACTGGGAAAATAAATAAACAATGCGAAAACGAAAGAAAGACAAAATAAATCAAAGTTGGAAGGAAGAAAGATAATATTGACTGGAAGGAAAGTCGTAAGAATAATGAGACGTTATGTGACTCTTATTTTGTCCGTCCTCGGGAAAAAAAAAAAAAAAATTGAAAAACTAAAACTAAAAAAACAATCAAAATTAGAAGCAAAAAGAATTTTAAACAAAAAAAAAAAAATTAACAAAAAAATAACAAAAAAAAAAAACACAGACTTTTCTAGAAATCTTGGAAAACAGAACAGGAAAATAGAAACCTTTTAAAGAAAACATGAAAACGTTCGTTGACATTTAAAAAAAAAAAAATTCAGCCTTTTCAGATTAAAACAAAAATCTGTCGCCATGTTGGTCTTCAGTAAGGACAATACTGAAGACGTGTGCTTGACTCTCCCTGAAAGGATTATCAATGATGTGCAAAAATTCACAACTACCTCTTGTTTTTAAAACGAGAGACTCTGTCTTTCACCTCTTCCTCATGCGATAAAGAAGGATCTGCAGTATAATAGATCCTGACTTGGCATCTCGATTTCAGTCACTTTCTCACCGATGTAATGTGGCTTCTCACTTTTCTATAAATATTTTCATGGCAACCGCTCTGATGAGCTTTTTTTACCCTGGTGTCACAACTACATGAATTTAAGCGACCTACTAGATTGGCATCTAGGTCCCACTCGTTTACGGCTGACATAGCTAAATGCAACCGCCACTTCTACCCCAAAAGTTGCTTTTCTCGCACTTCTCGCCTGTGGACCTCCCTTCCGATCTTTTGCTTCCCTGATAACTACAATCTTGAAAAATTTAAATGCAACGTCAATCGCTGTCTTCTACCTTCTTGAATCCCGTTCATCTTTTGCCCTTTCTTCAATCCTGCCTATACTCAGTCTTGTCTTTCATTTTCACACCCTTTAACCCCCTGCATACTAGTGGCATTCCTGTTAATCTTTTGTCCTTTTCTTAATCCTCCCTATACTTAGTCTTCTCTTTCACTCACTTTGACCACCCCTACTAGCCCCCCTCTCAGCTTGGGGTGAAATGATTTAAAAATATATGCCTGTAGAAGGTCATATCTACGGCTGCAGATAGCGGACAATCTCATCACAGACGATGAGAAATCTGGAGGTAGCAGAAATGTGTTTCTAAAAATTTAAATACAATGTCAATCGCCATCTATATTCTTGAACCCTGTTCAGTTTTTATCCCTTTCATAATCTCCCTGTACATAGTCATTCAATCTATGAACCCCAATGCGTACTAGTGGCATTCACACCCTGCCTGGGATGAAATGATACAAAAATAGTGTGGCAGATAAAGAATTTCTCGTGAAACCTTGGATTTGCGCCCAAAGAGTTATGCTTCGGCCGCTGATGGTGGTGTAGCATCTGTTATGGCTGTACAGGCCCACATGGGAGTGAAAGTCTCGATTGAAATGAATGCATGTGAAGACCCCCTGCCTCAATTTGGACCTGCTGATTCCTTTCTGTCCAGCACGCTTCACATCGGCGGCAAACCTCCGTTCATCTTCTCACTCCAGCCATTGGTGTAAAGCGTGAGCGATTGTTGGCGACGTCTTCCCGCCTCTCGATGTCCATGTCCATCGACCTCATGCCCCTTTTGCAGACGTTCTTGAAGCGAAAATAATGTCGCCCTCTTGCCGGTGGCCAATTCCCCGTACAGAATGATCCTCTCATCCGACCTTCTCCTATCCAAGCCAACAGAGCCAGCATATAGGCTGGGTAACTACGACATTGGTGACCCCCGTCGAACCAACTGATGTCCAGAATGACTATTAATATTTTTGGGATTGGCCTTTTTAAGAACTGCTTCGGGTCTTATAATAAGAGAGGCCATAAATGTAGAGTATATACGACTTTCGTCGGTGTCGAGTGACCTCCTGGATTTGCGTCCAAAGAGTTATGCCTCAGATGTTGATGGAGGCGCAGCATTTGTTATATCTATACAGGCCAACAGAGGAGTGAATGTCTCAATTGCAACGAATGTATGTGAAGACGCTATGTCCCAATGTCGCCCTGTTGTTTCCTTTCTCTTCAGCGCGATTCGCCCCGGCGGCAAACCTCCGTTCCTCTTCTCCTCGCTGTAATCCTTCGTGTAAATCGCATCTCCAGCGTGAGCGATCGATGGCAACGTCTTCCCGCTTCTAGATGTCCATGACCGTCGACCTCATGTCCCTTTTATAGACGTCCTTGAAGGGAAGATGAGGTCACATTCGTGCCCTCATGACGGTGGCCTGTACAGAAGATAAAAAAAAAAGCAAGAAATATAATGCGATTTCTATTTAGAAAACATTTCTATTTCTACGACCATTAAATAAGGAGAATGGATCTGAAATGAAACGACCTGAACATCGGAACTCATCTTGCACATTTATAAATCTACCATTTATCCGTGTATTGAATACTGTTGCCATATCCGGTCTGTGGCTTCTGCTATGTATCTCGAGATTCTTGACAAAATCCAGAGAAGGGTCTGGAATACAGTCGACCCTTACCAGACATCTCATCCCCAGTAAATTCGAATGAAAAATATTTCAAGCAGGTTTTAGAGGAAGGATTTGCCTGTCCATAATGCTAAATTAAAGAAGGTAAATGAAAATATAAAGCGCAAACTGTATATATATATATATATATATATATATATATATATATATATATATATATATATATATATATATATATATATATAGTGATCTTCGAATTTGCGCCCATAAAATTTTTAAAGGAAATCCCAATTATATGAGTCGACTCCATTGCAAGCTACACACACTCCATGAATTCTAATTAAAAATATTTTTAAGCAGGTTTTAGAGGTGGGATTTGCCTGTCCATAATGCTAAATTAAAGAAGGTAAATGAAAATATAAAGCGCAAACTGTATATATATATATATATATATATATATATATATATATATATATAGTGATCTTCGAATTTGCGCCCATAAAATTTTTAAAGGAAATCCCAATTATATGAGTCGACTCCATTGCATGCTACACACACTCCATGAATTCTAATTAAAAATATTTTTAAGCAGGTTTTAGAGGTGGGATTTGCCTGTCCATAATGCTAAATTAAAGAAGGTAAATGAAAATATAAAGCGCAAACTGTATATATATATATATATATATATATATATATATATATATATAGTGATCTTCGAATTTGCGCCCATAAAATTTTTAAAGGAAATCCCAATTATATGAGTCGACTCCATTGCATGCTACACACACTCCATGAATTCTAATTAAAAATATTTTTAAGCAGGTTTTAGAGGTGGGATTTGCCTGTCCATAATGTTAAATTAAAGAAGGTAATTATAAATATGAAACGCAAACAGAAGAGAAATATACATTGATCACCCATTTTGCGCCCAGAAAGATTTTCAAAAAATCCCAATTATATGAGTCGACTCTATTGCATGCTACGATCACTCCATAACTTCAAATGAAAAATATTTCTAAGCCGCTTTTACAGTAGGGATTTGCCTGTCCATAATGCTAAATTAAAGAAGGTAATTATTAAGTGGAAACAGAAGAGATATATTTCAAGTATTCCGAATTATATGAGTTGACTTCGTTGCATGCTACGCGCACTCCATAAATTCGAATGAAAAATATTTTCAAGCAGGTTTTAAAGGAGGGATTTGCTTGTCCATAATGCTAAATTGAAGAAGGTAAATGTAAATATAAATCAGAAACAGAAGGGAAATATAGAGTGGTGTGGCTTCCTTTTGTCTTTTCTACAAATATTTTCATGACAACTGTTTGAATGTGCTTTTTTTTCCTGGATCCCCAACTAAGCGTGAAACTAGATTGGCAACTAGGCCTCACCATTTTACTGTAGAACTAGCTAGATGAAACCATCGCTTCTACTCTTACAATGTACTTTTTATCACACAAAACTTAGTGAGGAGTGAGCAAAATTTTATTCAAAAAAAGCGGCCCAGATTAAAAAAATTGTGGGGAAAAACTGTTTTAAGGCAATGTTTGTTAAAATAAAATAGAAATGATCAAATTAACCAAATTAAATAGACTGATATTATTATTGTGATATTTTTGGATTGTATGGTCCACAAATTGGAGGAGAGAGTTATCAATGATAATGTGTTGACTATGAATCTGTGGTTATCTCCCTTTAATCCATTCTCTGTAAATTATTTTTAAAGTTACTTGGTGAGGCATGATCAAATTATCATTCCGAAAATGCTGCCCAGAGAAAAAAAAAAAACACTGTTTTGTGTAGGAAAAGGACTAGTCTGAATTCATATCTTAAGGAAAGGCAACGGAAATCCACTCTAGTATCTTTCCAAAGAAGACATGACTATTTAAAGATAATAAAGAGTCTACAGAGAGACTGCCTACATATCGAAGGGAAAGGTTTTTTTTTTTTTAAATCACTTAGAGTTATGGGCTAAAAGCAGGGCGGACTGGGCCCTTTTTTTTTCTTTTTACCATTAAGGTTGGTTCACTGTGTCGTGCCCCCAGATTTTCTCATCAGAATCCGCCTTGCTCATATATAAACCTACTATTTTCTGTGTATTGAATACCATATCTGGTCTGGGTGCTTCTACTATGCACTTCGGGATTCTTGGTAAAATTCAGAGAAGAGTTTGCAATACAATCGTCCCTGACCAGGAAATCTCGTCTCTAGTCACGTTTTCAGCTACATGACGTGGCGTCGCTCTGCCTGTTCTACAAATATTTACATAGCAAGTGCTCAGATGAGCTTTTTTTGCCGGGTTCCCCGACTATTTGAAATTAATCGTACTACTAGTTTTACTCTTGAACTAGCTGGATGCAACTGTCACTTCTACTCTGTTTCTTTAGTTGCACTTCCCATCTGAGGAACTCCCTTCCGATTTCTTGCTTTCATGATAATTACAATGATCAGTAATTTAAACGCAACGCCAATCACCATTTTCTATTTTCCTGAAACCAGTACTTTTATTGCCCTTTCTCCTCACTAAAATCTTCTCATACTCTTTCATTCCCAGTAGCCCCTTGCGTCTTAGTGGCATTATTGCCATCTTCTATCTTCCTGAAAACTGTTCTTTTATTGTCCTTTCTCCTCACTAAAATCTTCTCATTCTCTTTCACTCCCAGTAATCCCTTGCGTCTTAGTGGCATTATCGCCATCTTCTGTCTTTCTGAAACCTGTTCTTTTATTGTCCTCCCTCCTCATTAAGTCTTCTCATTCTCTTTCACTCCCAGTAAACCCTTGTGTCTTAGTGGCATTATCGCCATCTTCTGTCTTCCTGAAACCTATTCTTTTATTGTCCTTTCTCCTCACTAAAGTCTTCTCATTCTCTTTCACTCCCAGTAACCCCTTGCGCCCTAGTGACATTAACCCCATGTTTACAGCAAAATCTTTTAAAAATAAATAAAAAGATAGTCCTTTTTGCCTGCTTTCTGATTTTTCATGACGTTCATTAATATACTACATTACGTGTATTTCACTGCTTTCTTCGAATATTTTGATTTTTAAACCAATCTTACTAAATGGGAGTTTATTAATTGAGCTTATCAATTGAGTTTGTATGTAAAAATAACTTTTCTTTATAATACAAAACAATGAAGTAGGTACCTCCATGAGATCGCTAAAAAAAAGCGCATAGTCTGATGAGAAAGACGTCAAACTTGACGAAAACAAAATTTTATCGCCAAAATGTTTATGTTACTATTAAGAGTAAAGAACAAAGTAATTTTTAATTATTTTTAAAATTTTTCTGTCTTTATTACAACATTCTAACTTTCGATTGAAAAACCTTGTTTCTCGTCATCACCGGAAGTCCCGTAAAAATAACATAGCGAATTTTTTGTGCATTTTTTTTCTTATGACACACATTAATTTTGAAAATCTTGCAAAAATAGAAATAATTGTCAGATTTTAATGAAACTTTCAGAAACTATTCAGGAATGATGGTAATTATTATAAATATGTTATTTTTTTTTAAAGTCATTATAAAAATATATTCTTATATATATATATATATTACACTCCCATAAATAAATTAATAAAAACTCTAAAAATTTATGGTCGAAGCACGCAAGTCATTATATTAGTTAAAAACACAAGGCTTTGAGGAAAGTAAATCATATTTTATTTTTTTTTAAATCCGACCTCGTAAACCTAAAATCAGCTCTGAATTGTAACATACAAAACCCAATAAAACAAAGATACTATTTAATTTTAAATGCTTTTAGTTGCTTTTATTTGTTTTTATCAATATGCATAATATTGTCTGAAGGCAAAATACTTTTTCGATGAAAAATGAATTTTTAAATGAATTAAATTGTTATTTCATAAATTATTTTATTATTTTTACATAAAGTTACTAAAAGTTGTTAAATATTCTAAAATTAGCGGTACTGGTGAATCCTTTATATAATGTTTTTTTTAGGTACCTGTATCTGTACAGATTATAAATAGCACAAGGTTTATACAGTCAACAAACCAGCAGTGAGAATAATCTTACTGTTCTTTACCTTATGCGGGGGGAAAAAAAAGTTAAATCAAATGTACGGAGGCCCGGAAGAAACATGATACAATAAAAACATCACGTGACTTGATTTGTACGGCAATATTAACGGCCTTTACATTTATATAAAATTACTTTAAAAAAATTATAATAATTTCCATCAATCCTGAAAGTATCATTGAAATCTGACAATTATTTCTATTTTTGCAAGATTTTTAAAATTAATGTGTCATAAGAAGAAAATGAATAAAAAATTTGCCATGTTATTTACTCGAGTTTCGGTGATGACGAGAAACAAGATTGTCCAATCAAAAGTTAAAACGTTCTAATAAAGACAGAAAAAGTTTAAAAAATAATGAAAAATTACTTTGTTCTTTCCCCTTAATAGTAACATAAACATTTTGGTAATAAAATTCTGCTTTCGTCAAGTTTAAGGCCTTTTTTTTCATGCTATGCTTACTTAAAACTAACGAGGTAAATAAGTTGTTAACGTAAAGATAAATTGTCACTTATGACCTTCCGTACTATAAATTTCCGCACGTAATATGTCAGTGCGTGATGAAAAACACACACATGTCATTTGTCAATCAACACCGCAGTTCAGACCGGTTTTCTCCCATTTGAAAAAACATGTTTTCATCACAGAAAATAAGCAATCTTTGTTTCAAAATATATTAAATAAACTTTATAATTTCTAAGTTTTTTTAAATTATTTTAAAAAAATCATAATTGATTTTTTAAATAAATTTTAAACGGCAACATTCACTTTTTTTGTAAACAAAAGTTAAAAAAACGGGAGATTATCGATTTTCTGTCAATTTTTCCAATTCAAAAAAATTGAAGATTTTCAACGAAAATTTTGGACGTGCTAGAAATTATTAAAAAATCTAATAAAATATTCAAAAAATACTTTGATCATTCCTCTTGATAATAACATTAACATTTAGACGATACAAAAATTATTTTAATCAAGTTTAGGGCCTTTTTTATTCATGGTATGCTATTTTTTTATCGATCTCATGAACATACCTATAATTGAAGCGTGTCTGGACAGTAAGGTTTAGGGTTTATTTTATGGCATATCAGTCTGAATGAGTTATTTAATGCCGACATTAGACAGTAATTAATTAAGACATTGAAAAATGTCGTGAAAGGGGCAATATATACAACAATAGTTAAAATGAAAATATATTTATGCTTTGGGCTTAAGAGAAACACCATGATTTTTGCAATGACAAACTGATCTAAATAATTTGACAAAAGAATCTAAATAGTTTTAAAGAAGTATATATATATATATATATATATATATATATATATATATATATATGTGCCTTTGATATATCGTTGACGTTGATCTTGCTTAGAAAAAAGTAAAAGAAAAAGATCAGATTTGATGATAAATACAATGAAAGATAAAAATGAAAATGTCACCTGGGGCTCGAAGCAACCCCATTATTTCCACCATGACAATAAAAAAAAAAATAATTGATTATACAATTGTGGGAAAGGAATCAATTTTGCTACTGATAATGACAAGGATATATAATTTACAATCTCTTTTCTTTAGAAGGGCCCCCGGTTTATTATTTGAAAATATTCCAGAAAGGGTTGAATGTGTATCTTTTTGTTTTCTTCATTCAAACATTACTTTTTGTAACACGTATAAAGGTTATTCTTTTGTATCCTGTCCGGAATTTGAGATCTATTAATTCTATCGAATAAAATATTAAACCCTCCCCTAAAAAAATAAATAAAAAAACCAGGAAAGGGAGACATTATTAAGATAATATTTTGAAAAAAAAAAAAAAAAAAAAGGGGTGAAAAATAAAATTAATATTCCGTGTCGTATATTATCTGAGAATAAATTTAGCTGCCTTCGATAATCCAACATGTCATAAAAATCCAACTTTTTTTTTTCAAAAATTATCCCTGCGTCTTATCGATTTTGGAAAATGCTTGGCATTGCAGTAGCTAGTAATATGAGAATGTCAATAAAGCTTTTCTAATTTTTTTCTGCCTGTAACCTTGTTATAAACTTTATTGTCATATAGGAAGAAAATGAGTAAATACCGACACCGAGGTTCGAGCCTGAAACATTTATATATGAATATATATTTTCCGCCATGTGTAAAAATAGTGATGTCAGCCTACTTAATGTGGATATAAAATGGGGGACCAATTCTATATTACAATCAATATATAAACTGATCCCTCACTTTGTGGCCGCACTATTTTCTATACATTTACATTCCAGAGACTCTAAATAAATTTAAAATACATACATGTATAGCTAATCAATATTTCAATGATCGACTGATTTATTTTCTACGGCTTATCAACTATTGCAGATTTAAAAGCCAGAAAACATTTTTTAGAGCATTATAGTTTAGTGATACAAGATTTACTAATTAACCCATAGTTGGGAGGAGAAGAGGTGGATTCATACCTAATCAGAATTTGATAAACAAACAAGAAATTACAAGTCGAGAGACTATTGTCTAGGAGACGAGAAACGAAAAATGAAGTTCTTTGTGAGTTTTGATTTCGTGTGAAGGTTATTTGGGATTTGTCTACAGATAATGAAGTCAGGAAAACAAAAGATTTGAGGTTGGTAGATAGAAGAAGAACAAGAAAGAAAAAAAGAAAGAAAAACGCACAAGGAAGAGGAAAAGAAGGATGGAAAGAGGAGAAAAGAAAAAGAGAAGAAAAAACAGATAGAAGAAAAATGAATTAGAAGAAAAAAACAGAAAAAAAAAGAAGGCGAAGGAAAAGAAAAAGGAAAAGAGGGAAACGAGAAGAAAAATAAAAATTAAAAAGAAAAAGAAAAAAACGGGTAATACTGGGTTGGTGCATAATTATCAGGCGTTTTTGTTGGCGAGTTATTGATAAAAATTTCTTTTTTGTTTACTTCTTTTAAATAAAAATATTTCATTTTCAGGCTATAAAGATGCGCGTCGATAATCATACGCTCCGGAATAATCATTTAAAAATATTATTGATGAATTATTATGCTTCTTTTTTCATAATAAATATTGTTTAAAAACGCCTAATAATTATGCACCAACCCTACATATATATATATATATATATATATATATATATATATATCAGCCTATTTATAACACAAATCTATCTATCTATCTATCTATCTATCTATCTATCTATCTATCTATCTATCTATCTCAATGCGTTCGTATCTATCTATAGCATTAATGAATTTATTTTAAATTCAACCTCATATATATATATATATATACATATATATATACGGAGGAGAAAAAAAAAGAAAAAAAAAACGATCAGGAAAATAAAACAGTAAATAAAGAGAAAGACGAAGTTAAGAGTTGAAAGGAAGAAAAGAAAGGAAGAGAGAAAAAAAGGAATAAAATAGGCGGTAAAAGAAAGAAGGTAAAATGGCGAGAAGGAAGGAATGAGAAAAAGAAAAAAAAAGAACGAAGAAAAAAAGAAATAGAAGAAAAAGAAAGGGGGTGGGTCAACAGCAGAAAACAAAGAGAAGCAAAAAAGAAGAAAAAGAAGTTTGGGTTTGAAAGAGCGTAGTCATATGTAGATTAACTAATTAAGATATCCGGAATACCCAGGCCAAATAATGACTCCGATTCAGAGGAGGAGGAGGGAGAACACATGATCACGAAGGACGCAGGATAGTCTTTCCAAAACGGTGTGGCGCGAACAACGGAAGAGGATAGCAGGTGAGGCGGAATGATTGAAAGACAATCAATGATTTAGAAACAGTTTCAAAAAATAAATATGATTTCAAAATTTAAAATAATATTATGGTTTACTTGTAATTGCAGGCATGAGTCCCAGTCTAAATAGTTATTGATGTAATGGAATAACCAGTTACCCCCATGAATGATTACACTATAGGTGTTAAGTACCTATAAAGTCAACTGTCTACGAGAGACTGGAGGAAGAGTGAGAGCGAGACGATGCAAGCATGTCCGACCTTCCAGTTAGTGGCACTCACTACTAGATTGACCTGTGTGTATAACTGTACCGTATTTCATATTGTACTGGTTGTGTACAATAAACCTTTCTTCTATCATTCACCTGGTGTTAAGTATTTGTTCCCTTAGCACAGAATATAACAGTTCTAAATAATTATTGACTGATTTTATTAGTGTGATATTTTTGCATTATATCAATTATTAAGAATATAGTAACTAGGGTCGGCAAAATTGGAGGAGAGAGTTATCAATAATAATGTACTGATTTAGAATCCGCAGTTATCTGAAATATTGTTATGGATTACTTTTCAATTGCATGCTTGAGTCCCAGTGTCTTCATTGGCAGCAGCATCCCCTTGACTTTTGTAATCATAGTGCAGGTCAGAATGCAGAAGCCACAATAACTGTTTTTCACAATGGCCTATAAATGGTAGACCCCAGCAATTCTGGTACAGTCATACCTGTTCATTGTTTGACATTGTCCAAACAGTTTTTGCATTGGCGTCCTCTCTTACGTCCACCTTCAACGGTGCCTTGCATGATGGTCTTGCACAGGCTGTCGTGCCGTGTAATATCTCCAAACCACACCATTTTTCTCTGTTTGACAACGGCAAGAAGAGATTTACTTCCTTTTAACCCTTTCTGCTTTTTGTTTTTTTTTATTTTTAAATGTATTTTTTTATCACATCCAATTTGGTGAGGCAATACCAGAAAAGACATGTCAGCAACTGTTGATTTTTGCATTATATCAAGTATTAAGAATATAGTAACTAGGGTCTGCAAAAGTTGGAGGAGAGAGTTATCAATGATAATGTTTTGACGTCGAATTCGCGGTTATCTCCCTTTAACCTGTTCTCTGGACCTTCTTTGCCATATGGCCACTTTCGCCTTTTCACTGGGACTGTCCTTTTGTGAGGCACAGGCAATTTTAATCGTAAATTAAGTTTGCTAAATATCTACTTCACCTGTTTTGCAATTCGTAAAGTGTTGTGGTAAACCCTCTTACAGTAGAATAAACTCTTTCTCCTCTCATAAATACAAACTGCGAGAGTGGAGTGGAGTGGAGCAGTAGAGGCAGTGCTAATTTACTTATTACTAACACTATTTTTTGTATATATCTTCAATATACTTTTTCAACCCACCTTCGTCTTCTGTGTCTTTCTTTCTGGCCCTAAACAGGCCACAACATAGAGCAAATTAAAAATGTATCTTTTTTTAATCCAGTCCTTCCCAAACGGCGGACTTCATATGTGCAACAGAAGAGGATAGCAGGTGAGGCTGTATGATTGAAAGACAACAAAAGATTTAGAAACGGTTTAAAAAAATTCATATTCCTATAATAAATATGATTTGAAAATTTAAAATATTATTTTGGATTACTTGTAATTGCTGACATGAGTCCCAGTATAAATAGTTATAAATAATTATTAAGCGATTTTTTTTATTGTGATAGTTTTGCTTTATATCAAGTATTAAGAATATAGGATCCGCAAATTGGAGGAGAGAGTTATCAATGATAATTTTCTGACTTCGGATCTTCGGCTATCTCCCTTTAACCCTTTCTCTTTTTTTATTATTAAATGTACTTTTTATCGCATAAAATTTGGTGAGACGCGAGCATATTTTCAAATTAGAAAATGCGTCCAAGAAACAAAAATTATTTGCAAACCGCTGACTTAAGACCTCACAAAAATGGCGTCGCCGATAGAAAAATATTTTATCATCAGAGAATTCCGGTTACATAAGAACGTTCGCGGATAAAGTGGGGACTAAGAATTTGAAACGGGAGGAGAAAATTAAATAAACAATCTTTTTTGGCCACAGCTGGGGGTCGAAACCGTTATGAAATTTTCAACTATACCTTACCAAATGCAGCTGGAAAATTTGACTTTCGAAATAAGTCAGACGGTACAAAGAAAATAAGGAGACGCTCCCAGAGAAGCCATTTTTTTTTAATGCAAGAAGACACAACACTGTTGTAATAATAATAAAAAAAAAAAATGGGAGTAGCATAGAAGCCCATGTTGATAAAATAAAACCACGAGACGAATACAAAGAGGAAAGTGACGAAGAAATGTCTACGGATACCTCAAATAATGAGAATGCTGAACAAAAAACGAAACCTACCCTTGCAGGATCAAATGCCAGACGAAGAAATGTCCACAGATAACTGAAAAATTGATAGTGCTGAATAACATGGAAACCTAACCTTTGCTGGATGAAATGCCAGACGTAGAAATATCCGCACATAACTCAAGTATTGATAGTACTGAATAAAAACGAAACCTACCTTTGAAGGATGAAATGCCAGACGAAAAAATGTTCACAGGTAATTCAAGTATTTACTATGTTGAACAAATTGCAGGTGAAATGTCTAACGAAGAAATGTCTACGAATCCTTCAAATAATGGAAATGCTGAACAAAAACGAAATCTACGATTGCAATATGAAATGTTTGAAGACGAATATAGCGGTGATCAAGAGGGTCAATATGATTCTGAAACTAAGGAAGACCGGTCAATGCACGAATAGGGCCATGAAAACGAGAGAAAACGAGACAGATCAGAGAAAGAAATACTTCATAATCTCGGGATAGAGAAAGGAACCCTGAAAAAGGAAATAACAGAAGATCAAGAAAAAAAAGGGCATAAAACACCTTCGTTACAGGGAGATATAGTGATATGTATATGAACCAATTAACATAACAGGAATACATAGTCAAGATAATGAATCTGATTAGGAGGAGGAGAACTACAAATGAGCATTGAGTAGTAACACGAAGGCTTTCATAATACATAAGTTGAGAGTTGATATCTAATTAATGTCTTCTACTGGGTTGCGTCGCTAATAGTGGAAACATA
>OZ010611.1:10994758-11032258 GCA_963932145.1 Acanthosepion lycidas
TTCAATATGTTTCTGAGTATGTTTGTTTTTAAGCTAATTATTATATTTAAATCTAAATCTAAATATTTTAAATCTATCTAAATATTTAGATAGATTTAAAATATTTAGATGTAGATTTAAATATTTTTGGCATCTGAAGGAAATAAACAGGACACCTAAAGTAAAATGGAAAATTATAAACAGGACTAGAACTTGTAAAACTTGGGATGACCCATGCCCTTTGTGCCTCCATGAGAAACTGCACATTATTAAGTTTCTAAATAATAAAAATCTATTAAACAATAGACATGAGTTAATGGTTTACCGACATCATCAAATTTTTGCATTGAATAATTAGCTTAAAAACAAACATACAATAAAATAATTTTTATAATCCATAGCCCTAATAAATAGTTTAAATACCCTACAAAAAAAGATAACCCTTTATGAAGTCGTCAAAAAAAAATGTTACGGCAGTTTTTATATACACAAAACCCTTTCATAAAAAAATAAAATAAAAAAATAAATAAATCTCCATAGAAACGTAAACCAGACTAGGCGAAAACATCTTCCGTTTTAAATTTAGACACCCCCACCTTACCCTGACTTGACATCTATGAAAGTAACTCTATACTGATACAAATTTTTAACACGCAACACCCATCCCTATTTAAAAATGAGACTTCTTATGTAGCGTGTTGGAATCATATTTTTAAATAAATAATTATATTTATGCTCTACTTTTTTATCGAGCACTATTTTTTTAAAAATAATAACAAAAGTACTAAAGAACTTTGGATTATTTACCTAACCAGTTCTTTCTTATTTTATATATATATGTATATATATATATATATATATATATGTAAACTACACATACAATATATATATATATATATATATATATATATATATATATATAATACTAATACCCTGGGAATGGTATGAATCCTCTTCTCCTCTCCCAAGCTAGCAGGACAGATTGGGTTCTGTAGCCTTGGATGGCAAGTGTTTACTGTAGAAAAATGTGGCAACCTACTGCGGTAAAAATCACGTATCGGATTTTCATACCCACACACACACACACACACACACACACACACACACACACACACATATATATATATATAGTCTACCGAAAATGTATGCATACTTCAAGAAAGGAAAAATCTTGTCTTATGAAACTATAATTTTTTTGTAACACGTTGACGCATGTATCGTTAACGTTTTTGCCGACATTTACAATCCCTACGTTTCGTTCAATTTCCCAAACCAATCGATGAAATTTGAAGAAGCTGATATGTTTGGAAAAATACTTTGACAAAAACCCTACTTAGCAGTTTAACAATTTCTTTATTTTAATTCAATTTTATAGGATTTCATGGTAAACAATAGTTTTAAGAAAATTTCTTTTTTTCAATTTTTCTTTTTAACGGCGAAGACATTAGGATTTCTTACTCTTGAGCATGCTGAATACAACTGACCATGCGTAAATATTTTTTCTGGATCCAAATTCCAAGCGTTTTGAAGCTTTTGGTCTTGGGATTTGTTTATATTTGTAGCAAACGCATGGCGAACTGAAAATTGGATTCTTGTATATATAAAATCTTAAAGAAAAGATATGCAAAAAATTATATTCCATTTTTATTAAATATGCATTTGTTAATTTGATCATTAAATTTTAAAAAAATAGTGGTAATATTTTCTATGTCAAATAATAAAACTATTTTTTTCTATACATGCATTGTCCTAGTAAAACCAAATATACTTTGTACCTGTTTGCATTTCTCCCCCAAATTTGATTTGGATCGGTCAATGTATGGCTATTTTAGAGGGTGTGACGGACAGAAGCCACAGAATTTATATATAATTTAAAAGTTTTTATTAAAAATCGCTTTAGACATTTAGATAACTTAGTAACCTTCCCTTGATGCTTTGCACGGGTGTCTACGTAATAAAATTTTCAAATTGTACACTACATAAACTTCACATGTAAAAATTTAATTTTCAGCTGAACACAATAATTTTGTCTTAGAAAAATGATGAACAAACAAAACCCTGATGATGACATTGTGCTAATGTCGAAAGTACTCGGAATAAATTAAATATACATCAACATGGTAATTTTCTCTCTTCCTTTAATAAGGATACAAAGAAACTTGTTCATAATTACGAGAGGATCCTATTAAAAATAAGTAGACAAAACTAGTCTAAATTATTTAATGAGACATGACTTAATGAAAACATGCTGCCAAGATATACGCAATATATATATATATATATATATATATATATATATATATATATATATATAAATATAAAAGTGAACATAGAAGTCAACACTTAGAGGCGACAGTCTGTTTGCATATAGCATGAAACAGACTGTCGCCTCTAAGTGTTGACTTCTATGTTCACTTTTATATTTACACACGCTCTATCTCTGATATTGAGCACTTTATTCCATAAATATAGCACACCTTAAGACTATATTTCTTTATATATATATATATATATATATATATATATATATATATATATATATATTGCGTATATTTTATAATTATCGCAATCAAATTAAGTCGACTCCCTATGAAAAATTATTACCTGTAGAACAGCATTTCCGCCTGGAAAAACGTGATTTCAAAACCCATGCCAAATTCACTATAATTGAGAGAATAGAAAAGTTCAGAGCAGATAACATTAGAAAGATTTTAGAGTCGCATGAAAATAAGTGGATACAACGTCTAAAAACACAATATCCAGCCGGGCTAAACCATAAATTTAACAATATAGAGAGTACTAATATATAACCCTACAAATCAAAACCTACCCACATTTCTCACCCACACAAGACAGACATGCTTACGGAGGTGTTGAGGCCTCACACTTATACATTTATACACACACCCACACGAATATACACACTTACACACATCATACTCACTCACTCCCTAATGAGCCAAATGATAACACACACCCACAGCAATACACACGCTTACACATATCATACTCCCTCCCTCCCTAATAACCAAATAACACACACACAAACATTTAACAGAGATACATCACCTCTCCAGGACCATTAAAACTGTCAAACTGACCAAGGGAATTCAGAGAAGCATATATCCATCCAGCTCTTATCTCAAATAACAACTTAAAAGAGACTGTTTGACCAACACAAGGAATGTTAAAAGATTCATGTTAAAAAGATAAAAAAAAAATAAAAAGATTAAAAAAAAAATGAAAACTCCAGCCAAAAGTTCATTTTCTCCATCAAGACATTCATTTCTGTAGTTTACTGCTACCAGCAAGCAGAAATATTTCTTCTCCCGATGATGGCCATTTCGGCCGAAACCAGTCAAGGAATCGAAATGGAATAATCCAAAGAATATTAATCTACACCCCAGTGTGTCTGAAGATTTTAATTTTTTAATATTTTTTTATTGTTCAAAATATAAATATATATAAAGACAGTTTTTTATGTTTAACATTCTTTTTCTAGATACAGATATTTAAGTAAATTCTCTGTTTATAATAAACGGTATTAAATAACATTTACCGGCCTGAATGTCCGAGAAATTTTCATAGAAAATATTCGTTCTTTGACAGGATTCGAACCTGCATCCTATACGGAACCGTCATTTACGCTGACGTGCCTAACCTCTCGGCCACAGGGTTGAATTACTGCTTATAAACTTCAATCTTCCATGAATCTCGCACATTCATAACTGCTCATGGCGTATCAAATGTAGCAAATGACGTCATACATTAAGACATGGACAAAGTCCGACAATTTATATATTAAAGACATTTTTATGTTTAACGTTCTTTTTATAGATACAAGTATTTAAGTAAATGCTCTGTTTATAATAAACAGTATTAAATAACATTTACCGGCCTGAATGTCCGAGAAATTTTCATAGAAATGACGGTTCCGTATAGGATGCAGGTTCGAATCCTGTCAAAGGACGAATATTATATATATATATATGAGGGGCACCGCGAGGTGGTGTAATGTTTATCAGGCTTTTCTCGCTCGAACAATTACGACTGAGTAGATCGATCCTCACTGGGTATCCCCTACTCTCGGCCTTGTTCCACATCTAACCTACGCTTGGAAAATCACTATATATATATATGTGTGTCTTTATAGTTCAATCAACCTGTCCAGTTAATTTGATCATTCCCGGAGAGAGAGAGAAGCAGAAAAATTTGCTTCTCTCTCTCTCTGTATACATATATATATATATATATATCCTCCTCATGAGAAGCTCCTTTTTGATTGTAAATTCAAACATAGCTTCTCTTCCTTCCCCACTGCCCTAGTTAATATCCCCTACTTGCAAATTTTTAGCTGCCCCCCCATCTTTAATTTGAAAATAACACTCCTTGTAGTTGAATAATTTTGATCTGACCCCCTCCTTGTACCCAGTGTTTTTTGAATCCTTAATTTGTTGGAAGGATCTCAAGCTAAAAAAATACCCAAATCCTTGCAAATTGATTATACAATATACAAGCGATTTTTTTTTATTACTCCCATTAAGTTCACATGCACGTAGTGTCATGAGTATGGCACAAAAACAAACGCACGAACACGCACATATTTGCATCTGTATATATATATATATATATATATATATATATATATATATATATATATATATATGAGGAAGAGTCTATAGTAGTTCCAACGAGAGAAAAGTGTGTATAAAAAAAAAGTTGAGAGAAACCGCAAACGTCTTTTGTTGTAATGTGGGTTTTTAAAAAATATTATGCCTTTTTTTTTTTTTTTATCTATATATATACATAATTTTGCTACACGGGTTTCCGGTCTCGCGACCATCATCAGGCAAAGAGTGGAGATTTCCACATATTATTAAAAGGAATAAATTTTTTTCCTTTTGTTTTTCGATGCTAAATATTCTGGATATTAGGCATTCTTTTTTTATGTGTTAGTGACCCAAATGTCTTTCTTGATCTGGTAGTGAAAGAATTCTGCGTTAACGGTAATAAAAGTGGGGAGAAACTTTGATTCATTTTCTACGGGTTATCAACCCATGGCAGGTTATTTAAAGCCAGAAAATGTTTAATTAGTAAGAATTTTGGGGTGGATCATAATCGTTTAGTGATACAAGCCTTACTAATTAACCCATAGCTTGGGAGAGAAGTGGTGGATACATACTTAATCAGAAACAGGAAAATATAATGCGGATATAAAATGAGGGATCAATTCTGTATTGCAATCAATATATAAACTGATCCCTCACTTTATAACCACATGAGTTTCTATATATTTTTGGAGGGATAATACTGGTTCATGAATACAAGTCTTACTAATTAATCCATAGTTAGAAGGATAAGAGGTGGATTCATATCTAATCAGAAATTGATAAACAAGAATTTATAATGTGGATATAAAATGGGGGATCAATTCTATGTTACAATCAATATATAAATTGATCCCTCACTTTGTGGCCACATTAGTTTCTATATGAGATAATAATGGTTAAGTAATACAAGTATTACTAATTAACCCATAGCTGGGAGGAGAAGAGGTGAATTCATACCTAATCAGAATCTAATGGTATTTTATCCACTGAGCCATGTGACCTTGAGGATATCTGTGTTTGAATTTTTCGAGCTTATAAAAATAAGGTCTCAGTAACCATTTTGTTTTTCTCTCGGACTCCATATTACTGTTTCCGATATTGTATTCATGTCTAAGCGTGGTCGGCTCAGGAGATATTTACGACCTAACGTATTCGCTGATTCCTTAAGTTTTCGTATTTTCCAGTGATGTTCTCTATTATTTCAACCTGATCCCACAGCTGAAGAAGCCCGGAGCTTACAATGGCCAAAACGTCGCGAACATGGCAACAATGATGAGGACAAGAGTCCGAACAATGTAAATAGTATAAATAGTTACAATACCTCATCTCAGAAACATAGACACATACTGAAGAAGGCCGGAGCGTTCAACGGCCGAAACGTCGTGGATATAGCAACAGAGATGAAGACAAAATTCGAACAATGTAAGTAGTTTAAATAATTACAATGCCTCATCTCAGAAATATAGAGAGATCTTGAAGAAGGCCGGAGCGTTCAACTGCCGTCGTGGATATGTCAAGAGAGATGAGGCCAACATTTGGAGCAATGTAAGTAGTGTAAATATGCCTCATCTCTGAAATATAGACAAATCCTGCAGAAGGCCGGAGAGTTCAACGGCCAAAACGTCGTGGATATGGCAAGATGAGGGCAACAGTTCGAACAATGTAAGTAGTGTTTTTGATTTTTTATCGGATTGATTGCTAATCAACATCAGGGCTGCGTAACCAGTTCTCAGAAGATCAAAAATAGATTAGGATATTTTGGACGAAGGACGCATATAATTATTATTCATTCCTATTATTAAATCTTTTTTTCTTTAAATTTTTCTATATCATTTTAGTTGACTTTTCTTTTCATTGATTTTTTAAACAAAAGCTACGGAAGAAGGCGGGGCGTAGAGTTTTATGTCATCGAAACGGCCATACGTCCGCCCAAACGACAGAAATTGCATCAAGTACAAAAGATATGTGTTTCTTTTATTATTTTATTTTGAAGCTAAAATCGATGATTCGATTTTCATTATCAAATGCAAGCTTCTAATGAGCTATTCATAAAACTTAACTCGCACTTTGCAAATCGCCTCCCCCTTTCCTAGTCATAGTTAACATTCTTTTGCTCTGTAGACTGCCCCGCCCCAAATAAAAATACTAGGAAACTGACGACCAGAGAAAATCAGCTGACCCCTCTTCCGATGAAACATTAACTTCCCACTGGGGTAAAAAACTGATTGGTTAAATACATTGAGACAAAAAACCAAGCTTTTCACCCAAAGTAACGACAGTCACGATGGGAGGATATTGGACCTCAGAATTCCTATATACAAATCTAAATCTAAATATATATATATATATATATATATATATATATATATATATATATATATATATATATATTCTCTTTTTGATTTACATAAAAGATATATTGGACCACAGACTCACACCTGACCTCAAGTGGAATTCGTGTATACAATCCATCTCTAAAGATAAATTAAAAAGATCGGCTCCCTGTTTATAAGAGTCAGATCAGGTCAAAAATGGAGTACTGTACCCATATTTGGGCCGGAGTCCTCAAGCGTCATGTAGCCAGCCAGGATACCTCGAGGAAGCTCCACCAATTGAGGAGATATTGGGCCTGAAATTCACACTCGACCTCAAGTGGAATACCTAATTACAATCCATCGCTAAAGACGCCGGATAAATGGTCGGCTCTCTGTACCGTTTCAGTAAGTACCGGACTCCTCATGGCATTCTCTACCTTTACAAATGCCAGGTCAGGCTACTGCGCCTCAAACTCAGCCCAAATCTCAAGTAGAACTCGTCCATACGATCCATCGCTGAAGAGGCAGGGAACTGGTCGGCTCCCCGTACCGTTTCAGTAAGTACCTGACTCCTCATGCCATTCTCTACTTTTACAAATGCCAGGTCAGGCTACTGCGCCTCAAACTCAACCCAAATCTCAAGTAGAACTCGTCCATACGATCCATCGCTGAAGAGGCAGGGAACTGGACGGCTCCCCGTACCGTTTCAGTAAGTACCTGACTCCTCATGACATTCTCTACCTTTACAAATGCCAGGTCAGGCTACTGCGCCTCAAACTCAACCCAAATCTCAAGTAGAACTCGTCCATAAGATCCATCGCTGAAGAGGAAGGGAACTGGTTGGCTCCCCGTACCGTTTCAGTAAGTACCTGACTCCTCATGACATTCTCTAACTTTACAAATGCCAGGTCAGGCTACTGCGCCTCAAACTCAACCCAAATCTCAAGTAGAACTCGTCCATACGATCCATCGCTGAAGAGGAAGGGAACTGGTCGGCTCCCTGTACCGTTTCAGTAAGTACCTGACTCCTCATGACATTCTCTACCTTTACAAATGCCAGGTCAGGCTACTGCGCCTCAAACTCAACCCAAATCTCAAGTAGAACTCGTCCATACGATCCATCGCTGAAGAGGAAGGGAACTGGTCGGCTCCCTGTACCGTTTCAGTAAGTACCTGACTCCTCATGACATTCTCTACCTTTACAAATGCCAGGTAAGGATACTGCGCCTCAAACTCAACCCAAATCTCAAGTAGAACTCGTCCATAAGATCCATCGCTGAAGAGGAAGTGAACTGGTCGGCTCCCCGTACCGTTTCAGTAAGTACCTGACTCCTCATGACATTCTCTACCTTTACAAATGACAGGTCAGGCTACTGCGCCTCAAACTCAGCCCAAATCTCAAGTAGAACTCGTCCATACGATCCATCGCTGAAGAGGCAGGGAACTGGTCGGCTCCCGGTACCGTTTCAGTAAGTACCTGACTCCTCATGCCATTCTCTACCTTTACAAATGCCAGGTCAGGATACTGCGCGTCAAACTCAACCCAAATCTCAAGTAGAACTCGTCCATACGCTCCATCGCTGAAGAGGAAGGGAACTGGTCGGCTCCCCGTACCGTTTCAGTAAGTACCTGACTCCTCATGACATTCTCTACCTTTACAAATGCCAGGTCAGGCTATTGCGCCTCAAACTCAGCCCAAATCTCAAGTAGAACTCGTCCATACGATCCATCGCTGAAGAGGCAGGGAACTGGTCGGCTCCCCGTACCGTTTCAGTAAGTACCTGATTCCTCAAACCATTTTCTATCTTTACAAATGCCAGGTCAGGCTACTGCGCCTCAAACTCAACCCAAATCTCAAGTAGAACTCGTCCATACGATCCATCGCTGAAGAGGAAGGGAACTGGTCGGCTCCCCGTACCGTTTCAGTAAGTACTTGATTCCTCAAACCATTTTCTACCTTTACAAATGCCAGGTCAGGCTATTGCGCCTCAAACTCAACCCAAATCTCAAGTAGAATTCGTCCATACGATCCATCGCTGAAGAGGCAGGGAACTGGTCGGCTCCCCGTACCGTTTCAGTAAGTACCTGATTCCTCAAACCATTTTCTACCTTTACAAATGCCAGGTCAGGCTACTGGGCCTCAAACTCAACCCAAATCTCAAGTAGAACTCGTCCATACGATCCATCGCTGAAGAAGCAGGGAACTGGTCGGCTCCCCGTACCGTTTCAGTAAGTACCTGACTCCTCATGACATTCTCTAGATTTACAAATGCCAGGTCAGGCTACTGCGCCTCAAACTCAGTCCAAATCTCAAGTAGAACTCGTCCATACGATCCATCGCTGAAGAGGCAGGGAACTGGTCGACTCCCGTTACCGTTTCAGTAAGTACCCGACACCTCATGCCATTCTCTACCTTTACAAATGCAAGGTCAGGCTACTGCGCCTCAAACTCAACCCAAATCTCAAGTAGAACTCGTCCATACGATCCCTCGCTGAAGAGGAAGGGAACTGGTCGGCTCCCCGAATCGTTTCAGTAAGTACCTGATTCCTCATGCCATTCTATACCTTTACAAATGCCAGGTCAGGCTACTGCGCCTCAAACTCAACCCAAATCTCAAGTAGAACTCGTCCATACGATCCATCGCTGAAGTGGAAGGGAACTGGTCGGCTCCCCGTACCGTTTCAGTAAGTACCTGACTCCTCATGACATTCACTACCTTTACAAATGCCAGGTCAGGCTACTGCGCCTCAAACTCAACCCAAATCTCAAGTAGAACTCGTCCATACGATCCATCGCTGAAGAGGCAGGGAACTGGTCGGCTCCCCGTACCGTTTCAGTAAGTACCTGACTCCTCATGACATTCTCTACCATTACAAATGCCAGGTCAGGCTACTGCGCCTCAAACTCAAATCAAATCTCAAGTAGAACTCGTCCATACGATCCATCGCTGAAGAGGAAGGGAACTGGTCGGCTCCCCGTACCGTTTCAGTAAGTACCTGACTCCTCATGACATTCTCTAACTTTACAAATGCCAGGTCAGGCTACTGCGGCTCAAACTCAGCCCAAATCTCAAGAAGAACTCGTCTATACGATCCATCGCTGAAGAGGAAGGGAACTGGTCGGCTCCCCGTACCGTTTCAGTAAGTACCTGACTCCTCATGACATTCTCTACCTTTACAAATGCCAGGTCAGGCTACTGCGCCTCAAACTCAGCCCAAATCTCAAGTAGAACTCGTCAATACGATCCATCGCTGCAGAGGAAGGGAACTGGTCGGCTCCCCGTACCGTTTCAATAAGTACCTGACTCCTCATGACATTCTCTACCTTTACAAATGCCAGGTCAGGCTACTGCGCCTCAAACTCAACCCAAATCTTAAGTAGAACTCGTCCATACGATCCATCGCTGAAGAGGAAGGGAACTGGTCGGCTCCCCGTACCGTTTCAGTAAGTACCTGACTCCTCATGTCATTCTCTACCTTTACAAATGCCAGGTCAGGCTACTTCGCCTCAAAGTCAAAAAAATCTCAAGTAGAACTCGTCCATACGATCCATCGCTGAAGAGGAAGGTAACTGGTTGGCTCCCCGTACCGTTTCAGTAAGTACCTGTCTCCTCATGACATTCTCTACCTTTCCAAATGCCAGGTCTGGCTACTGCGCCTCAAAGTAAACCCATATCTCTAGTAGAACTCGTCCATACGATCCATCGCTGAAGAGGAAGTGAACTGGTCGGCTCCCCGTACCGTTTCAGTAAGTACCTGACTCATCATGCCATTCTCTACCTTTACAAATGCCAGGTCAGGCTAATGCGCCTCAAACTCAGCCCAAATCTCAAGTAAAACTCGTCCATTCGATCCCTCGCTGAAGAGGAAGTTAACTGGTCGGCTCCCCGTACCGTTTCAGTAAGTACCTGACTCTCTCATGACATTCTCTACTTTTACAAATGCCAAGTCAGGCTACTGCGCCTCAAACTCAACCCAAATCTCAAGTTGAACTCGTCCATACGATCCCTCGCTGAAGAGGAAGGTAACTGGTCGGCTCCCCGTACCGTTTGAGTAAGTACCTGACTCCTCATGACATTCTCTACCTTTACAAATGCCAGGTCAGGCTACTGCCCCTCAAAGTCAACCCAAATTTCAAGTAGAACTCGTCCATACGATCCATCGCTGAAGAGAAAGTGAACTCGTCGGCTCCCCGTACCGTTTCAGTAAGTACCTGACTCCTCATGACATTCTCTCCCTTTACAAATGTCAGGTCAGGCTACTGCGCCTCAAAGTCAACCCAAATCTCAAGTAGAACTCGGCCATACGATCCATCGCTGAAGAAGAAGGGAACTGGTCGGCTCCCCGTACAGTTTCAGTAAGTACCTGACACGTCATGCCATTCTCTACCTTTACAAATGCCAGGTCAGGCTACTGCGCCTCAAACTCAACCCAAATTTCAAGTAGAACTCGTCCATACGATCCATCGCTGAAGAGGACGAGAACTGGTCGGCTCCCCGTACCGTTTCAGTAAGTACCTGACTTCTCATGATATTCTCTACCTTTACAAATGCCAGGTCAGGCTACTGCGCCTCAAAGTCAACCCAAATCTCAAGTAGAAATCGTCCATACGATCCATCGCTTAAGAGGAAAGGGACTGGTCGGCTCCCCGTACCGTTTAAGTAAGTACCTGACTCCTCATGACATTCTCTACCTTTACAAATGCCGGGTCAGGCTACTGCGCCTCAAACTCAGCCCAAATCTCAAGTAGAACTCGTCCAAACGATCCATCGCTGCAGAGGAAGGGAACTGGTCGGCTCCACGTACAGTTTCAGTAAGTACCTGTCTCCTCATGACATTCTCTACCTTTCCAAATGCCAGGTCTGGCTACTGCGCCTCAAAGTAAACCCATATCTCAAGTAGAACTCGTCCATATGATCCATCGCTGAAGAGGAAGGGAACTCGTCGGTTCCCCGTACCGTTTCAGTAAGTACCTGGCTCCTCATGCCATTCTCTACCTTTACAAATGCCAGGTCAGGCTACTGCGCCTCAAACTTAGCCCAAATCTCAAGTAGAACTCGGCCATACGATCAATCGCTGAAGAAGAAGGGAACTGGTCGGCTCCCCGTACAGTCTCAGTAAGTACCTGACACCTCATGCCATTCTCTACCTTTACAAATGCCAGGTCAGGCTACTGCGCCTCAAACTCAACCCAAATTTCAAGTAGAACTCGTCCATACGATCCATCGCTTAAGAGGAAAGGGACTGGTCGGCTCCCCGTACCGTTTAAGTAAGTACCTGACTCCTCATGACATTCTCTACCTTTACAAATGCCGGGTCAGGCTACTGCGCCTCAAACTCAGCCCAAATCTCAAGTAGAACTCGTCCAAACGATCCATCGCTGCAGAGGAAGGGAACTGGTCGGCTCCACGTACCGTTTCAGTAAGTACCTGACTCCTCATGCCATTCTCTACCTTTACAAATGCCAGGTCAGGCTACTGCGCATCAAAGTCAACCCAAATCTCAAGTAGAACTCGTCCATACGATCCATCGCTGAAGAGGAAGGTAACTGGTTGGCTCCCCGTACCGTTTCAGTAAGTACCTGACTCCTCATGACATTCTCTACCTTTACAAATGCCAGGTCAGGCTATTGCGCCTCAAACTCACCCCAAATCTCAAGTAGAACTCGTCCATACGATCCATCGCTGAAGAGGAAGGGAACTGGTTGGCTCCCCGTACCGTTTCAGTAAGTACCTGACTCCTCATGACATTCTCTACCTTTACAAATGCCAGGTCAGGCTACTGCGCCTCAAAGTCAACGCAAATCTCAAGTAGAACTCGTCCATACGATCCATCGCTGAAGAGGAAGGGAACTGGTCGGCTCCCTGTACCGTTTCAGTAAGTACCTGACTCCTCATGACATTCTCTACCTTTACAAATGCCGGGTCAGGCTACTGCTCCTCAAACTCAACCCAAATCTCAAGTAGAACTCGTCCATACGATCCATCGCTGAAGAGGAAGGGAACTGGTCGGCTCCCCATACCGTTTCAGTAAGTACCTGACTCCTCATGACATTCTCTACCTTTACAAATGCCAGGTCAGGCTACTGCGCCTCAAAGTCAACCCAAATCTCAAGTAGAACTCGTCCATACGATCCATCGTTGAAGAGGAAGGGAACTGGTCGGCTCCCTGTACCGTTTCAGTAAGTACCTGACTCCTCATGACATTCTCTACCTTTACAAATGCCGGGTCAGGCTACTGCGCCTCAAACTCAACCCAAATCTCAAGTAGAACTCGTCCATACGATCCATCGCTGAAGAGGAAGGGAACTGGTCGGCTCCCCGTACCGTTTCCGTAAGTACCTGACTCCTCATGACATTCTCTATCTTTACAAATGCCAGGTCAGGCTACTACGCCTCAAACTCAACCCAAATCTCAAGTAGAACTCGTCCATATGATCCATCGCTGATGAGGAAGGGAACTCGTCGGCTCCCTGTACCGTTTCAGTAAGTACCTGACTCCTCATGCCATTCTCTACCTTTACAAATGCCAGGTCAGGCTACTGCGCCTCAAACTCAGCCCAAATCTCAAGTAGAACTCGTCCATACGATCCCTCGCTGAAGAGGAAGGGAACTGGTCGGCTCCCCGTACCGTTTCAGTAAGTACCTGACTCCTCATGACCTTCTCTCCCTTTACAAATGCCAGGTCAGGCTACTGCGCCTCAAAGTCAACCCAAATCTCAAGTAGTACTCGTCCATACGATCCATCGCTGAAGAGGAAGGGAACTGGTCGGCTCCCTGTACTGTTTCAGTAAGTACCTGACTCCTCATGACATTCTCTACCTTTACAAATGCCAGGTCAGGCTACTGCCACTCAAAGTCAACGCAAATTTCAAGTAGAACTCGTCCATACGATCCATCGCTGAAGAGGAAGGGAACTGGTCGGCTCCCCGTACCGTTTCAGTAAGTACCTGACTCCTCATGCCATTCTCTACCTTTACAAATGCCAGGTCAGGCTATTGCGCCTCAAACTCAGACCAAATCTCAAGTAGAACTCGTCCATACGATCCATCGCTGAAGAGGAAGGGAACTGGTCGGCTCCCCGTACCGTTTCAGTAAGTACCTGACTCCTCATGACATTCTCTACCTTACAAATGCCAGGTCAGGCTACTGCGCCTCAACCTCAACCCAAATCTCAAGTAGAACTCGTCCATACGATCCATCGCTGAAGAGGAAGGGAACTGGTCGGTTCCCCGTACAGTTTCAGTAAGTACCTGACTCCTCATGCCATTCTCTACCTTACAAATACCAGGTCAGGCTACTGCGCCTCAACCTCAACCAAATCTCAAGTAGAACTCGTCCATACGATCCATCGCTGAAGAGGAAGGGAACTGGTCGGCTCCCCGTACCGTTTCAGTAAGTACCTGACTCCTCATGACATTCTCTACCTTTACAAATGCCAGGTCAGGCTATTGCGCCTCAAACTCACCCCAAATCTCAAGTAGAACTCGTCCATACGATCCATCGCTGAAGAGGAAGGGAACTGTTCGGTTCCCCGTACAGTTTCAGTAAGTACCTGACTCCTCATGACATTCTCTACCATTACAAATGCCAGGTCAGGCTAATGCGCCTCAAACTCAACCCAAATCTCAAGTAGAACTCGTCCATACGATCCATCGCTGAAGAGGAAGGGAACTGGTTGGCTCCCCGTACCGTTTCAGTAAGTACCTGACTCCTCATGACATTCTCTACCTTTACAAATGCCAGGTCAGGCTACTGCGTCTCAAAGTCAACCCAAATCTCAAGTAGAACTCGTCCATACGATCCATCGCTGAAGAGGAAGGGAACTGGTCGGCTCCCTGTACCGTTTCAGTAAGTACCTGACTCCTCATGACATTCTCTACCTTTACAAATGCCGGGTCAGGCTACTGCGCCTCAAACTCAACCCAAATCTCAAGTAGAACTCGTCCATACGATCCATCGCTGAAGAGGAAGGGAACTGGTCGGCTCCCCGTACCGTTTCAGTAAGTACCTGACTCCTCATGACATTCTCTACCTTTACAAATGCCAGGTCAGGCTACTGCGCCTCAAAGTCAACCCAAATCTCAAGTAGAACTCGTCCATACGATCCATCGCTGAAGAGGAAGGGAACTGGTCGGCTCCCTGTACCGTTTCAGTAAGTACCTGACTCCTCATGACATTCTCTACCTTTACAAATGCCAGGTCAGGCTACTGCGCCTAAACTCAACCCAAATCTCAAGTAGAACTCGTCCATACGATCCATCGCTGAAGAGGAAGGGAACTGGTCGGCTCCCCGTACCGTTTCCGTAAGTACCTGACTCCTCATGACATTCTCTATCTTTACAAATGCCAGGTCAGGCTACTACGCCTCAAACTCAACCCAAATCTCAAGTAGAACTCGTCCATATGATCCATCGCTGAAGAGGAAGGGAACTCGTCGGCTCCCTGTACCGTTTCAGTAAGTACCTGACTCCTCATGACATTCTCTCCCTTTACAAATGCCAGGTCAGGCTACTGCGCCTCAAAGTCAACCCAAATCTCAAGTAGTACTCGTCCATACGATCCATCGCTGAAGAGGAAGGGAACTGGTCGGCTCCCTGTACTGTTTCAGTAAGTACCTGACTCCTCATGACATTCTCTACCTTTACAAATGCCAGGTCAGGCTACTGCCACTCAAAGTCAACCCAAATTTCAAGTAGAACTCGTCCATACGATCCATCGCTGAAGAGGAAGGGAACTGGTCGGCACCCCGTACCGTTTCAGTAAGTACCTGACTCCTCATGCCATTCTCTACCTTTACAAATGCCAGGTCAGGCTATTGCGCCTCAAACTCAGCCCAAATCTCAAGTAGAACTCGTCCATACGATCCATCGCTGAAGAGGAAGGGAACTGGTCGGCTCCCCGTACCGTTTCAGTAAGTACCTGACTCCTCATGACATTCTCTACCTTACAAATGCCAGGTCAGGCTACTGCGCCTCAAACTCAACCCAAATCTCAAGTAGAACTCGTCCATACGATCCATCGCTGAAGAGGAAGGGAACTGGTCGGTTCCCCGTACAGTTTCAGTAAGTACCTGATTCCTCATGCCATTCTCTACCTTACAAATGCCAGGTCAGGCTACTGCGCCTCAACCTCAACCAAATGTCAAGTAGAACTCGTCCATACGATCCATCGCTGAAGAGGAATGGAACTGGTCGGCTCCCTGTACCGTTTCAGTAAGTACCTGACTCTCTCATGACATTCTCTATCTTTACAAATGCCAGGTCAGGCTACTACGCCTCAAAGTCAACCGAAATCTCAAGTAGAACTCGTCCATACGATCCCTCGCTGAAGAGGAAGGGAACTGGTCGGCTCCCCGTACCGTGTCAGTAAGTACCTGACTCCTCATGACATTCTCTACCTTTACAAATGCCAGGTCAGGCTACTGCCCCTCAAAGTCAACCCAAATTTCAAGTAGAACTCGTCCATACGATCCATCGCTGAAGAGGAAGTGAACTCGTCAGCTCCCCGTACCGTTTCAGTAAGTACCTGACTCCTCATGACATTCTCTCCCTTTACAAATGTCAGGTCAGGCTACTGCGCCTCAAAGTCAACCCAAATCTCAAGTAGAACTCGTCCATACGATCCATCGCTGAAGAGGAAGGGAACTGGTCGGCTCCCCGTACCGTTTCAGTAAGTACCTGACTACTCATGACATTCTCTACCTTTACAAATGCCAGGTCAGGCTACTGCGCCTCAAACTCAGCCCAAATTTCAAGTAGAACTCGTCAATACGATCCATCTCTGAAGAGGAAGGGAACTGGTTGGCTCCCCGTACCGTTTCAGTAAGTACCTGACTCCTCATGACATTCTCTACATTTACAAATGCCAGGTCAGGCTACTGCGCCTCAAAGTCAACCCAAATCTCAAGTAGAACTCGTCCATACGATCCATCGCTGAAGACGAAGTGAACTGGTCGGCTCTCCGTACTGTTTCAGTAAGTACCTGACTCCTCATGACATTCTCTACCTTTACAAATGCAAGGACAGGCTACTGCCCCTCAAAGTCAACCCAAATTTCAAGTAGAACTAGTCCATTCGATCCATCGCTGAAGAGGAAGGGAACTGGTCGGCTCCCCGTACCGTTTCAGTAAGTACCTGACTCCTCATGACATTCTCTACCTTTACAAATGCCAGGTCAGGCTACTGCGCCTCAAAGTCAACCCAAATCTCAAGTAGAACTCGTCCATACGATCCATCGCTGAAGAGGAAGGGAACTGGTCGGCTCCCTGTACCGTTTCAGTAAGTACCTGACTCCTCATGACATTCTCTACCTTTACAAATGCCGGGTCAGGCTACTGCGCCTCAAACTCAACCCAAATCTCAAGTAGAACTCGTCCATACGATCCATCGCTGAAGAGGAAGGGAACTGGTCGGCTCCCCGTACCGTTTCAGTAAGTACCTGACTCCTCATGACATTCTCTATCTTTACAAATGCCAGGTCAGGCTACTACGCCTCAAACTCAACCCAAATCTCAAGTAGAACTCGTCCATATGATTCATCGCTGAAGAGGAAGGGAACTCGTCGGCTCCCTGTACCGTTTCAGTAAGTACCTGACTCCTCATGCCATTCTCTACCTTTACAAATGCCAGGTGAGGCTACTGCGCCTCAAACTCAGCCCAAATCTCAAGTAGAACTCGTCCATACGATCCCTCGCTGAAGAGTAAGGGAACTGGTCGGCTCCCCGTACCGTTTCAGTAAGTACCTGACTCCTCATGACATTCTCTCCCTTTACAAATGTCAGGTCAGGCTACTGCGCCTCAAAGTCAACCCAAATCTCAAGTAGAACTCGTCCATATGATCCATCGCTGAAGAGGATGGGAACTCGTCGGCTCCCTGTACCGTTTCAGTAAGTACCTGACTCCTCATGACATTCTCTCCCTTTACAAATGCCAGGTCAGGCTACTGCGCCTCAAAGTCAACCCAAATCTCAAGTAGTACTCGTCCATACGATCCATCGCTGAAGAGGAAGGGAACTGGTCGGCTCCCTGTACTGTTTCAGTAAGTACCTGACTCCTCATGACATTCTCTACCTTTACAAATGCCAGGTCAGGCTACTGCCACTCAAAGTCAACCCAAATTTCAAGTAGAACTCGTCCATACGATCCATCGCTGAAGAGGAAGGGAACTGGTCGGCACCCCGTACCGTTTCAGTAAGTACCTGACTCCTCATGCCATTCTCTACCTTTACAAATGCCAGGTCAGGCTATTGCGCCTCAAACTCAGCCCAAATCTCAAGTAGAACTCGTCCATACGATCCATCGCTGAAGAGGAAGGGAACTGGTCGGCTCCCCGTACCGTTTCAGTAAGTACCTGACTCCTCATGACATTCTCTACCTTACAAATGCCAGGTCAGGCTACTGCGCCTCAAACTCAACCCAAATCTCAAGTAGAACTCGTCCATACGATCCATCGCTGAAGAGGAAGGGAACTGGTCGGTTCCCCGTACAGTTTCAGTAAGTACCTGACTCCTCATGCCATTCTCTACCTTACAAATGCCAGGTCAGGCTACTGCGCCTCAACCTCAACCAAATCTCAAGTAGAACTCGTCCATACGATCCATCGCTGAAGAGGAATGGAACTGGTCGGCTCCCTGTACCGTTTCAGTAAGTACCTGACTCTCTCATGACATTCTCTATCTTTACAAATGCCAGGTCAGGCTACTACGCCTCAAAGTCAACCCAAATCTCAAGTAGAACTCGTCCATACGATCCCTCGCTGAAGAGGAAGGGAACTGGTCGGCTCCCCGTACCGTGTCAGTAAGTACCTGACTCCTCATGACATTCTCTACCTTTACAAATGCCAGGTCAGGCTACTGCCCCTCAAAGTCAACCCAAATTTCAAGTAGAACTCGTCCATACGATCCATCGCTGAAGAGGAAGTGAACTCGTCAGCTCCCCGTACCGTTTCAGTAAGTACCTGACTCCTCATGACATTCTCTCCCTTTACAAATGTCAGGTCAGGCTACTGCGCCTCAAAGTCAACCCAAATCTCAAGTAGAACTCGTCCATACGATCCATCGCTGAAGAGGAAGGGAACTGGTCGGCTCCCTGTACCGTTTCCGTAAGTACCTGACTCCTCATGACATTCTCTACCTTTACAAATGCCAGGTCAGGCTACTGCCCCTCAAAGTCAACCCAAATTTCAAGTAGAACTCGTCCATACGATCCATCGCTGAAGAGGAAGGGAACTGGTCGGCTCCCCGTACCGTTTCAGTAAGTACCTGACTACTCATGACATTCTCTACCTTTACAAATGCCAGGTCAGGCTACTGCGCCTCAAACTCAGCCCAAATTTCAAGTAGAACTCGTCAATACGATCCATCTCTGAAGAGGAAGGGAACTGGTTGGCTCCCCGTACCGTTTCAGTAAGTACCTGACTCCTCATGACATTCTCTACCTTTACAAATGCCAGGTCAGGCTACTGCGCCTCAAAGTCAACCCAAATCTCAAGTAGAACTCGTCCATACGATCCATCGCTGAAGACGAAGTGAACTGGTCGGCTCTCCGTACTGTTTCAGTAAGTACCTGACTCCTCATGACATTCTCTACCTTTACAAATGCAAGGACAGGCTACTGCCCCTCAAAGTCAACCCAAATTTCAAGTAGAACTAGTCCATTCGATCCATCGCTGAAGAGGAAGGGAACTGGTCGGCTCCCCGTACCGTTTCAGTAAGTACCTGACTCCTCATGACATTCTCTACCTTTACAAATGCCAGGTCAGGCTACTGCGCCTCAAAGTCAACCCAAATCTCAAGTAGAACTCGTCCATACGATCCATCGCTGAAGAGGAAGGGAACTGGTCGGCTCCCTGTACCGTTTCAGTAAGTACCTGACTCCTCATGACATTCTCTACCTTTACAAATGCCGGGTCAGGCTACTGCGCCTCAAACTCAACCCAAATCTCAAGTAGAACTCGTCCATACGATCCATCGCTGAAGAGGAAGGGAACTGGTCGGCTCCCCGTACCGTTTCAGTAAGTACCTGACTCCTCATGACATTCTCTATCTTTACAAATGCCAGGTCAGGCTACTACGCCTCAAACTCAACCCAAATCTCAAGTAGAACTCGTCCATATGATTCATCGCTGAAGAGGAAGGGAACTCGTCGGCTCCCTGTACCGTTTCAGTAAGTACCTGACTCCTCATGCCATTCTCTACCTTTACAAATGCCAGGTGAGGCTACTGCGCCTCAAACTCAGCCCAAATTTCAAGTAGAACTCGTCAATACGATCCATCTCTGAAGAGGAAGGGAACTGGTTGGCTCCCCGTACCGTTTCAGTAAGTACCTGACTCCTCATGACATTCTCTACCTTTACAAATGCCAGGTCAGGCTACTGCGCCTCAAAGTCAACCCAAATCTCAAGTAGAACTCGTCCATACGATCCATCGCTGAAGAGGAAGTGAACTGGTCGGCTCCCCGTACTGTTTCAGTAAGTACCTGACTCCTCATGCCATTCTCTACCTTTACAAATGCCAGGTCAGGCTACTGCCCCTCAAAGTCAACCCAAATTTCAAGTAGAACTAGTCCATTCGATCCATCGCTGAAGAGGAAGGGAACTGATCGGCTCCCCGTACCGTTTCAGTAAGTACCTGACTCCTCATGACATTCTCTACCTTTACAAATGCCAGGTCAGGCTACTGCGCCTCAAAGTCAACGCAAATCTCAAGTAGAACTCGTCCATACGATCCATCGCTGAAGAGGAAGGGAACTGGTCGGCTCCCCGTACCGTTTCAGTAAGTACCTGACTCCTCATGACATTCTCTACCTTACAAATGCCAGGTCAGGCTACTGCGCCTCAAACTCAACCCAAATCTCAAGTAGAACTCGTCCATACGATCCATCGCTGAAGAGGAAGGGAACTGGTCGGTTCCCCGTACAGTTTCAGTAAGTACCTGACTCCTCATGCCATTCTCTACCTTACAAATGCCAGGTCAGGCTACTGCGCCTCAACCTCAACCAAATCTCAAGTAGAACTCGTCCATACGATCCATCGCTGAAGAGGAATGGAACTGGTCGGCTCCCTGTACCGTTTCAGTAAGTACCTGACTCTCTCATGACATTCTCTATCTTTACAAATGCCAGGTCAGGCTACTACGCCTCAAAGTCAACCCAAATCTCAAGTAGAACTCGTCCATACGATCCCTCGCTGAAGAGGAAGGGAACTGGTCGGCTCCCCGTACCGTGTCAGTAAGTACCTGACTCCTCATGACATTCTCTACCTTTACAAATGCCAGGTCAGGCTACTGCCCCTCAAAGTCAACCCAAATTTCAAGTAGAACTCGTCCATACGATCCATCGCTGAAGAGGAAGTGAACTCGTCAGCTCCCCGTACCGTTTCAGTAAGTACCTGACTCCTCATGACATTCTCTCCCTTTACAAATGTCAGGTCAGGCTACTGCGCCTCAAAGTCAACCCAAATCTCAAGTAGAACTCGTCCATACGATCCATCGCTGAAGAGGAAGGGAACTGGTCGGCTCCCTGTACCGTTTCCGTAAGTACCTGACTCCTCATGACATTCTCTACCTTTACAAATGCCAGGTCAGGCTACTGCCCCTCAAAGTCAACCCAAATTTCAAGTAGAACTCGTCCATACGATCCATCGCTGAAGAGGAAGGGAACTGGTCGGCTCCCCGTACCGTTTCAGTAAGTACCTGACTACTCATGACATTCTCTACCTTTACAAATGCCAGGTCAGGCTACTGCGCCTCAAACTCAGCCCAAATTTCAAGTAGAACTCGTCAATACGATCCATCTCTGAAGAGGAAGGGAACTGGTTGGCTCCCCGTACCGTTTCAGTAAGTACCTGACTCCTCATGACATTCTCTAGCTTTACAAATGCCAGGTCAGGCTACTGCGCCTCAAAGTCAACCCAAATCTCAAGTAGAACTCGTCCATACGATCCATCGCTGAAGACGAAGTGAACTGGTCGGCTCTCCGTACTGTTTCAGTAAGTACCTGCCTCCTCATGACATTCTCTACCTTTACAAATGCAAGGACAGGCTACTGCCCCTCAAAGTCAACCCAAATTTCAAGTAGAACTAGTCCATTCGATCCATCGCTGAAGAGGAAGGGAACTGGTCGGCTCCCCGTACCGTTTCAGTAAGTACCTGACTCCTCATGACATTCTCTACCTTTACAAATGCCAGGTCAGGCTACTGCGCCTCAAAGTCAACCCAAATCTCAAGTAGAACTCGTCCATACGATCCATCGCTGAAGAGGAAGGGAACTGGTCGGCTCCCTGTACCGTTTCAGTAAGTACCTGACTCCTCATGACATTCTCTACCTTTACAAATGCCGGGTCAGGCTACTGCGCCTCAAACTCAACCCAAATCTCAAGTAGAACTCGTCCATACGATCCATCGCTGAAGAGGAAGGGAACTGGTCGGCTCCCCGTACCGTTTCAGTAAGTACCTGACTCCTCATGACATTCTCTATCTTTACAAATGCCAGGTCAGGCTACTACGCCTCAAACTCAACCCAAATCTCAAGTAGAACTCGTCCATATGATTCATCGCTGAAGAGGAAGGGAACTCGTCGGCTCCCTGTACCGTTTCAGTAAGTACCTGACTCCTCATGCCATTCTCTACCTTTACAAATGCCAGGTGAGGCTACTGCGCCTCAAACTCAGCCCAAATTTCAAGTAGAACTCGTCAATACGATCCATCTCTGAAGAGGAAGGGAACTGGTTGGCTCCCCGTACCGTTTCAGTAAGTACCTGACTCCTCATGACATTCTCTACCTTTACAAATGCCAGGTCAGGCTACTGCGCCTCAAAGTCAACCCAAATCTCAAGTAGAACTCGTCCATACGATCCATCGCTGAAGAGGAAGTGAACTGGTCGGCTCCCCGTACTGTTTCAGTAAGTACCTGACTCCTCATGCCATTCTCTACCTTTACAAATGCCAGGTCAGGCTACTGCCCCTCAAAGTCAACCCAAATTTCAAGTAGAACTAGTCCATTCGATCCATCGCTGAAGAGGAAGGGAACTGATCGGCTCCCCGTACCGTTTCAGTAAGTACCTGACTCCTCATGACATTCTCTACCTTTACAAATGCCAGGTCAGGCTACTGCGCCTCAAAGTCAACGCAAATCTCAAGTAGAACTCGTCCATACGATCCATCGCTGAAGAGGAAGGGAACTGGTCGGCTCCCTGTACCGTTTCAGTAAGTACCTGACTCCTCATGACATTCTCTATCTTTACAAATGCCAGGTCAGGCTACTACGCCTCAAACTCAACCCAAATCTCAAGTAGAACTCGTCCATATGATTCATCGCTGAAGAGGAAGGGAACTGGTTGGCTCCCTGTACCGTTTCAGTAAGTACCTGACTCCTCATGCCATTCTCTACGTTTACAAATGCCAGGTGAGGCTACTGCGCCTCAAACTCAGCCCAAATCTCAAGTAGAACTCGTCCATACGATCCCTCGCTGAAGAGTAAGGGAACTGGTCGGCTCCCCGTACCGTTTCAGTAAGTACCTGACTCCTCATGACATTCTCTCCCTTTACAAATGTCAGGTCAGGCTACTGCGCCTCAAAGTCAACCCAAATCTCAAGTAGAACTCGTCCATACGATCCATCGCTGAAGAGGAAGAGAACTGGTCGGCTCCCTGTACCGTTCCCGTAAGTACCTGACTCCTCATGACATTCTCTACCTTTACAAATGCCAGGTCAGGCTACTGCCCCTCAAAGTCAACCCAAATTTCAAGTAGAACTCGTCCATACGATCCATCGCTGAAGAGGAAGGGAACTGGTCGGCTCCCCGTACCGTTTCAGTAAGTACCTGACTACTCATGACATTCTCTACCTTTACAAATGCCAGGTCAGGCTACTGCGCCTCAAACTCAGCCCAAATTTCAAGTAGAACTCGTCAATACGATCCATCTCTGAAGAGGATGGGAACTGGTTGGCTCCCCGTACCGTTTCAGTAAGTACCTGACTCCTCATGACATTCTCTACCTTTACAAATGCCAGGTCAGGCTACTGCGCCTCAAAGTCAACCCAAATCTCAAGTAGAACCCGTCCATACGATCCATCGCTGAAGAGGAAGTGAACTGGTCGGCTCCCCGTACTGTTTCAGTAAGTACCTGACTCCTCATGACATTCTCTACCTTTACAAATGCAAGGACAGGCTACTGCCCCTCAAAGTCAACCCAAATTTCAAGTAGAACTAGTCCATTCGATCCATCGCTGAAGAGGAAGGGAACTGGTCGGCTCCCCGTACCGTTTCAGTAAGTACCTGACTCCTCATGACATTCTCTACCTTTACAAATGCCAGGTCAGGCTACTGCGCCTCAAAGTCAACGCAAATCTCAAGTAGAACTCGTCCATACGATCCATCGCTGAAGAGGAAGGGAACTGGTCGGCTCCCTGTACCGTTTCAGTAAGTACCTGACTCCTCATGACATTCTCTACCTTTACAAATGCCGGTTCAGGCTACTGCGACTCAAACTCAACCCAAATCTCAAGTAGAACTCGTCCATACGATCCATCGCTGAAGAGGAAGGGAACTGGTCGGCTCCCCGTACCGTTTCAGTAAGTACCTGACTCCTCATGACATTCTCTATCTTTACAAATGCCAGGTCAGGCTACTACGCCTCAAACTCAACCCAAATCTCAAGTAGAACTCGTCCATATGATTCATCGCTGAAGAGGAAGGGAACTCGTCGGCTCCCTGTACCGTTTCAGTAAGTACCTGACTCCTCATGCCATTCTCTACCTTTACAAATGCCAGGTGAGGCTACTGCGCCTCAAACTCAGCCCAAATCTCAAGTAGAACTCGTCCATACGATCCCTCGCTGAAGAGTAAGGGAACTGGTCGGCTCCCCGTACCGTTTCAGTAAGTACCTGACTCCTCATGACATTCTCTACCTTTACAAATGCCATGTCAGGCTACTGCCCCTCAAAGTCAACCCAAATCTCAAGTAGAACTCGTCCATACGATCCATCGCTGAAGAGGAAGGGAACTGGTCGGCTCCCTGTACCGTTTCAGTAAGTACCTGACTCCTCATACCATTCTCTACGTTTACAAATGCCAGGTGAGGCTACTGCGCCTCAAACTCAGCCCAAATCTCAAGTAGAACTCGTCCATACGATCCCTCGCTGAAGAGGAAGGGAACTGGTCGGCTCCCCGTACCGTTTCAGTAAGTACCTGACTCCTCATGACATTCTCTACCTTTACAAATGCCATGTCAGGCTACTGCCCCTCAAAGTCAACCCAAATCTCAAGTAGAACTCGTCCATACGATCCATCGCTGAAGAGGAAGGGAACTGGTCGGCTCCCTGTACCGTTTCAGTAAGTACCTGACTCCTCATACCATTCTCTACGTTTACAAATGCCAGGTGAGGCTACTGCGCCTCAAACTCAGCCCAAATCTCAAGTAGAACTCGTCCATACGATCCCTCGCTGAAGAGGAAGGGAACTGGTCGGCTCCCCGTACCGTTTCAGTAAGTACCTGACTCCTCATGACATTCTCTACCTTTACAAATGCCATGTCAGGCTACTGCCCCTCAAAGTCAACCCAAATCTCAAGTAGAACTCGTCCATACGATCCATCGCTGAAGAGGAAGGGAACTGGTCGGCTCCCCGTACCGTTTCAGTAAGTACCTGACTCCTCATGACATTCTCTCCCTTTACAAATGCCAGGTCAGGCTACTGCGCCTCAAAGTCAACCCAAATCTCAAGTAGAACTCGTCCATACGATCCATCGCTGAAGAGGAAGTGAACTGGTCGGCTCCCCGTACTGTTTCAGTAAGTACCTGACTCCTCATGACATTCTCTACCTTTACAAATGCCAGGTCAGGCTACTGCCACTGAAAGTCAACCCAAATTTCAAGTAGAACTCGTCCATACGATCCATCGCTGAAGAGGAAGTGAACTGGTCGGCTCCCCGTACCGTTTCAGTAAGTACCTGACTCCTCATGCCATTCTCTACCTTTACAAATGCCAGGTCAGGCTATTGCTCCTCAAACTCAGCCCAAATCTCAAGTAGAGCTCGTCCATACGATCCATCGCTGAAGAGGAAGGGAACTGGTCGGCTCCCCGTACCGTTTCAGTAAGTACCTGACTCCTCATGCCATTCTCTACCTTATAAATGCCAGGTCAGGCTACTGCGCCTCAACCTCAACCAAATATCAAGTAGAACTCGTCCATACGATCCATCGCTGAAGAGGAAGGTAACTGGTCGGCTCCCCGTACCGTTTCAGTAAGTACCTGACTCCTCATGACATTCTCTACCTTTACAAATGCCAGGTCAGGCTACTGCGCCTCAAACTCAACCCAAATCTCAAGTAGAACTCGTCCATACGATCCATCGCTGAAGAGGAAGGGAACTGGTCGGCTCCCCGTACCGTTTCTGTAAGTACCTGACTCCTCATGCCATTCTCTACCTTTACAAATGCCAGGTCAGGCCACTGCGCCTTAAGCTCAACCCAAATCTCAAGTAGAACTCGTCCATACGATCCATCGCTGAAGAGGCAGTGAAAATGGTCGGCTCCCCGTACCGTTTCTGTAAGTACCTGACTCCTCATGACATTCTCTACCTTTACAAGTGCCAGGTCAGGCTACTCCGCCTCAAATTCAGCCCAAATCTCAAGTAGAACTCGTCCATACGATCCGTCGCTGAAGAGGCAGTGAAAATGATCGGCTCCCCGTACCGTTTCAGTAAGTACCTCCTCATGCCATCCTCTACCTTTATAGAAGCTACATCAGATGAAGAAATCAAGAATGGAGCACTGTTGCCATATTTGAGTGGGACCTGCTGAGACCTCGCCTTCCAATCTTGATAGAGATCAAAAACATCTCCGAGTCCTTGCTGGAGAAGAATTATTTTCCAACCCTGTTTCACGCAAGCGCCACGTGGCATGTCTCACTCCTCTATCTCACTATTACGATGGAATGTGCTCGGACGAACAATATTTCATGATTCTGCTAGGATTAACTTTGACAGTCAAGACCTGCTACACCATTTACGTCATAGCAAACCACCCTAATTCCTACCATATTCCATCACTGTGAAGTAAGTTCAATTCGAACAGCTTCTTCCCGCCAACCACTGCCCTATGGAGTAGACTCCCCAGTGGATGTTTCCCCGATCACTACATTCCTTACCTCTTCAAGTCTATCTTTCCTTCCTATCCAGATAAACTACCCCTTCACAAATCCCTCGACTTTGAGTGTCCTCCGATAGCTACATTCAATGCCTCTAAAAAGCAAACTGGTTTCATTCCATCACCGCCAATTAGACCCCGAATTACCGCCAGTCACGATGAGAGGATACTGGGTCTTAGACTCACACCTAAACTCAAGAGAAATTCCTATATACAAATCAAGTGGAAATCCTATATACAAATCTAAATATATATATATATATATATATACTCTCTTTTTGATTTATATAAGTGATATATTGGGTCTCAGAATCACACCTGACCACAAGTAGAATTCCTGTATACAATCCGTTTTAGTTGATTAACTTGTGATCGTACGGGAACTGGTGCTTACAACGTGATACGGCCGTAATCGATGAAGTAACTTAAATGACTTAAATTACCTGATACACCTTATTATAAAATCACTTTCCTGAATTAAACTTTGTTAAGTAAACACTAAAAAAAAAAAAAAAAAAGAAGGAAAATTAACTGGTTCAATATAGTGATTTTCCACGCGTAGCTTACATGTGGTACAAGGCCGAAAGTAGGTGGCACCCAGTGAGGATCGAACTCACTTGTAATTGATTTAGCGAGACAAGATTGCTAAACATTACAACGCCTAGAGGTGCCCAAACTGGTTCAATATAATACCAGGGGTCTGTCAGTGATGTATTATCTTGATGGGATATAGCATTAAAATAAAAAAAGAAATAAGCGATATTTTAAAAACGCATTTTATGGACTTTTGTCGGTAAGAAAAAAATTTTACGCATCTAAAAGGTCAATATTAAAATTTCTACGCATTTTAAGACGTTCTTTTAAATTCTTTAACAAACTTGTTGAAATCTTTTAATGATTTATCAGATATTTACCAAGGGCATGATGAACGTCCCATTCTTGTTAAAGACACATTTTTAAGCAAACTAATTTTTTTTCTCATTAAAGTAAAAAAGAAATAAAGAAATAAAGATAATAAAGAAAAATTTGAACGTGATGTTAGCCAAAATTTTTAAAAATATTTTTAATGATTAAATAAATTGAACGAATCATGGTTGCGAGGAAATTGTATATGTTGGAATAATAATAATAATAATAATAATAATAATAATAATAATAATAATAATAATAATGGGACTTTACAATACACACAGACAGAACACTCAAAGCGAATCGCCCTGACATCGTTAATAGAGAGCTCAAAGACAAAATGTGCCTCCTTATTGACATGGCGGTCCGTGAAGACCGCAATGTATCGTTGAAGATCTTCAAAATACAAGGATGTTGAAATCTCAGAAATGTCTCAAATGGGAACATTAACAATTCCTGTTGAAGTTGGAGCCCTCGGAATAGTTGGGAAAGATTCCAATAAGCTCATTAAAGAGATTCCTGGAAACCAATGCCTTAAAGAAATACAAAAAATTGTTCTCACGAATATAGGCCACAACTTACGAAGGGCTTTATCTATGTAAAATATGTTAGTGTTTTATGTTTTTTTTAATTGGTCAGTGGAAAATGTCATGATGCCATTTCTGACCTTAGGTCTCTGGTTGGGACCCGGAAAGAAATAAGTACACACCAGAAATCAAATAATAATAATAATAATAATGGGACGTCAGAATATAAACAGACAGAATAATCAAAGCTAATCGCCGTGACATCGCGGTTAGAGACAGCAAAGACAAAATGGAACTCCTTATTGAGATGGCAGTTCCTGCAGACTGCAATTAATCCCTGAAGGTCTTGAAAAACTATCAAAATACAAGAAACTTGAAATCGAAATCTTCAAAATGTGGCACGTGAGGACAAGATTCCAATACACTCATTGAAGGAATATATGGTAGCTCAGTATCTGTCTATATTTCTGAGATGTGGTATTATGTACACTATTTACATTATTCGGACTATTGTCCTCATCATTGTCGCCATATTTAATACAACATTACGGCCCTTCAGTATCTGTCTATATTTCTGAGATGAGGTATTATGTACACTATTTAGATTATTTGGACTATTGTCCTCATCTTTGTCGCCATATTTATTACAACATTTCGGCCCTTCAGTATCTGTCTATATTTCTGAGATGAGGTATTATGTACACTATTTAGATTATTCGGACTATTGTCCTCATTTTTGTCGCCATATTTATTACAACATTTCGGCCCTTCAGTATCTGTCTATATTTCTGAGATGAGGTATTATGTACACTATTTACATTATTCGGACTGTGGCACCCTGCATTTTTAGAAAGACTAAAAAGAGATATTCATAGAAATATGATTTAATTTTTATTCGGTTTATTAACCAGTTGTTAGTTATTTAGAAACGAAGAATAATTGAGTTTTGAGAATAATTCTCTAACTGTATTTAGGCGATCCAAAGAGAAGAAAAAAAAATAATAAAAAGAAAGAGAAAAAGGAATGGATGGTGCAAAACCCGGTCATAAGTAAAACTAAGACAAGACAGGTGTCAAAATATATCAGGTCAAATTACCTGACCGAAATCCAGGGAAATAGAAATTGTTATATTTGGTTGAGGAAATAGAGTTTGGAGATAATAAAAATAAAACAAAAAGAAGAGGAAAGACAGAAACATAATACGAAACCAGGTCGTAAGCGAAAACACACACGTACGACCAGCACCTAACAAGTGTCAAAATTATCAGGTCAAGCACTTGAACTAATTCCATGTCCGCGTAGGATGGAAGTTGTTAAGGTTGGCTGAAACAATAAAGATTTTTTAGAACAATGGAAACGAAATTTTAATCGGAGGAAAGGTGTTTTTTTGTGTTGAGGTGGTGACCGGTGGAACTGTATACAGATTCTGACCTGTTAAAAATTGGAACCCCACGATGATGAAGTGGAGACATTTTCAATTCAGATAATTAAGATTTTTGACTATCAGGTCTGACCAAAAACAAAGAAGGAAAGAAAACGATTGTCTCGGCTCACAGATAGCGCCAATATTCTTTCCTGAAGTCACATCTAATTAGCGGCAGGCTGTTTTGACAGAACCCAGGTGAGAAAAAGCCAAGATTATCATTTTTTCGTACGTGTGAAAAAGGCCAAATTAGATTTTGTTTTTTTTAGAACAAGAACGATGTAAGCCACGCCCGATTGGAGACGGGAGGCGTCCCACCACAGTCTCATTAGCCGAAAGCGGTCACGTGATATGCGGAAAGAGGAGGGAGAATGCTCGATCAAGAACCATTGGTCGAAAACGGTCACCTGACATACGAGAGACCGGGAGAGATGGGTATGCGTCTTCCCCCCAGAGGCACTGTGAGGAAGTAGGGGTGAAAATAATAGCGATAATGGGAAATGAGAACTAATGCGACTTTTGGGATTATCGAGAGAGCCCTGACGCCGACAGACCCACCCCGGTTTGCTGCGGCGTCAATAAAAGCAGGACCCCAATGGACAAAAAAATGAGTTCAGCCCCGGACGGCAGCGAGAAGAGATCACCTCGGACGACAGAGAGTTGCGGCTGAGTTGCGGCAAGAAATCCTTCCAGCCCAAGTCGAAAACAAGAAATCCTTCCAGCCCAAGTCGAAAACAAGAAATCCTTCCAGCCCAAGTCGAAAACAAGAAATCCTTCCAGCCCAAGTCGAAAACAAGAAATCCTTCCGGCCCAAGTCAAAGACAAGAGAAGTTCTATCTAAGTCGACGAAGAAGAAGATTACTCGAAAGCCGCGGAGAAGTTGCAGCCAAGTCGAAGACAAAGCCAAAGAGTTACTGGACGGAAGAAGAAGAATAAGTTAAAATCAAGCCCAGCCGAGAACAGAATTCGACCCAACCAGATCGAAGTGAAGAAATACAACTCAAGTCGAAGAGAAGAATCAACTGCGAATGATTGATAGAAATTAGCCCCAGTGTCGAACTAAACCACACTCCGACATACACAATTCTGGAGAGTAGACAATTCGAAATCGTTAAGTTGTATGATAGAAGCTTGGTGCCATAGTCCACAGAGCGGGTCGGGAATGAGAACAATTTTTCTTTATGTAACGGACATTAGATATAAAAGGTTGTCACCCTTTTTTTTATCGGTAATTTTTTGTCTCGTGAGTTTTTTTTTTTCTTTTACTTGTGTTTTGCCACCCCCGTCGGACTCAACTTGCATACGGCCCAATCCCTGCTGGTCCCGTCTGTCTAAGATCTAAACACAGCGTGGGTAGACAGACCGGAGATCAGTACAGTTGCTTTAGCAACCAGGTATTGGAAGCGGGTTGGGAAAGGCGAGGCTGGTGATCATCTAACCAAGAGGTTGGAGCGGCACGCTTGGAACCAGGAGGAGCGACCAGGAGGAGCGACGTCACAGTTGGCGCCGTAACCAAAGGATCCGACCCTGGGCCAGGTGTGTACCCGTCACAGGACTATTGTCCTCATTTTTGTCGCCATATTTATTACAACATTTCGGCCCTTCAGTATCTGTCTATATTTCTGAGATGAGGTATTATGTACACTATTTAGATTATTCGGACTATTGTCCTCATTTTTGTCGCCATATTTATTACAACATTTCGGCCCTTCAGTATCTGTCTATATTTCTGAGATGAGGTATTATGTACACTATTTAGATTATTCGGACTATTGTCCTCATTTTTTTCGCCATATTTATTACAACATTTCGGCCCTTCAGTATCTGTCTATATTTCTGAGATGAGGTATTATGTACACTATTTACAAATTGTATTCTATGATTGCTAGGCTCAGGAGAGAACAGAACCTGAAACAATTTTATGAGACTCAACAATAGGCACAGACAGAATAATCAAATCTAATCCTTCACACATCGTATTCAAAGACCACAAGAACAGAAGATGCTTTCTTATTGACATACCAGTTCCTGCAGATTGTAAGTGTATCTTTGAAGATGTTGAAATAATAAAAAAAAAACAATCAAAATACAAGAAAATTGAAATAGAAACTTCAAAACTACACGAGGACATCAATGATTCCAGTTGGTTTATTGGAAAGGCTCTGATAGACTCACTGAAGTGATTCCTGTGAATAGCTCTTCAAAGGAATACAAAAATATAGTTCCTACAAATAAACATTCCGTGGGTTTTTATCTATGTAAATTTTTAGGTCATTTTATTTTTATTTTAATCACAAAGACAGGCCACGCCTTAAGAAGATTTATCCATTTGAGCGATTTTTTCTTCCTCAAAACTACTCAGAGGAAAATATCATGATATCATTTCTGACCTTAGGTCTCTGGTTGGGACCCGGAAAAAAGACTATACACCAGAAATCAAAGGAAATAATAATAATAATAATAATAATAATAATAATAATAATAAATCTCGCCTACACGCGCTGTCTCACAGTCGTGCCGTCGCCTCTCTCTGTCTTTTTTACAAATACTTTCATGGTAATTGCTCCGATGAGCTGTTTCCGCTGGTTCCCAGACTTCACGAATTCAAGCGACCTACGAGGCTGGCACCCCGCTCTCATCCTTTCACTGTCGAAACTGTTAAATGTAGCCGGCTCTTCTACTCCAATAGCTTCATATCTCGCACGTCTCGCCTGTGGAACTTCCTTCCTATTCCTGTTTCCCTGATAGCTATAATCTACAACTATTCAAATGTAATGTCAATCGACATCTCCAGTTGCCTTGATCTATCCACTATACTTCTCCTCATCCTTTCGTCTATCATTCGTATCTGTTCTCACTCCAAATCCTTTGTAACCCGTTGCGTACTAGTGCCTTGCTTGGTGTGAAATGCTTAAATAATAATAATAATAATAATAATGATAATAATTTTACACAAATGTTTCTACGCCATGAAGCCATTTTTGACCTTAGGTCTCTGGTTGGGACCCGGAGGGAAATGAGTATAAAACAGATATCAAAGAAATTAATACTGAAAAATTGCGTTAGTCCAAAATGCAGATTCTGTGATAAATATCCAGAAACGATTGACCATCTTTTATCAAGTTGTATCGGTTAATAATAATAATAATTATAATAATAATAATCGCCCAGACATTGTTATTAAAAACCACAAACAAAAAAAAGTGACTCCTTATTGATATGGCAGTCCCTGCAGACTGCAATGTATCTTTGAAGATATTCAAAAATCTGTCAAAATACAAGGACCTTGAAATAGAAATCTCAAAAATGTGGCGCATGGAAACATCAACAATCCCTGTTGTAGTTGGAGCCCTATGTAATATTTTTATTTATTTAAATTTTTAAGATATGCAAGAAGCAGAAAATCGAAACCACTGAGAGATGGTATGAGCACCAACTAGACACAGTTACACAAAATAACGATGTAACTATCCTCTGGTACATGCCAATTCAAACTGACAGCGAAATAAAAGCCAACAGACCTGATATTATCATAAAAGACACTAAATTCAGGAAGCGTATGCTTATTGATATAACAGTACCATCTGAGAGAAACACCTCCATGAAAATTATCGAGAAATTCTCCAAATACAAGGACCTGGAGATCGAGATTAACAGGATGTGGGGAATGAAGTCTGAGACTGTACCAATAGTAATCGGAGCACTGGACCTCGTGAGAAAAGGTGTGAACAATTTTACTAACAGTGTCCCAGGTAACATCAACCTTCAAGTTGCCCAGAAGACCGCCCAACTAGGAACATCCCATATACTAAGAAAAGTGCTATCAATTAAATGACAATTCTCTTATAGGGCCTAAGGACCAAAATTTGGATCCGGCTTTACAGGATACAAAACAGGAAACATAACATACACAAATAATAATAATAATAATAATAATAATAATAATAATAATAATAACAACAACAATAACAGATAAATAATAATAATAATAATAATAATAATAATAATAATAATAAAAAGCGGTCAAAATACAAGGATCTTGAAATAGAAATCTCAAAAATGTGGCATATGGGAACATCAACAATTCATGTTGTAGTTGGAGCCCTAGGACTGGTTGGAAAAGATTTCAGTAGACTAATTGAAGGGATTCCTGGAAGTCCATGCCCGAAGGAGATACAAAAAATTGTTCTGACAAGTATAGTCCACACTTTACGAAGGGCTTTGTCTATGTATTTTTTTTTTTTTTTTCAGTGGAAAGTGTCATGATGCCATTTCTAACCTTAGGTCCCTGGGCGGGACCCGGAAAGAAATGTGTAAACGCCAGAAATCAAAGAAAATAATAATAATAATAATAATAATAATAATAATAATAATAATAATAATGAAATCGAAATCTCAAAAATGTGGCACATGGGAACATCAACAATCCCCGTTGTAGTTGGAGCCCTCGGATTGATTGGAAAAGATTTAGACTAACTGAAGGGATTCCTGGAAGCCCATGCCTTAAAGAAATACAAAAAATTGTCCTCACGAGTACAGCCCAAACCTTACGAAGGGCTTTGTCTATGTAAATTTTTTTTTCCAGTGGAAAATGTCATGATGCCATTTTTAACCTTAGGTCCCTGGGTGGGATCAGGAAAGAAATGAGTATACAACAGAAATCAAAGGAAATAATAATAATAATAATAATAATAATAATAATAATAATAATAATAATAATCCCAGAATGTTGTGGCCTTTCCAATTTTTTTAATTGTTGCAGAACAATTGAAGAAGTTGGAAAGCCCACAATATTTTGAGACAGATTTTCAGATAGCCACAATGATACAACATCGCCGTGCGGATATTATTGTGTCAAATAAAGGAACCAAGAATTGATGTTGTCCTTGTAAGGGGCACAAAGACACAAATACATTAAAAAGGATGATTGAGAAAATGACAAACTTGAGGTCCTTGCTGTGACAAACTCCACTGATTTGAAAGTCAAGATGGCGATATTTTTTAACAACAAATCCAATAAAATAAAAAAATAAAAATTGTGATGCCTTTATTTTAAGGCAGGCTTTTTTGAATCCTTTTCTAACCCTTAAAAGAAATCAAATTAGCGCAGTAATATCCACTATAATATTTTTTCTATGTGCCTTCAGGAGGTTTGTGATCATGGCTCTCCACAATTTTCTTTCTGTTGTAGCTCTTAAAAAAATTTGTGTTTTTGCTATCTCTCCTAAACCTTTCCCGCCATCCATTTGCTAAAGCTGATTTTTCTTTTTCGATGTGCCATCTCCCTTCAGGACGTTGGTGGTCATGGCTCTCCACAATTTCCTGTCCTTTGTAGCTTTTAATAAATTTTGTCTTTTTGTTATCTCTCCTAAACCTTGTTCCGCATTCCATCCACTTCAGCTCATTCTTTTTCTGTGCCGTGTCCGTTCAGGATGTAAGCGATTATGGCTCTCCACAATTTCCTGTCTATTGTAGGTCTTGATGAATGTTGTCTTTTTCATCTCTCCCCTAAACTTTGTTGCACCATCCATTTACTCAAACTCATTCTTCTTCTTTTGTGTGTTGTGCCCCTTCAGACAATTAGCGATCATGGCTCTCCACAATTTCCAAATTTTGTCTTTTTGTTATCTCTCCTAAACCTTGTTCCATCATCCATTTACTTAAGCTCATTCTTCTTCTTCTATGTGACGTGGCCGTTCAGGACTTTAGCGATCATGGCTCTCCACAATTTCCTGAACTATTGTGCCTCTTAATAAATATTGTCTATTTGTTATCTCTCCTAAACTTTGTACCGCCATCCATTTACTCAAATTAATTCTTCTTCAATGTGCCGTGTCCCTTCAGGACGTTTGTGATCATGGCTCCCCACAATTTTCCGCAGTTTTCCTTTCTACACTTCTCCCTTTTGTAAACTTCTTTACCATTCTTTTCTTGGTTCTTGAATGGACTTTGAAGATGGAGTATGAATGCTGATAACATTACCGAGGACCTGGATGATCTTTTTCCTCTCACCATTGCTCAATTAGGAAGACATAGTGCGGCTGACAACAAAACAATTTTAACCTATTCTCTTTCTAGCTGAATAACTCAAAGGATATTTCAGTGATTCTTACGACAAAATGCTCTTTAGATATCTAAACCAGAAAACTTGGAAAAAGAAATTTGTGGCATGGACATTTATGCTGTTACACGATTTGGACAATTTTGCTTTTACACCTGGTCCATATATATATATATATATATATATATATATATATATATATATATATATATATTAAAAATAATTAATATTAAATCAAATGCTGGACGCCGAAATAAATACCCCCCGTTTATCTATTGGGCGCCTAAAAGTACATATGTATCAATGCGTATAATGTAAAATTTATTCATTTGCACGTGCATATATATATATATATATATATATATATATATATATATATATATATATATATGTGTGTGTGTGTGTGTGCGTGTGTGTGTGTGTGTGTGTGTAAGGGAGAGGTTATAATTGTTCCAACGAGAGAAAAGTGTATATTTTAAAGAGAGGAGAGAAGCGGCAGTATTTTAGCTTATACTTTATTTTCCATATTTTTGCTACACGGGTTTCCGTTCTCTTGTCCTTCATCAGGCGAAGAGTGGTTATTTTAACATATTATTAAATGAAATTAATTTTCCTTATGTTTTTCCGATGTTTAACCATTGTATTTTCTGTGGAGTCATTCTGAGAGGTTAATTGGTTGTTGCGAAGGGGATGTGTATGTTATGTGCAGGTTATCATTCAGTGAAACATTGTGAAGATGGCAATGATGATAAGGATAACAGTCTGAATAATGTAAATAATGTAAATATCTCAGATAGATAATTTTAAGGGTACTCTGAAGGCATCTGTTTATATTTCTGAGATGAGGTATTATGTAAACAATTTACATTATTCGGACTATCATCCTCATCTTTGCTGCCTTATCACAACGTTTCAGCTGTGTTCATTATCTATCTCTCTCTCTCTCTATCTATCTATCTATCTATCTATCTAAGTCTGTTAATGATCTATCTAGCTAGCTAGCTAGCTTGCTATCAATTCAGCTGTGTCCTTTAGTAATCTATCTATCTATCTATCTATCTATCTATCTATCTATCTATCTATCTATCTATCTATCTAAGTCTATTAGTAATCATTGTATATCTATCTATCTATCTATCTATCTATCTATCTATCTATCTATCTTTTTGCCCGTGACAAATTCTATAAATATTAAAAATAGTGATGCCTTTATTTTAAAGCAGGCATTTCTTACTGCTGTTTTAACTTTTCAATTAAAGTATTCAAATTAACGCAATAATATTGACGCTTTATTACAACCGACGCCATTGTAAAATGTAGCATTAATTTTAGTCCGCCATTTGTCAATGTTTTGCTGACGTCACTGTCTCTTTCTTTTTTAAATAATAGCAAAGATAAACAAGTTGGCCCACACGTTATAAATAATATACAATTTGATTCTGTCTGATAAATATTTCTGACTTATTTCTTTTGCAGATTGCAGTGTACGCTGTTTGGGATATATAGACAACAAACGCGCCTACATAAAGTT
>OZ010611.1:11042258-11057258 GCA_963932145.1 Acanthosepion lycidas
TTCACACTAATTCGACTGAATAGATCCAGCCAATAATCACTTAATAATCACTTCAGTCAGTAGACTGACAACGCTATTTTTACACCTGGCGCAAAAGCAATAATAATTCCAGAGTGTCACGCTCGAACCTTGATGTCGGTAGTTTCTCTTACATATTTATAAGTCTACCATTCATCCACGCTTCGAATATTGTAGCCACATATGATGCTCCTGCTAGAGATCCTTGATAAAATCCAAATAAGTATTAGCAATATCATCGGTGCTGATCCGGCGGCTCGGCTACAGTCACTTACCAAACCACCGTTGCGTCCGTTTGCCCTTTCTATATATATCTTCATGGCAACTGTTCGAATGTGCTCTTTGCTAAAGACATTTTAATTTAAGCGCATTACTCGACTGGCGACCAGGTTTCATCAATTTACAAGTGAGTTGGTTAGATGCAACCGTAAGTTCTATGCTAACAGTTTCTTTTCTCGCACTTCTCGCTTGTGCGGCGCAATAGTGGAGCAGGAAAGTGTGCAAATTGTGAGATAAGCATGAAATTTGGCATGAGTGTTCCTGATAGGTCACTTATTCCGAAAAAAGTGCTAACCACGAAAAAAATTCAACATGGCGGCCATTTTTCAAGTTGGCTGCCAAACGAGCCTCTGTTTTGCTAAAAAACTATATTGCAAATTGTAATATAAACATGAAATTTGGCATGAGTGTTCATTGTAGGCCACTCACTTAGGTGACAGTACTAGCCACGAAAAAAAAAACAAAAAACAATATGGTGGCCACTTTTTCAAGATGGCTGCTAAACGGGCCTCTGTTTTATGATTTTGAACTGAAATCATTAAATTAGTTGAATTTGATGAAATATTTTTGATTTATTGCCGTATCAATTCTAAATCTGAGTGAGAGAACTCAATGATTGCACTGTTTCAATTGATTTGGCATGATATAGCGCCCATACCCTACGTTTGATAATTACATGAAATGATTTAAAGTCGACATTTACGATCCTGATGAAATGTCCAATTCAACGTCAAAATTACTTTCTGTGCTAATACCCAGCATGGAAATTGTCCATATCTGGGAAAATATCTACAGGTCATATATATCCTTACAACTCTCTTTGAATTTCAATAGGCTAACCTTCCAAGAACCGGCGACAAAAGTCCAGTCCGAAATTCATTCGTTGTTGTTTACTAAATCTCACAAGGGCAACTGCAAAGCTGAGCACAGCCTGTTCCAACCTTTGAGCACTTGCATCGTCCCCCACCACATTTTATCTTACATCCACACTTTGTCAATTCACGACAGCTTTTAGAAATTGGTTCCAAGGAAGTTCCAGGCAACTTTCCATTTGTTACCGTCTTTCAACGATCCCCACTTGGAAGAACACGGAAGCTGTGGATCACGAACGACGGACTGCCCCCAGATATGTCCAACTTGGAAGGCAGCACATTTGGCATGTTCCTTTAGGGCTCCTTGTGTTGATTAAGATTAATTCGTATGACCTCTGCTTCCTGGCAAAGAGATCTAATCTTTCATTTACTGTAGTAGCAGCACTTGACCGGTCGTACACCAGAACAACAAATCTCTCTAGAACTTGTAGATCAGACTCATTAATTTCAGGAGGACAGTGACTGAGTTTCGCAAATGCAGCCGAGGCATCGTTGCAAAGATTCCATATCTGCCATACTTTTTCCCCCTTTGCCATTGAATCCAGATAGCACATCACATCCGGAAAACGCATGGAAGAATAGTATCCCTTCGGTTTTTTTCCGGTCCCAAAGAAGATGCAAGGTCATGTATTAGGAGCCATCGAGTGTTCTCCCCCCTTGCCATAGGCTATCCACATTTTCTCCATGTCCATTGCAGTGAAAGAAGACATCAGGCTGAAGCCTATGACTACAATGTCCGTGTCATTAGCTTCAATCATGAGAGACTTGTGTCTATCCTTAGCCGCATTCCAGGCATGCAAAAATATCCGGGTATCTGCCTCTTCATGTGTGAAAGGAGCCAATTGGTCTATCTTAGTATCAGAATGGCTGGAACTTGGTAGAGCGTCTTCCCCTCGTGTTACAATTACTTCATTCATTGTGGTCATTTTACCCACTTCGTCAGCAAGGAAATTCAACAGCTCTCTTTTGTTGGCGCTGTCGCTTATAAAGCTCTTCCAATTAGTCGGTGTTTTGCTCTTTGCCGTTACTCTCCTCCTGATAACTTCCCCGCGTTTTGATCGTGCTTCAGACTTCAGACTAGACTCGTGATAGACATCAAAAATGATATCTGTCCTCTTGTAATTGCTACTGTAGTATTGCACCTTAGGAAGAATATCCTGTCTGGCATATTCTTCAAACATCTTCGTTGTCCTAGGCGTTACTGTATTGACTAGAAATGCACCATCTACTATGAGTACGTCAGTTTCTGGCTTCGTGTCTGGAAGCTCCACCGTGGTTTGCAGGACGTCCACGAGGTCAGACTTGGTAGCGACACGTAGTTTGCCTCGCTTGCTGAGTGACGGAGGGAAAGATTGTTTCTCATGTTTGAAAAAACTCTGGTAAATCATGCTCTCTGCTTTGGCAGGAGATGAAAATGCGGGAGAACAGTTGACAGTCCCCCTTTAGTAGCTGTGGTTCTGATTTCACTGTTGGATCTGTGCTTGTTTTGAAGAAGTCTTTATTATTCCGTTTGATCGGCTGATAAAAATGCTGACTGTCGGTCTTGAGTTTCTCCATGAATGTTTGGAATTGCTCTTTCCCTTTCTCCAGATGAGATGCAACCAGCAGCGCTGCTGTAGGATCAGCAATGTCCTTAGTGTCAAGCGACAGTAGATCAGTGGACTTCTCCGAAAATGGATTGCCCATTTATTCTATCACACTTGTAAGCCGCTGAAACTTTTCAAAGAATGCCTTTTGAGCAGTTGGCGACTGCTCATGGTGATGACTTCCTTTCTTCGCCTCTTTGCTTCCTGATACGGCTTCATACTCAGCAACGAATATGCTAATTTCTGGACCAGCCATCATCCACCTGCGAAGAGCTGATGGATCCTCTGTCAGACCAACAGCTCCCCCATCCCCTTTGATGACAGCATTGTTTTGTTCATGGGCTTGGTCAATTGCCATTGCGAAGAACTTCCTGTCAGTTTTATGAACCACGAAATTCCCATTGTGGAATTCTCTGGCGACCTCGGGGTGTTGTTTCTCTAATGATATCATATCACGCAGATGAATAGGAAGCCATCTTGCATAGTTGACATTGTTGTTGGCAAAGAGGTAGGGTATCAGTTCCGACAGTGATTCTTGATACAGATTGAAATTCTCTTCTCTAAATGCTCGCACCAGTGTTAAGATTGTCAATTCCATGTTCAGGATAGAGAACCAAAATGCGAACTGTGGACCCTCCTTCTTTCGACTATCACACCATTCCACAAAGCTGGAGGCCTCCTCATCGCTATCAGAATATCCAGCAAGGTACGAACTGTAAATTTTCTTCAGGGCTGAAACAAACTGCATGCTGTGACCTGATGTTTTAGTGACATTGGTTGCCGACAGGAATGAATCTGCAGTTCCGGAAGAGGCTACCATTCGTATTCGACTCTTATGTTCCTTTGGAAGAGACTGGGGACAGGCAGTGATACTTCATCTACTGAGGCTGGGGTTGGGTTCTTCTTGAAGTAGGCTGGCGCGATGTTTGTATAATGCTCTGGAAGCTCAGAAACCTTTCTTGTCCTACTGTCTGCTATTTCCGGTGAAACCCGCAGTTCTCCTCTGTTTTTTTTACTTGCATGCTGGAACATGGAAATACTTGTACCATGGAATAACGTGCTAGCTCTGGTAGCCGTGGGATTGTGATCAATGTTGTCGACAGCAGCCCTTTTCGCAGCACTGGTGGGGATACATCTTCTTCAACATACTGTTTTATCACAGTTTCACCAAGCTTGCCGGATATCTCTAATACCCTGTCATACGATATGCTTAGTCCATGCTTATGGAATTTGTCAATCTAATCTCTTTTTCGTGTCTTGGCGTACACCTTCAACCCAACATAGACAGCAAAAGGGGTCTCATGGTCTTTAAAATGTATTTGAGTTGTCAATCCTTCTCTACATTTTGAGTGGCAGTTGAACTGTAAAAGCTGAGCAATAGTCTGACTTCGCTATTCCGTGCGTCAGATGTGATTTTATATCAACACCATCTCCCATGCTGCACACGAACTGAAGAGGTGGAGGTGGGGTAGCCTCCTCACCAAAGCCATCTTTGAATTCGCTGCTGAATTTTGTCTTGTGCTGGAATATTTCTTTTCTTTTCTCATGACATCTGCTGACTTAGATAGATGGAGAGCATTGCTATACTGGCTAGCTTCATGAAGCACTGGTCCTATGTCCGCTTTGAAGGCAAGGGGTACATCACGTTCCTTCTTATGGGCTTCAAGTTCTGGAATCCGAGCAAGTAGCTGTTCCTTCAACTTGGTAGAGTGGATATTCGGGGAATCAACCCCAAGCTGTTCCAAGCGAAGCTTGTAGAGTGAAGCTAGGTCAGCAAGCCGAATTACAACCGGTGCTGCTTCCGTGTTGGTGACTTTGCTATCCATGATGTAGATAACTAGTTCTGAAAAGGCCACGGGGTATAAATCCTTCTCTGGATCACTAATCTCTGCTTTCTCCAGGGAATTGAGGTACGCTCTTTCAGCATTGTACAACTTTTGGAGGCATCGAAGGTGGTACTTAACCTACAGGGCAACAACATCTCCGCCACTTAACTTTGCAAGGAGCTTTCCATCGTTCAGGGTTCTGGCATATTGATTGAGGTGTTCATTTAGTCTCTCTGTCATCACCTCTTGCAGATTCGAAATAACATCTTCTTCACAGAAGAAACATTCCACTTTTGGAATGTCTACAGATTTTCGTCTCTTGCTTCGAGGCTCATCTGTTGCCCCGGAGCTGCTCGGAACCGCTCTTCTTTGCTGTGCTCTTTCTAACTTGGTGTTGTTGGACAGCAATCGGCAACTCTGATGATATTTAGCTCCATTTCGAACCAGAGTGGTTTCTATACCTTCACCTTCATCAAGCCTTGAAGGGTTAAGTGCTATCGGCATATCATTGATGGCATGAAACAATGGTACATTTCTTGCAATATTACTGTATCCAGCATAATCTTGCTTCCTCAGGAATGAACTAAGAGGTGAAATGAAGGTTTCTTTGCTTTTTTCCTGCTGACAAAGGCAGCATTTGCTCCAATCAGTTTTAGATGTGGAATCTTTACCCATCATTTGACAGGAACAGCCGAGGGTTTATCCTTTTATCCCCGTTCGCTCACTTTGATGTATGGGCTACAACTAGGTTCACGCAACTGCCCTACACCTAGCCCGATCGTTCATCCAATGCCATTTGAATCCCATGCGATCTGTACACCATCAAGATAACTTCAAAATCCCCTGTTATCCTTGGCTCGGCTCTCCCGCGTTGGCACAACCTGTCCATTCAGGTACGTCTATCTAATATATTAGGGGCTTAATAGATAGAATTTGGGATACTAAACTCCGTGTTAAGCTGACATTGAACCCCATGCTGAGTTCCACAGCAGTGTCTGTCACCAGTGTGCCCTGGTGGTGAGCGACATACACTCTCTTCATGTCTCCTCACATTTCAATTTAAATGTTGTCTCCTGGATGAACTGCCATTACTCAACCGTATCAATTAACTGCCTTACTCTGCCTCCTCGATGAACTGCCACTATGAGGCACTGGCTGCCATCTTGAAAAAAATGCCGCCATGTTGAGTTTTCACAATGCCAGAACTTTTATCTGAAAACAGACCTGCAAGGAACACTCTTGCCAAATTTCAAGTTTATATCACAATTTGTAATATGTTTTTTTGAGTAAAACCATGAAACAGAGGGACGTTTAGCGGCCATCTTGAAAAAAGGCTGCCATATTGAAATTTTTTTGTGGCTACCACTTTCACCTGAATACCCTACGTACAAGGAACACTCCTGCCAAATTTCATGTTTACATCACAATTTGCACTATGATTTTTGAGTAAAATGTATGAAACAGAGGCCCGTTTGGCAGCCATCTTGAAAAATGGCAGCCATATTAGATTTTTTTCGTGGCTAGCACTTTTTTCTGAAAAAGTGACCCATCAGGAACACTCATGCCAAATTTCATGCTTATCTCACAATTTGCACACTTTCCTGCTCCACTATTGCGCCGCACAAGCGAGAAGTGCGAGAAAAGAAACTGTTAGCATAGAACTTACGGTTGCATCTAACCAACTCACTTGTAAATTGGTGAAACCTTGTCGCATGATGGTTTGCATAATCTGCTCCACTACAATGTCAATTGCTTTTTCCAATTCTCCTGTTTACTCATCTTTTGTTTTCACTCCTTAGTAATATTTCTGCTTCGTTATTCAAAGTAACCCCTTGTGTTTTAGTGGCTTTATTGCCTTCTTTGGGGCGAACATGATTTTATATATATATATATATATATATATATATATATATATATATAAAGTTTGCATCATATTCAACAATGAAGTCTCCATGATTATTAACTTTCTTTAATTTCTCTTGTTCATTTCTGGATTGATCCAACTTTATGTAGGCGCGTTTGTTGTCTATATATCCCAAACAGCGTACATTGCAATCTGCAAAAGAAATAAGTCAGAAATATTTATCAGACAGAATCAAATTGTATATTATTTATAACGTGTGGGCCAACTTGTTTATCTTTGCTATTATTTAAAAAAGAAAGAGACAGTGACGTCAGCAAAACATTGACAAATGGCGGACTAAAATTAATGCTACATTTTACAATGGCGTCGGTTGTAATAAAGCGTCAATATTATTGCGTTAATTTGAATACTTTAATTGAAAAGTTAAAACAGCAGTAAGAAATGCCTGCTTTAATATAAAGGCATCACTATTTTTAATATTTATAGAATTTGTTGGTGAAAAAACGCATTTGTCACGGGCAAAAAGATAGATAGATAGGTAGATAGATAGATAATGATCATCAGGAGACTTAGATAATGTTATATTCAGGACCTATGAACACTAATGGGTATGTTACTGTCCCTCATAAATACGTTGGGCACTACTGCAAGTCGGGGTAATATGCTGTCTAAATAGTCCACCACTTGTATTTTGTTAATGTTATAAAAATTACAGTTTCATTTCTAACCTCCGTTTCGGCTATTCCTCATTCAGTAACCCTTCCTAGTTTGCAACAGATAGATAGATCACTAATGGACACAGCTGAATAAATAGATAGATAGATAGATAGCTGTGACCAGAATGAGACAGATAGAGAGATGTGACCAGAATGAGATAGATAAATAGATAGATAGATAGCTGTAACCCGAATGAGATGGATAGATAGATATACTGAAAGAGCCAGGTAAATCTAGCTAGGTTTCACCTAAACGGATCGTCAGGGTGAACTGTCCAAAGAGGTAAAAAATTGAACAGAATATATAGCTTAACCCAAAAACAACCATGACCACGTGACAAAACAAAAGAAAAAAAAACTCAAGTAAAACTCAACAACGGGGTGGGGGTTACATTCTTTATTCAACAACGAAAAAAAATCTATTCTAATAACCAGCGTTTCCTATGTCTACACCTACTACGGATTACAGATTATATATATATATATATATATATATATATATATATATATATATATTTATTTATTTAGGTAGATAGATAGATAGATAGATAGATAGGAATAGACAGTAATGATGGATGCTGAAGGTAATATCAATCAGCTACGCTACAAATTTTACTTATATTACTTTTTCTCTGTTTCTTTATCTCTCTCTCTCTCTCTCTCTCTCTATATATATATATATATATATATATATATATATATATATATTATTAATGAACTGATTTGAGATATGGTTTATATTTTAAATCAGTTAATTTATAATATTAATGCTCTGTAAATTTACATTGAGCACTGTTTTGTAAAAATAAAAATATCAATAAGAACACAGGATTACATATCTTACTGTTGTTTCTTTATATATATATATATATATATATATATATATATATATATATATATATATATATATTATCAATATATATATATATATATATATATATATATATATATATATATATATATATTACCCTCTTAGTCCTGTAATTATCATTTCAGCTAATGTAATATCTTTCCATTCATGAAAATGTATTGTGCCTGTGTTTTTATGAATAAAACTTGTATTTATTATTGCATCAGTTTGTTTCACCTACAATGTACAACATATGTTTATGCCACAAATTTATAATTTTCATCTCAATGAATAATTATATTTTCAGTTCACGATTTGATTTAATTTAACGAAGATTGTCTGTTATATTATTCTTTTCGTTACTATGACAATATTTTACATAATTGTAAAACCATAAGCATTTTGTCATGTGGGGTCTGTAAACACCGTGTGGACTATCCATTTTGGGAAATTCGAGTTTACTAACGCAGCATTTTAAGACATCATTCACCCCACCCACAGACTTTTAACATCTGATTTCTTTCTTTTTATATGCCATGTTCTTTCAGGGCGTAGGCGATCATGGCTCTCCACCTCCTTCTATCCTTTGCAGCTCTCAACAAGCTCCTTCCCTCTGCATCCTCCCCCAGACCATATTCTGTCATCCACTTGCTTAACCCCGCCAGGTATGTCACGCATTGTTTTCCTTTGTCTTTCTTTCCCTCTATTCGACTTGTGTGTATCAGATTCTCCAGGCCCTCCTTTCTCATTATGTGTTCCAGAAACTTCAGCTGCCTCTCCCTGATATTAAGTATAAGCCTCCTACTTCTTTGCAACCTCTCTAAGACCCCATCGTTTTTTCACACGCTCGCTCCATGATATACTCAGCATCCTTCTGTAGAACCACATCTCTGTCGCTTTGAGTGTCTTCTTCATCTTTGAGGAAATCGTCCAACATTCGCTGTTGCAAAGAAAGACAGATGTCACGTGACAGTTCAGTATTCTTTTCTTTGTTACCAAAGAAATCCTCCTGTCTCTCAATACTCTGCCCAACTTTTGGAATGCCTCCTTGGCCATCGCAATACGTCTACTGATCTCAGTGTCGCACTTACCGTCTTTTGTCAAGACGCTTCCCAGATATTTAAATATCTGCTTCTGCTTAATTCTAATGTTTTCAATCTTCAAATCGCCTTTCAGGTTCTTTCTTTTACTGATGACTTTGAATTCTGTCTTCCTATTGTTTATGCTTAGTCCTTTCTTCTGTCTGTTGCTACCTTCTGTAGGAGATTTTGCAATTTCTTTTTCCGTGTCTGCTATCAGTCATCTGCGTATCTTATGTTGGTAAGATTGTGACCGCCAATGCTAAATCCCGGTAGACTTTTCATTTATCTCAGAATGGCCTCGCTGTATAGGTTGAACAAGTCTGTTTTTTACTTTCTAGCGCTCTCTAGAAACTGAGGTAGAAAATTTAAATAATCTCGAACACTGTTTAACCTATCTTTCTATTTTTAAAGATAAAACCGAGACGTGATTTATCAGTAACTTAAAACAAGTTTTTATTTTATTAAGTTAAGTATTCAACAAACGGGGTTGTATCTGTCTATATCTCTGAGATGAGGTATTATGATTACTTTACGTATTATTAAGATTATTATCGTCATCTTCATTGCCATATTCACAACGTTTCGGCCGTTGTACGCTCCGGCCTTTATGTCTATGTCTATCTATATATCTGTCTATATCTCTGAGATGAGGTATTACGATTACTTGCATTATTTACATTATTCAGACTGTTATCCTCATCTTCATTGCCATATTCACAACGTTTCGGCCGTTGTACGCTCCGGCCTTTATGTCTACGTCTCTCTGTATATCTGTCTATATCTCTTAGATGAGGTATTATGATTACTTGCATTATTTACATTATTCGAACTGTTATCCTCATTTTTATTGCCATATTCACAATATTTCGGCCGTTGTACGCTCCGGCCTTTATGTCTATGTCTCTCTATATATCTGTCTATATCTCTGAGATGAGGTATTATGATTACTTGCATTATTTACATTATTGGGACTGTTATCCTCTTCTTCATTGCCATATTCACAACGTTTCAGTCTTTGTACGCTCCGGCTTTCTTCAGGTGATTGGAAATATCGAACCGAACCCTTTATTTTGTCACATTATTTCGTTGGTTAGATCTCGTGACTAGGCCCAAAGAGTTGTGAGTTCAATACCAGACCATAGCAATGGTGAACAAAAACTTAGAGTGTTGAGTTAAAGGGAGATAACTGAGATATCCGGATGAGGAATGGCACCTGGAACTAGAACAATCTACCCCGATGAACGAAATAAAGGGTTCAGTTTGAAATTCTATCATCTGTAGAAGGCCAGATCGTACAACCGTCGAAACGTCGTGAAGATGACAATAAAGATGAGGACAATAATATAAATAATGCAAATAATTACAATACCTCATCTAAAAAATATAGAGATATTGAATTTTCAACTATTTTTTTCTGATTCCTGTTTTTAACGATAAGTATTTTTTAATTTTTTTAAAATTTACTTGTTACTCGCATGTTCAATTAATGCAATTCTCAGCATCCTTCTGTAGAACAACATTTCTATCGCCTCACGTTTCTTCTTTATCTCTGAGGAGATTGGCCAGCATTTATTGTCGTGTAGGAGATCGATATTATGACAAGATTATGAAAAAAAGATGAGGATATTCCTTCGAAAGAACTATTCAATATTTACTTTTAGAAATACAGAGATGCATTGCACAAAGCGGTGATTACGTTATATTCAACGTGATCTTTTATTCGTAGCTTGATTCAAACGTAGCATCCGCCTGGATTTGTTTGAACGCTTTGAGTTCAACCTATATTAAAACATCTAAAATGTAAATATCTTTAAGATGACACTGGAAGTAATTTAAAAATGTTTTTTAGAAAATTGGCGTCACAATTATGAATAGCTTTATTTTGTTTTCCATTCAAGAAGATATATAACATTGCATGTTAGAAATTATAAAACAACGTTTCAGACTTTGGAAACTAAATTCATTAAATGAAGTTTCTTCATTTCAAAACTTCAGACAGTAGATAGGCTTTGTCTATTGTCGGAAAATGGTTTTCTCAATTCTCGAAGGACATTGTCCAGACCCCAAACCAAATAAGCATTGTTTCCGTGTAATAGTGTTTCCTGTTCCTGATTAATTCTCTTTAAATATTTAAGAGGGAAGCGCCAATCAGATTTTAAAGAGAATTGGCTTAGCAATCTTAGATAATCGATGAAAGAAGACTGGAGTACACCCATGTACAACAGTTTGCCGTATGTGTATCGTAAAATAACGAATATAAAATTAAAGAAAAATTACTCAAAAATGCATTAGCCTATTCATCACTGTGTCTTGAGGAAACACCACGGTTGTGGGTAGCACCGGTTGAGAAATGCTAGTCTAGAACTTTATTATCTGACACCGGCAAGATAATATAGTGATTGATTACTTTCGCTCTAACACTCATACACCCTTGCGCAAATTAACTGAAACAAAACGAATAATTCCATTATTATTTACCTTTTTTTCATATTTTTCCAATGAAACATGACCCAGTGCACATCCATATGTTAAGTCATTCCTTGTAGACTGACCACAGATTCTCGATCGGATTTAAATCAGGGGAGTTTCTAGGCCAGTCTATATAGTACTTTGATTTGATTATTGGTAAGGCTTTCCTTTGTGTTCGTGCAGCGTTACAAATTTTTGTCCTTCTAGGAATAACGTCCATCGCAGGGCAACTAATCGACAGTTGAGACAATAGTGTCTGGGTCTGATAACAATCTGATGCAATCACGGATGACGCAATATATTTCAAGGCCTAACAAATTTCATCATACACTCCGAAAATAGATTCATATTTCTGCACACCATTTCAAATGAGCTAATCTGAGGAACAAATAGAAATCGATTACATCCTATCACTTCAGTGGGTTTAAAGCTGACAATATGGTGAAAGAAAGGAAACTAAAACGGTTGTTTCAATTAATTTGCACAAGGGTGTACTGGGTGCGGTAGAAATAATCCAACATATACCACCCAGAAATAACTCCCCAATATATTAGGTTGGTGCAAAAATAATGTCGTTTTCTCACATAGTAACATATGTGAGAAAACAACATTATTTTTGCACCAACCTAATAGCTCCAAGAAACACCTTCCGGAAATGCCACCTACATACACATCCCGGAAAATACTACCCACATATACTTCTCAGAAATACCTCCTACATACACCTCCCAGAAATACCTTTGACAAATGCTACGCACATACACATCCCGGAGACACTATCCACATATACCACGCAGAAATACCTCCAACATCCACCTCCCAGAAATACCCCTCTCAGAAATCCGTCCCAGAAATATCCCCCAAATAACTCCCACATATATTTCCCAGAAATATCTCCAACATACACCTTCCAGAAATACCTCCAACTACCACCTCCCAGATTTACGCTCAAACACCCCTCTCAGAAATGCCTTTTAGAAATATCCCCCAAATAACTCCCACATATCTCCCAGAAATAGCTCCAACATCCACCTGCCAGAAATACCCCTCATATACAATTCTCACGAATACTTCCCAGAAATACCCCCAAATACCTTCCACATATACTTACCAGAAATACCTCCACTATCTACCGCGCAGAAATACACCTCTTATACACCTCTCAGAAATACGTCCCAGAAATACCCCAAAATACGTCACACATATGCATCCCAGAAATACCTCCAAAATCTACTTCCATAAATACCCTCACATACTCGTCTCAGAGATGCATCCCAGAGATAACCCCAAAATACCTCCCACATATATCTTCCAGAAATACCTCCAACATCCACCTCCAAGAAATACCTCCACATACCTTCTCAGAAATACGTGCTGGAAATACCCACAAAAAACCTCCCACGTATACCTCCCAGAAATACCTCCCACATGCATCGCCCGGAAATAGTTCCCACATCTCCCACATCTAATCCCCAGGAATGTCTCCGAATAATGGTAAGGCATCAGCTAACTGAAGACTCCGTAATAGACTTTTGCCATTATGTAAGAATTATTTCTGGCGTACCCTCGAAAGAAAGCTGGAAAGAAAATCCTATTGAATTTGAAGATCGAAAAGAAACGAAGGCTTCTTTGGTCTTCCCTGAAACCTGGGATAATATCAATTTCGTTCACACTCGCAAACCTTGACTGCGTCTTTTCCAGGATTCTTTCGTTTTTCTCCGACCAAAGAAATGCTTCAAGAAAGATAAAATCTTAACACCAGGTGAGAATAAATTTGGATTTGAAAATTTTTCGATGAACTCTTGGATCTGGTCTTCATGAGAGAAAGTTTTTCCCTATCAACGGATCGATAAAAAGTAATAATCGATCGATGCAAGATAGGGTGAATATGTCAGAACATAGGAGGGTAAGTAAAAATTATCGGTATTTTCGCCATGACATACATTTAGGTTTGTCACACTGCATTCTGCTCATTCGTGCTTATAAATTGATACTATTGTAGCCACGTAATCGAAGTTTTCTTGCTGTTGTTACAGTGTAAACATGACCGCATCGCTAACAGTGTGCAACAAGGAGAAACAAAGAGCTGTGAATCAAATTCTTTGGTCGGAACGTGTGTCATGGGCTGAAATTCGTCGGGGGCTTTTAACACAATACGGCGCACGTAGAAGTGCGTATGAGTAGATGAAAGAGCAGCTCGCCTGTCAACCAAGACTTAGCTCGAGAGATGGTAATGGCGAATCGGCTAGTTATCATCGATGTGGTAGCTTGTTCTCTGCAGATTGTGTTTAGACTCTTAACTTTTACCCTCGACAATCCGTCGCCTTTGGGAGTTGAACATACTGTCGTATATAATTCACCACAACGAATTATCTCGAGTAATTTGTTTTTTTTTTTAGCCCCGCGTTAAAGTTCAAATAAAACTTTCCCGGATAGCTATATCTAGGTGTCAATTTACATGCTTAATTCGAGAATAACAAAGCAATTTTGCTAAAATCAACCGTTTTGGTGTTATCGATAATAAAATATCGGTTTCACTTTCGTCGTTGTCTGCTACAGCACGACAGCCGTTACTGATATTTGCATACATTCGCTGCTGAATAGACATGCGTGGAAGATTACCTTGTTAACGGCCTTTTTACTGATCTTGCTTCAATTACTGCACAACTCAGGGTTCATTGCGTGTACAATAATCAAAACAAGTTAATGTCATTTCAGCAGCAAATATATGCAAACAACGCCAAAACGGTAAATTTTATCCAAATGTTTTTGTTATTTTCGAATTAAGCATGTAAATTGAGACCAAAATATCACTATTCTGGAAATTTTTATTACATACATAGCGCAAAAGCAAACTCTTCATTATCTCGTGTGTGTATTGCAGTCAATGTGTAAAAGAACCTTTATATATTTTTTGATGATTAGAGAGATAATCTTCTAAAGATTATTGTTAAAACTCCTTCTCTATTAATGTGAGTTTCCTTCCTAACCTTTAGTTTAAAGTAGTGCGAATAACCTGCGTAATGAAAAAGACTTTATTATGGGTTTAGAACTGGTATTTTATAAGTAATATAATAGGTATAACAGTAAAATTGTCCAATTAAGCTCTGAAACGTTGTATCTTAGAAATGATTAAAGATATCTTACTGGAATTCTCCTAGGTTTTTATAACACTATTGGACTCTACTTTGAGCAAGAATAATGTATAATTAAACTTCAAGCTTATCAGGACCGTGATGAAATCGATCATAAATGAATATGACATGTTCATCATTAATTAATCATAGCTAAGGATCGATAGCTCATGAAGGATTGAAATAAAGTTCATATATATATATATATATATATATATATATATATATATATATATATATATATATATGTGTGTGTGTGTGTGTCTGTGTAGGTATGTATGTATTAGGTTGGTGCAAAAATAAT
>OZ010611.1:11064758-11082258 GCA_963932145.1 Acanthosepion lycidas
TTCGGGTTCCGACCTCACGATAATCAACTTACAGACATGGAAAAAACTCAACAGACCTACCATGTTACACACACAAAAAATTGCCAAGTCGGTTACAGGCAAATGAATAAAATTTGAGGAAAAAATAATAGTGAATGTTAAATTTCACGGCAAAACAAAAAAACTTCAGATATACGTCATGAAAGATCCTGAAAATTTAGTAGGTATCGACTGGAGGCAGAAATTCAACGTTTGGGACCTACCTATCAACTCGTTTTGCAAAAAGTTAGAGGTTGAACCATCAGATACTATAAAATTGAAGGAAGAATTATACAAGCAATTTCCTGAGGTATTTTCAAGTGGGTTGGGACGATGCAACAAATTTAAGGCCAAAATAGAATTAAAAGAAAACTCCAACCAATTTTTAGAAAGAAGCGAAATGTACCGTTTGCTACTAAAGAAAAAATAGACAAATTATTGCCAAACAAGAGAAAAAATCAATACACACCGATGGCGCCAAAGAGATCATTCAAACCTGGAGAACGGGTTTATTTAAAAATTTTTAGAAACAATATGGCTTACTGGGAGCCTGGCACAGTAATCAATAGAATAGGGAATCTAATGTACACCATAAAAGGCGAAAAGTTTTCACAGAGAAGACATATCGACCAGCTACAGAAAAGACGAATGGAGGAGCCAAGCTCGTCAACCGCAGATAATGACGATGCTATGGATACAATCTTTGAAGGGTTTGACATACAAAGACCGCAGGAAAATACAGTAATGAGAAGGTCAAACAGGAAAAGAAAATGCGTCGAACCCCTGATCATCAACCACAAGAGACAAAAATATTAACTCCCTCCAAAAAGGGATCTAAGGAGGGGGTGTTTTTCATATAAGTCGACTCTACCAAGTGTACCTGGGCTGCTGCCGTTAAATACCCAGAGTTACAGTCAGTAGTCGGATGGTAGTCGGTAGTCGGATAGTGAGAGGATATACGGAGAGTGAGAGAATATACGATCGGAGATAGTGTGAGGTAACCTCTTGTAGAAGTCAGTTACAAGCACGTAGACTCTAAGGAAGTCCTACTTCGAGACTGTATATATCTATCTGTATTTGCTAACCACGTTCCTGGACTTACTAACAGTATTACTTTGTATGATTGTGTAAATACATTTTATTTCTTATATTTAATTATTGCGTTTCTCATTCCTTGGAGACCGAATTCATCTCGGAAATCGACAACAGATAGATAGATAGATAGATAGATAGATAGATAGATAGATAGATAGATAGATAGATGAACATAATGCAATAGATAGATTGATAGGATAGTATGAAGGAGGGATAGAGCGGGAGAGATATGGAGGGATATGTATATATATATATATATATATATATATATATAAAGAGCGGGATTCTGTACGTGAAGTGGAGTGAGATAAAATGAAACTGGCGCAATGAGTTCAAATTGCTTCTCTGATTGATTGGTATTTATAAGATAGATAGATAGATGTGCAGATAGATAGATAGATAGATAGAATGAAGGGACTGGGATAGATAGATAGATAGATAGATAGATAGATAGATAGAAAGAAAGAAACAGACTGAGATAGATAGATAATGTACAAACTGAGATAGATACATGACAAGACTGAGATATATAGACAGATAGATATTATGAAGAGCGAGAGAGAGAGAGAGAGAGAGAAGGGATATATATATATATATATATATATATATAGAGAGAGAGAGAGAGAGGGAGTGAGAGAGAGGGAGAGAGAAAGAGAGAGATAGAGAAAGCGAAATTGCGTGAATGATAGAGAAAATGAGAAAATGAAGCGGGCGCAATGAGTTCAAATTGCTTCTCTGATTGATTGCTATTCATTTTGCATGAAATGTATGAATTCTTAATTCTTCCCGTGGTGAAAATCCGGAAATTCTGTTGCTATCACGTCAAGCATTTCAAACGCTTCCGTGTAAAGCTGACGAACAGATATATCCATGTCACCTCATTGCCACCAGGAATGACATGTATCTGCTTAACGCCATAGATTTATACAATTCTGAAACAATAAGGAGCTTGTTCAATGGGGTCTGCAATCTGGTTGCCGATGGATGCAATGGAAGTTGTCTTTGAAAATTTCCATTATATATGGATCTCATGTCATCACAAAATTTTCGGACTCCTTTTTAAAATTTCCCTCCAGTGAAAGTATCTCGGAAATAGTTAAAAAAAAAAAAATTGCCATTTGTCTAACGTTATTTTTTCTTTTTATGTGCCATATCCTTTAAGGACGTAGGCGATCATGGCTCTCCACATCCTCCTATCCCTTGCAGCTCTCTCTTTTGTTTTGTTTATAAATAATTGTTGCAAAATAAAATCCTTAAATTAATTTTCCTGTTGTCTTTATATATATATATATATATAGATAGATAATATTAGTGGTAAATATACATATATATGCAAAATCCACAGGTGCATATACACACATGTATATTTATGAATAAAAAATTCCGAGAGGATAGAATCCAGGTAGAACTCAATGTCCAGGACAGAGTAAGGATATAATAAAAAGGCTTAAACACTAATATTTCATGGTCATAATTTATTCCATTGGAATCGTAAATACGATCCAATTCATCAGACCTACAAATTCAAAAAGAAAACAGAAAAAAACCTACTCCGGAAATAAAAATAGAATTTAGAGAGAGTGTAATTATGAGAGTGTGGGACGAATGTTAGTTCATAAGAGAGGGGTTTAACAGAGAGGGTTATTTAAAAACTAGGTGTGAGTGGAAGGGGGAAAAATGATTGTTGTCGGATGTCTAATACAATAAAGATACATTTCATGGTGACATACACACACCATGGCCGATCAAATCTTAAAGAAGGAGGGAGAGGTAGATAATAAATTTATATACAATCAGGCCCTCAAAAATAATGGTTTTAGACAGGAATTAAACTATAACGGAGAACTTGTAAATCAGAATAATAACAGATCTAAAAATAGAAAGAGGAAGGCAATATGGTTCAACCCACCATATTGCAAGCTCTCTAATATTGATATAGGAGGTTTTTTCTGAAATTAATTGATAAACATTTTCACAGTAAACATCCATTACGTAAAATTTTCAATAGGAAGACTCTGAAAATTAGTTACTCATACGTTAGAAATATGGAGAAAATCATATCTTCCCATAATTGCAGAATACTTAGAAACTACCATTGTAATGTAACTCAATCGAGTAACCCAACCTGCAATTGTAGGAATAAAGATCATTGTCCAATTGGGGGTAAATGTAACTATAAAAATGTAATATACGAGGCAACAATCTTTCCCTAGGAAAATATAAACGAGAAAAAAAGATATATAGGTATATCCGCCGGTGATTGGAAGCAGCGTCTATACAACCATAGACACTCTTTTAGATATAGATGCCTCAGAAGTCAAACTTCCTTATCCAAACACTACTGGGATCTGGTGGATAAGGGGTTAACCCCACTTTTGAAATGGAGATACCTATCAAGAGCCAAAACACCTAATAACTTCCGCGATCGGTGTGATCTGTGCTTGGCGGAAAAAAATTTTATTATCAAAGATAAAAATCAAGATGAACTGCTGAATCTTCGTAATCATTTTTCCCCCTTCCACTCACACCTATTTTTTAAATAACCCTCTCTGTTAAACCCCTCTCTTATGAACTAACATTCGTCCCACACTCTCATACTTACACTCTCTCTAAATTCTATTTTTATTTCCGGAGTAGGTTTTTTTCTGTTTTCTTTTTGAATTTGTAGGTCTGATGAATTGGATCGTATTTACGATTCCAATGGAATAAATTATGACCATGGAATATTAGTGTTTAAGGCTTGTTATTATATATATATATATATATATATATATATATATATATATATATATATATATATATATATATTTAGTTTATACAAAACTAGGTAATACGTATAGGTAGACCAAAGGAGGATGATATCCAGAGAGCTCCATGAAAATTCAGAGCAAATAAATTTGAATAAAAACAGACCAGTTTAAGGTTCCATGTAATAAATTATTTCACCACAGCCCTTTTAAAGAGCTCCGGATCATCAGACTTTACTTCCAAAAGTTGAAATGAAAAATGAAAAGAAATTTACATATTTTTGACGGGCCGTATTAAGCATATGTAAATTGAGGCAGTGAGCTGGGAGAGAAGACATGAGTGAGTTAGATGTACCATTTCAATTCTTATCCTTACTTTCACTTTGTGTGGGCCAGACGCCGCTTAACTTAACGTAAGTTATCTTTAGATATAGATGGGTAAAGGGTGAAGAAGAAACCCACATAAAAGGAAAAAGTTACAATAAACTCAATCATGAGAAGTTTCACTCAATTTCAAAGTAAAGTAAATTTGGAAGTAAAGTCTGATGATCCAGAGCCCTTTAAAAGGGCTGTGGTGCAATAATTTATTACATGGAACCTTAAAGTGGTCTGTTTTTATTCATATATATATATCGTATATTTTCCCGTATGAGACCATCTTTAAGTTCCAAAAATCACTCCTAAAAATTGGGGATAATCTTATACTACAATTCTAAAAATAAGTCTTAAATTCTTACTGATGTTTGTCGGTAGGCTAACCTCAGCCTCGATGTGATAACCAATAACATAAATGAAAAAAAATCATATTAAATAAACTGATAATGAATAATGGAATGTACTATTATCATACACTATCAGCGGTATGTTGTGATTGTCGATGAAGTATAAGTAAATGGCCATTAGTACACCAGGCTGTTTGTAACTGTTTAAATATAGAGGAAGAAGAGAAATCCTTATTCGCAAGTGATCACGTGATGAAACGTAACGAAAACAATGGTTTCCCTCTTTAGGGGACGTGTGTAAGAAAAACATGATAGAGATTTTGTTATTTCGTTTATTTTGAGTTTCTAAGGATACAGTAATTAAGAGCATTTCCAATAACTTCATCTTTATATAATCAATAAGCAGTCGTCTTATATTACAAGTATAGGATAAATTTATTAAAATTAGCTATATTTTTTTTACCTCGTCTTATCTAAATGTTGCTTTATACTCGGAAATATACGGTAGTTCTTCAGACAAAAGAAGTAACTTAGGGATAATTTTGGACTTAATATAAAATTGTTTTTACATTTTTTTTTATCACACTGGCCATCTCGAATTTATCAAAGTAGGAAAATTGCGAGACAAAACATAATTTTCTCATAAATGTACGCTTTTAAATATTTACTATAGATGTGCACAGTTGAATATTTGTGACAGTGGACCATGACGCATTCATTTTATACTACAGGTATAAGATAAATTCATAGAAATTTGCTATATTTTTTTTACCTCGTCCCATGTAAAGGTCGCATTGTACATGGAAATATACGATATATAAGATTCATTAATAAAAAAAAACTGAGGAATGATGTGAAATGAATAAAAATGTCGAACATTTGCAAAGGTTATGAAGAGATAAACAATTAACCGGTGATGTGACAAGCAAGGCGTCAATAACAAATAAATTATGGCGTAGCTTACACAGAGAAATGATATATAATTAGTGAAAATGTCGAAAGCTCGGACACAATAATCAATTACTTCAGGTAATTTTCTTGCTACGGCTTTTTTCTACCCTTACAACCATTATTCAAAATGCAAATGGAAAAAAAAAAAATGTCAGCTTCTCATTTTAATATTTTCAGTTGACTGTCGGCAGCATAAAACTCCTGTGGTGAGCCGAATTGTGTCCGGAGGCTGTATTTTGAATTATGCTATGCAATACAGGAGTTTGGCGTTCAACAGTGTTTATTTCTGCGAATTTGATATCTGAAGACACATCACTTACACTACGGAATGACATAGCATTTGTGTTTTTTTTTGTTTTTTTTTACTCATGTCGACGCAAGCAAGGTAATAAAGCCACTAAGACGCAAGAGGTCACTTAGACGATCAAATACTTTTAAAAAGAAAAAAAGAACAATAAAAGAACAAGAATTAAGAAGACAGAAGATAACGATTGACATTGCATTTAAATTTTTCGAGATCAAATTGAGAATATGAGAAAAAGAAAACACTATTAAGGGGAGAGGACAATAAAAGAACAAGAATTAAGAAGACCGAAGATAACGATTGACATTGCATTTAAATTTTTGAAGATCAAATTGAGAATATGACAAAAAGAAAACACTATTAAGGAGAGAGGACAATAAAAGAACAAGAATTAAGAAGACAAAAGTTAACGATTGACATTGCATTTAAATTTTTGAAGATCAAATTGCGAATATGAGAAAAGATAACGATTGACATTGCATTTAAATTTTTGAAGATGAAAGTTTACTGTGAAGCAAGAAGCCGGAAGAGAGTTTCAAAAGTGAGAAGCGAGAGAGAAGAAACTGTTAGCATAGAACTTTACTAAGCAATTCAACTTTAAAATGATGAGACCTTTTCGCCAGTTTAAGACCGCGCGCAAATACATAAAGTTTTTGTACGACAGAGTAAAGTCCATTGGAACAATTACCATGAAAGTATTTAGAGAAAAAGATCGGAATTTTTCTGCAATTATTTAATAAATAAAGATTTTAAAAAATTTTGTTTGTTTTTGAAGATTTCCATTCCAGATTAAAAAAATATTTGCCGATAACATAAGTCCTGGATGAACGGAAGTCGCTGTGAACAAAGCTGAAACAATGCGTGCTTGGAACATTGATCCTCTGGGATATGGGTATACATCAATTCATTTCCTTTTTCAAGGTTTATCAACCTTTTTGCAGGTTATTTAAAGCCAGAAAATATATTTTAAATTGTAAGAATCTTTTAGAGATAATAAAGATTTACTGATAAATGTTCTACTAAGTAACCGATAACTGGGGCGAGGAAGGGATGGATTCATGCCTATTTTGAGAGTATTTGCGCATAAGTGATTATAACGAACACAACACGACTTGAATTGGAACTCGGCTCTCCGATTTCTAATTCCTAGATGTAGTCCATTACACCATCCGCACATCCAACCTTACAGCACCTGCTATTTAAAAGCGGTAAACCGACTAACCACGTTCGACGTTGCTTAACTTCGGTGATTGTATGAGAACCGGTGTTTTAACATCCTATGGCCATAAACATTATATATCTCTAATTTGTTAAAATCAATCTATCTATCTATCTATCTATCTATCTATCTATCTATCTATCTATCTATCTATCTATCTATCTATCCCAGTCTCTTCATTCTATCTATCTATCTATCTATCTATCTATCTATCTATCTATCTATCTATCTATCTATCTATCCCAGTTTCTTCATTCTATCTATCTATCTATCTATCTATCTATCTATCTATCTATCTATCTATCTATCTATCTATCTATCCCAGTTTCTTCATTCTATCTATCTATCTATCTATCTATCTATCTATCTATCTATCTATCTATCTATCTATCCCAGTATCTTCAATCTATCCCAGTATCTATCTATCTATCTATCTATCTATCTATCTATCTATCTATCTATCCCAGTCTCTTCATTCTATCTATCTATCTATCTATCTATCTATCTATCTATCTATCCAAGTCTCTTCATTCTATCTATCTATCTATCTATCTATCTATCTATCTATCTATCTATCTATCCCAGTCTTTTCATTCTATCTATCTATCTATCTATCTATCTATCTATCTATCTATCTATCTATCTATCTATCTATCCCAGTCTCTTCATTCTATCTATCTATCTATCTATCTATCTATCTATCTATCTATCTATCTATCTATCTATGCAAGTCTCTTCATTCTATCTATCTATCTATCTATCTATCTATCTATCTATCTATCTAAATATCCCAGTCTCTTCATTCTATCTATCTATCTATCTATCTATCTATCTATCTATTGATCGATCGATCGATCTATCTTCTAATAGTAAATGCATATGATAATTCCAAAATTTTGACATTGACCTGTTCCCCCGATGTACTGGCCTCAACAGTAAACGACGGTTCAGAGAGAAACACACATCAGGCGATGTCTTTTTTTTTTATTACCACACCCCAACATTATCCCAATGTGTCCTTTAATCTTTCCAACAGAGCTTTTTCGAAAAAAATCATTTAACCTCAATCAAGTCAATAATGCCACTCAAACGTACGGGTTGAAAGAGAATGAGAAGACTTTTGTAGGAACAGGAAAGCCCAATTCTAAAGAAGAAACAAGCAATAAACCTTTACCCCTTCTTCAATAAACAGGAGTCTGAACCGGGCGATGGACGAATTTGTCTACTTCTTCCGAATATTTTTTCAATCCAATGTTCGCTAAAGTCGTGGCTGTGAAATCATCGAAGACACAATGTCGGTTGTATTTTTAAAGCCTGTGACAAATGTCCCTTTAGGACCTCTTAATTATTAAAAGCAAAAAGAAAATACACATAAAATTACTGAACTTCGCGCAGGTTTTAAGGACCACAGGTTAGGAATGCACTGAGCTGTGGTATAATTTCTTTGGAATTCGAAATTAAAATTCTAAAATAAATAAAATGAACTAAAATCTGGGACAGACTGGAATTAAATGCATCATGCTTCACATGGAGTTCTGAAAGGGAGGCTGATGTCGTTGTTTTGATGAAAACTACGAGGAAAAATGTAATTTAATTAATTGACATATACCGGGGTCAGTAGCGTGAATTCAAATCACGCGAAAAAAACAAAAAACAAAACGAAAAAAAATCTCTTCGACTTAAAATTCATTTTTATTTGCGCTGTCAATTTTTTTGTCTCGAAATCATCATCAAAGTAAAATTTACAGATTTCCATAATTTTAAAAAATAACATTTTTTTTAAAAAAAATTCTTCTTTTTTATGACATCTTTTTTTCGATAAATTCTAAAGCTAAATTAAAATATGTTTTGACAGTTATTACACAGCTAGTTTAGTCTGACACAAGGCCACAAATACGAGAAACACATGGCGGATTGAACTCGCTACAGTACTGAACATTCACCAATTAAAATTTAAAATCAATGCTCCATGGCGATGTATCCATATTAAGCGATATTTAATAAACATTGTTTAGTCTGACACAAGGCAATAAATTTGGAGCACCCATTGTGGACAGAACTCGCTACAGTATTAATGGTTCACGAATTAAAATTTAAAACCAATGCTCCATGGCGAGGCGCCCATATTATGCGACTAAGATTTGTTTAGTCTGACAGAAGGTCACAAATAGGGAGCACTCATTGAGGTTCGAACACGCATCAGTATTTATTGCCAAGAAATTAAAATTTGAAAAGGAATGCTTCCTGGCAAAATGTTCCCATATTAAGCGATATTTATTTTAGACTTACGCATCCAATCTTCTGTAGTTTTCAGCTATGTTTTAAAACCTGTTGCTATATTTTTAAATAACAGTTCTAGATGATCTAATCCTCTGTCTCCTTCGGATCTGGGCGCATACAGACGATAAATATGGAACTAATCTGAAATGCAGGATCTGCGGAACATACGATGAAACTGTCGACCATATTCTCTCAGAATGTGCGGAACTGGCCAAAATGAATATACCAAAAGACATAACAAGGTAGCAACATATGTGCACTGGAAGATATGCAAGAAGCAGAAAATCGAAACCACTGAGAGATGGTATGATCACCAACTAGACACAGTTACACAAAATAACGATGTAACTATCCTCTGGGACATGCCAATTCAAACTGACAGCGAAATAAAAGCCAACAGACCTGATATTATCATAAAAGACACTAAATTCAGGAAGCGTATGCTTATTGATATAACAGTACCATCTGAAAGAAACACCTCCATGAAAATTATCGAGAAATTCTCCAAATACAAGGACCTGGAGATCGAGATTAACAGGATGTGGGGAATGAAGTCTGAGACTGTACCAATAGTAATCGGAGCACTGGACCTCGTGAGAAAAGGTGTGAACAATTTTACTAACAATGTCCCAGGTAACATCAACCTACAAGTTGCCCAGAAGACCGCCCAACTAGGAACATCCCATATACTAAGAAAAAGTGCTATCAATTAAATGACGATTCTCTTATAGGGCCTAAGGACCAAAATTTGGATCCGGCTTTACAGGATACAAAACAGGAAACATAACATACACAAATAATAATAATAATAATAATAATAATAATAATAATAATAACAATAACAGATAAATAATAATAATAATAATAATAATAATAATAATAATAATAATAATAATATGTCAAAATACAAGGACCTTGAAATAGAAGTCTCGAAAATGTGGCACATGTGAACATCAACAATCCCTGTTGTAGTTGGAGCCCTAGGACTGGTTGGAAAAGATTGCAGTAGACTAATTGAAGGGATTCCTGGAAGTTCATGCCTTAAAGAGATACAAAAAATTGTTCTGACAAGTACAGCCCACACTTTACGAAGGGCTTTATCTATGTAATTGTTTTTTTGTTTTTTTTATCAGTGGGAAGTGTCATGATGCCATTTCTAACCTTAGGTCCCTGGTGGGACCCGGAAAGAAATGTGTAAACGCTAGAAATCAAAGAAAATAATAATAATAATAATAATAATAATAATAATAATAATAATTATTATTATTATTATTATTATTAATAATAATTCGTCATTCGTAACCTGTTCCTGTGGTCTTTGATCCAAATGTCTGTGCTCTTAGCTTCGATTGTTCTCCCTGCGTGTACTGTAAAGTGCCATATAATTGTTAAAGATCCTGTCTCTGTGATATTCATACCAATTTCTTGCAGTTTCCTTCCCGTGAAAGTTGCATATTTTCTAATGCAGATATTGACCCAGAGGTGGTTTATTTATTTTCTCGGCCCATGGCAAACGTCGGGGTTGCCATATGTAGTAGTATGGTAACTCCGACATCTAAAACGGGGCGAAAAAAAAAAAGAAAAAAAGCCAATAGTCAACTGCACATTGTGACGCCGTTGGTTCAGTGGCTCGTAGCTCCGATGCGTAAAATTCACGAAATATTTACTTTCTAAGTAAAATTTTCAAACAGCATTTGAGATTCTCATACGCAAGGGGTACACACAGAATTACAACTCGGAGAGACATTAAGTAAACTTAATTCTTACACGGAAATATTAATGTCTATGTCCATTGTAAAATTGTGTTGTTTAATGCATATATCTTTGTTTCACAGACGTGCCGTCGCATCCCTCTGTCTTTCTTACAAATACTTTCATGGTAACTGCTCCGAGGAGCTGCTTTTGCTGGTTCTCAAACTTCATGAATTTAAGCGTTCTGCTAGGCTGTCATCTCGCTCACACCCTTTCACTGTCGAAACTGTTAAATGTAGCCATCTCTTCTACTCCAATAACTTCATGTCTCGCACCTCTCGCCTGTGGAACTCCCTCCCCTCTTCCTGACTCCCTGTTAGCTATAATCTCCAACTCTTCAAATGTAACGTCAATCAACGTCCCCAGATGCCTTGATCTATCCCCTATCCTTCTCTTCATCCTTTCCTATTTAAGCAAGTACTTTCGGCGATGAAAGAATGATTCTTCGAAAGTACTTGCTTAATTAAAAAAAAATATACCCTATAAACATCTGACAACAGTTTTATAAATGAGGATCACATCATTCAATGGATTAACAGTATTTTAATGCATAGATTATGTTTCGACTAGCGAAGTGATTTCGCCATTAATCGCATTAATATTGCTGATTGATTCTATGTATGATTATTTCATTATATATAAAATATATACTGCCTAATATTATGTTATATATATATATATATATATATATATATATATATATATATATATATATATATATATATCGGTAATGTTCTTTACATCTTCGGTTGGGCTAAATTTGAGTCCGCCATTGTTCTTGTAGTTGGACCTTCTTCTAGCAGGAATAACCAGCACGTGTCCCTAATTCTACAACATACGAACCCATACGGTCCCCTACAATCCTTTCTATCATGCCGAGTTTTATATTCAGTGGGTGCTAACACCATGAAAACTGATTCAACAATTGTTTCTGAATATTTATCACAGAAACTGCATTGTTTGGTAATTTCCAGTTAGCAAGCAGTGGCCGTTGCAGCAAGAATAAAACCTTCGGTTTCAGCTTTTAACCCTGCACTTCGTAGCCACTGATGGGTACGGAGTTTATCTACATTACCTTATTATTATTATTATTATTATTATTATTATTATTATTATTATTATTATTAATCTTTTCAATTTATCATAAATTCTTGATTTCTAGTTTGAATTAGTATTGGCAAAGTAAAAAATTCATTAGAAATATCACTGTCTCAAAGGACATAGTCCGGCAATCGTATTAAAAATTAATGACGTCAGTGAAGTGTAATCGTTTTGACGTTTACATCTGAGCGTGTGTTAACTGGCGTGTGAATGTATGTGTGTGTGTGTTTACACAAAGACTGAAACCCAGGCATGATGTCACCAGAGAAAATTGACCTATAATTATATCCATTCGGTTATAGGGTGTTGTCTGTTTGGTCCTTTCTTTCTTTTTGTTATTGCAATCTATCTATCTATCTATCTATCTATCTATCTATCTATCTATCTTTCTTTCTTTCTTTCTTTCTTTCTTTTTCTTTTAATCCAATCTTTCTTTGTTTCTTTTTGTTACCTTAAACATTTTTCTTTCATTCTTCTGCTCCAATCTATCTTTCTTTTTTTACTCCAGTCTTTCTTTCTTTCTTTTTTCCTTTTTCTTTCTTTCTTTCTTTCTTTCTTTCTTTCTTTTTTTCTTTCTTTCTTTCTTTCTTTCTTTTCATCCAATATTTCTTTCTTCCTTCCTTCCTTCCTTCCTTTTTCTTTGTTTGTTTCTTTCTTTCTTTTAATCCAATATTTCTTCTTTCTTCCTTTCTTTCTTTCTTTCTTTCTTTCTTTCTTTCTTTCTTTCTTTTTGTTACTCTAAACTTTTTTCTTTCTTTCATTCTTCTGCTTCAATCTTTCTTTTTCTCGAATCTTTCTTTCTTTCTTTCTTTCTTTCTTTCTTTCTTTCTTTCTGTTAAACCAATCATTCTTTCTGTCTTTCCTTATTTTTCGTTCTTTCTTCTACTCCAATGTTTCTTTCTATATATATATATATATATATATATATATATATATATATATATATATATATATATACCAGGATAAAACAAGCAATTCTACTGCCCTTGACAACGTCAGCAAATTTCGTGACCGTGACATATAGCCAGCCCATTTTTATAGCCCGTGATATCATAGACAAATATCATGAACTCTTGACATTTTTAACATGTTTTATAACCTCAATCGTCCTGAGCAAGATCCTTTCACTCGTGATAAAAACGCGGACAGGGATTTATGACTTTCGAAACGACGTTTAGGTTTACCGGCCCTTGATTGGGGGTTATTCACCCTAATCAATACATGGACACTGACGAAGAAAACAAGAAATGCTCTCTCTAGCATTCAACTGTACGCCGATATAGGAAATATAATATTAATAATTCACAACGTTGATTTGATATCCAGATTTGAGCTGGTCCTTTTGGAGACTGGCTGTCATTTGATCCACGGGAAAACCTGCCTCTTTCTTTCTTTCAATTTTTCTTTCTTTTTTGTTACTCCATTCTTTCTTTCTTTCTTTCTTTCTTTCTTTCTTTCTTGTTACTCCATTCTTTCTTTCTTTCTTTTTACTCCATTCCTTTCTTTCTTTCTTTCTTTGTTTGTTTGTTTCTTTATTTTCTGGTGAATGGCTTCCATTTGAACCACACTAAAAACCTGCCTCTTCTTTCTTTCTTTCTTTCTTTCTTTCTTTCTTTCTTTCCTTCTTTCTTTCTTTCTTTCTATTACTCCAATATTTCTTTCTTTGTTTCTTCCTTTCTTTCTTTCCTTTTTGGTAATCTTTCTTTCTTTCTTTCTTTCTTTCTTTCTTTCTTTCTTTCTTTCTTTTACTCCAATCTTTCTTTCTTTCTTTCTTTCTTTCTTTCTTTCTTTCTTTCTTTCTTTCTTTCTTTCCTTTTTGGTAATTGAATCTTTCTTTCTTTCTTTCTTTCTTTCTTTCTTTCTTTCTTTCTTTCTTTCTTTCTTTTCTGGTGAATGGCTGTCATTTGATACACACTAAAAACCTGCCTCTTTGGTTCATCACGCACATTATTAATAATAATGACAACAGCAGCAGCTGCAATAATAATAATAATGATAATGATATTGATACTACTACTAATAATAATAATAATATTTGTCATGATAGAGTCAGTCAATATCTGCACTGGAATAATATGCAATTTTCACAGGAAGGAAAATGCAAGAATCTGGTGTGAACATCACCCAGACATGGTTACAGACGTAGAACCTGTAACAATTTTATGGGACTTTAAAATACACACAGGCAGAATAATCAAAGAGAATCGCCAGACATTGTGATCCAAACCATAAGAGAATGCGCCTTTCTTATTGACATGGCAGACCTTGAAGATTGTAATGTATCTTTGAAGATCTTCAAAAAACTATCAGAATATAAAGAATTTGAAATGGAAATCTCAAAAATGATGCACATGAGGACATCAATAATTCCATTTGTAGATAGAACCCTCGGATTGATTAGAAAATATTCCGATAGACTCATTGAAGCGATTCCTGGTTATCCATATCTTGAAGAAATAGAAAAAAGAAATTACTCACAAGTGCAGCTCAGACATTACGAAGTTTTATCTATATACCGTGTTTGTGATCGTAGTTTTTTGGGTTTATTTTTTTTACAAAAAAAGGGGGAAGATGCCATGAAGCCATTTCTGACCTTAGGTCTATTGATGAGGCATGGAAGGAAATGTCTATATAACAGAAATCCAAGTCATTAATAATAATAATAATAATAATAATAATAATAATAATAATGGCCCTCCTGACTGATATGGCATTCCCCGCAGACTTCAATGTATCTTTGAAGATCTTCAAAAAATATCAAAATACAAGGACCTTGAAATCGAAATCTCAAAAATTGGCCCGTGTGGACATTAACAATTTCAGTTGTAGTTGGAGCCCTCGGATAAATTGAAAAAGATTCCACTAGACTCAATGAAGGAATTCTTGGTAGTCCATGTCTTAAAGACATGCAAAATATTGTACTCAGAAGCCCACACCTGACGAAGAGCTTTATCTATGTAAAATATGTTCGATTTTTTTCAAATCTGCTCCGTGAAAAATGCCATGATGCCATTTCTGAGTTTAGGTCTCTGTTTGGGACCCGGAAAGAAATAAGTACACACCAGAAACCAACTAAATAATAATAATAATAATAGTCGACTCTCCCGTCGAATTCGACGTATGAGGGTCAAGCAGATCAGTTCCTAGGAAACCGACAGCCGGACAACGGCACATAAGATTTGATTATAGTTGTGAAGGTTTCGTGCAGGACCATCGACACTTTTTGAAGGGGCGAATACAGAGACCTGGTGCACTACGTGCCACAAGGTCCCCAAATGATCCTCCGCAGGTTTTGAATTCAGAGTTTTCCTTCTCCTAGACCAGTTGAACCCAGTCTGTCCTGCTATTTACCCATAGCTGGAGGGAGAAGAAGAGGATTCACACCTTTCCCAAGGGTATTAGCACGTAAGTGAATGTAATGGATTCGACTGGAATTCGAACTCTGCGTTTCCTCATTCCAAGCCGCTATCCATTACTCCACCGTGTCTCCTCAATAATAATAATAATAATAATAATAATAATAATAATAATAATAAGAAGAAGAAGAAGAAGAAGAAGAAGAAGAAGAAACCTGCAATTAAAGTTATAGAGAATAAACCGGTATTAAAAACTTTGTAGGTTCTATCGCAAAAAAATGATCGACATTCTATTGTTATTTCGGGCAACAAATGGCTTGTTCATTTTAACGCCTCAAAACGAAACTGCTCTTTTTTCCTCGTCTGAGAGAACATTTTTAACTTCCAATGGCTGATGCTAAATCCCCCGCCCCGGGGCGTGTCTTGTTGCGTCAAGTGGTAACATTCACGGCAGATATGAAGTGGAAAGATTATTTTGAGTCAATTGCGAGGTCCGTTGGTGGAAAAATCACTGTGTCGTACTACACAATTTTATATCGGCAGAATCTGTAATGTTAATGATCCTGACCTGGCATCTCGGATTCAATCACTTACCCACCGCCGTAACGAAACTTCTATAAATATTTTCATGGTAATTGTTCTGATCAGTTATCTTCTGTCGTACCTAAACTTAGTGAATTTAAGCGTAATACTAAATTGGGAGAAAGCTTTCGTCTTTTTACAATTGAAATGGTTAGATCAAACCGTAAGTTCTATGTTAACAGTTTCTTCTATCACACTTCTTGCTTGTGGAACTTTCCCAGCTTCTTACTTCCAAGTAAACATTCATCTAAAGGCAATATCAATCGGTATCTTCTATTTTCTTAATTCCTCTTCTTTTATTGTTCTCGCTCCTTAAGAGAAAGTTTCCCTCATATTCTTTCAGTAACTCCTTCAGTCTTAGTGGCTTTATTGTCTTGCTTGGATGAAATGATTCAAATTTAAATACAATGTCAATCGTTATCTTCCGTCTTCTTAATACTAGTTCTTTTATTGTCCTCTCTCCTTAATAGTGTTTTCTTTTTCTCATATTCTCAATTTGATCTTCAAAAAATTTAAATGCAATGTTAATCGTTATCTTTTGTCTTCTTAATTCTTGTTCTTTTATTGTCCTCTCTCCTTAATAGTGTTTTCTTTTTCTCATATTCTCAATTTGATCTTCAAAAATTTAAATGCAATGTCAATCGTTATCTTCTGTCTTCTTAATTCTTGTTCTTTTATTGTCCTCTCTCATTAATAGTCTTTTCTTTTTCTCATATTCTCAATTTGATCTTCAAAAATTTAAATGCATTGTCAATCGTTATCTTCTGTCTTCTTAATTCTTGTTCTTTTATTGTCCTCTCTCATTAATAGTGTTTTCTTTTTCTCATATTCCCAATTTGATCTTCAAAAATTTTAATGCAATGTCAATCGTTATCTTCTGTCTTCTTAATTCTTGTTCCTTTATTGTCCTCTCTCCTTAATAGTGTTTTCTTTTTCTCATATTCTCAATTTGATCTTCAAAAATTTTAATGCAATGTCAATCGTTATCTTCTGTCTTCTTAATTCTTGTTCCTTTATTGTCCTCTCTCCTTAATAGTATTTTTTCCCTTGTATTATCTCAGTAACCCCTTGCGCCTTATTTGTTTTATTGTCTTCTTTGAGTGTGAAATGACTGAAAATATTTCAAACAGAAGTCAAGATGTTCTACTGGGAAATACATTATATATGTCAAAAAGGTACTATCTATTGAAGAAGTGCCTGTCGGGTACTTCACCATATTTAACTTTGAATTATTCGAGAGTTGCCTCTCTTTATCTGCAATTTAAGAGTTCAAGGAAAGATAATTATTTGGTTTAAAGTTCACTGGATAATGTTCATGAGAGTTTCATAATGTGCAAAACAAGGCAAAGTCCCAGTCGAGAGCACTCTTATCT
>OZ010611.1:11087258-11097258 GCA_963932145.1 Acanthosepion lycidas
TGTAGAGTAAACTGAACTATACGTACGTTTATGATTCTCCTATAAACCGGACCACTGCCTATCCATTTGAATCGAGTGAAAAACTTGAGTTATCATTACATCTCATTTGGTTACGTTTATTCTTTTATAAAAACATATTTGTGATTAAATAAACTGAAACATTTTGATTTGTCGTAAAGTTCACCGCTCTAATATTATCAAAACATTGGAATACGAAAGGCTCACCTCGTGGTGACAGAACTCATTATTCTAACAGCGGCGTGCTAGATCCATCGTCTCTGTTCGAAAGTTTTTCTGCCCATATTACTGTGAATTGCCTTTCTATATTTGAAACATCGAATCAAAATGACAGATTTAAGAATGTTTAAGACGGACGTAAAAAGAAAAATTAAGCTATCAGCTGTGAAATATCTTTTGAATGATTGTAGCCCAAAATATTTTTTCATTAATTTACGCCCCGAATCGAGCAGTCCAACTTTTGAGTTGGTAAAGGACACCAAAGAAATTGGCTAGATGACTCACATGAGAAATCCTTTTTTTTTTAATCTTAAGTTTTGCTGATCTTAACTTAATCTTTCCCCAAACTCGTCCATATTGCCTCCCCCACACTCCTTTGATTTACCGAGGAAGGACAACAGAACAAATTAGGGGTCAATTAAAACAAAGAATAATCAGTATTTATATTTAAATCTGATTTCGCCATATTTCAAATTTTTCATTTAGAGAATTTGAGTAGTAGGATGTTGTCCGTCGACTGAACATGATTTCTGAGAAATTTGAGAAAACAGTGAAATGGGATGGCATAATATCACTGTAATGCCGGATTAGTCGGATTAAAGTTTTGATGGGTTGAATCTTGTGCATTGCAAGGATTAAACAGGAGTTTCAGAAATAAATTCTGTGGTTGGAATTTTGATTTTTTTTTCTATTTGCAGCAGAAAAAAATCGCAGATGTATGTAACACGATATGGTTGGAAACTCAAGGTTGAGGTATAGGGTTAGGGGTTTTATTCGGAAAAGAATATACGAGAAATATAAAAAGGCTGAAAGCTTAATTTGAAAAGAAAGTCATTCTTTTTTTTTCTTTTTTTAGGGGAGGTGGTCTTCAGATTTCGAGAGGAGATGTAAGGTGGCGCAAAGGTTAACGACATAGAAAATGGAACCAGAGAACTTTTTTCAGATTTAACTCAGACCAACGGCATTCATTTCGTAACAATACTTATAGGAAAGACATGAACCCAATTTTCCCTCAAAACTGTTACCGTAAACAGCGGTATCTTATTATTATGTGCTGTGAATCCTCGGGATACTGGCGATCATGTTTCTCCACAACTTCCTGACCTTTGTAGCTCTTAATAAATTTTGTCTTTTTCTTGTCTCTCCAAAACCTTGTCCCACCATCCATTTACTCAAGCTCATTCTTCTTCTATGTGCCGTGTCCTTTCTGGACATTGGCGATCATGGCTCTCCACAATTTCCTATCCTTTGTGGCTCTTAATAATGTTTTTCTTTTTGTTATCTCTGCTAAACCTTGTTCTGCCATCCATTTACTCAAACTCATTCTTCTTCTTCTTCTTCTTCTTCTTCTTCTATGTGCCGTGTCCTTTCTGGACATTGGCGATCATGGCTCTCCACAATTTCCTATCCTTTGTGGCTCTTAATAATGTTTTTCTTTTTGTTATCTCTGCTAAACCTTGTTCTGCCATCCATTTACTCAAACTCATTCTTCTTCTTCTTCTTCTTCTATGTGCCGTGTCCTTTCTGGACATTGGCGATCATGGCTCTCCACAATTTCCTATCCTTTGTGGCTCTTAATAATGTTTTTCTTTTTGTTATCTCTGCTAAACCTTGTTCTGCCATCCATTTACTCAAACTCATTCTTCTTCTTCTTCTTCTTCTTCTTCTTCTATGTGCCGTGTCCTTTCTGGACATTGGCGATCATGGCTCTCCACAATTTCCTATCCTTTGTGGCTCTTAATAATGTTTTTCTTTTTGTTATCTCTGCTAAACCTTGTTCTGCCATCCATTTACTCAAACTCATTCTTCTTCTTCTTCTTCTTCTATGTGCCGTGTCCTTTCTGGACATTGGCGATCATGGCTCTCCACAATTTCCTATCCTTTGTGGCTCTTAATAATGTTTTTCTTTTTGTTATCTCTGCTAAACCTTGTTCTGCCATCCATTTACTCAAACTCATTCTTCTTCTTCTTCTTCTTCTATGTGCCGTGTCCTTTCTGGACATTGGCGATCATGGCTCTCCACAATTTCCTATCCTTTGTGGCTCTTAATAATGTTTTTCTTTTTGTTATCTCTGCTAAACCTTGTTCTGCCATCCATTTACTCAAACTCATTCTTCTTCTTCTTCTTCTTCTATGTGCCGTGTCCTTTCTGGACATTGGCGATCATGGCTCTCCACAATTTCCTATCCTTTGTGGCTCTTAATAATGTTTTTCTTTTTGTTATCTCTGCTAAACCTTGTTCTGCCATCCATTTACTCAAACTCATTCTTCTTCTTCTTCTTCTTCTTCTTCTTCTATGTGCCGTGTCCTTTCTGGACATTGGCGATCATGGCTCTCCACAATTTCCTATCCTTTGTGGCTCTTAATAATGTTTTTCTTTTTGTTATCTCTGCTAAACCTTGTTCTGCCATCCATTTACTCAAACTCATTCTTCTTCTTCTTCTTCTTCTATGTGCCGTGTCCTTTCTGGACATTGGCGATCATGGCTCTCCACAATTTCCTATCCTTTGTGGCTCTTAATAATGTTTTTCTTTTTGTTATCTCTGCTAAACCTTGTTCTGCCATCCATTTACTCAAACTCATTCTTCTTCTTCTTCTTCTTCTATGTGCCGTGTCCTTTCTGGGCATTGGCGATCATGGCTCTCCACAATTTCTTATCCTCTGTTGCTCTTAATAAATTTTTTGTTTTTGTTATCTATGCTAAACCTTGTCCCGCCTTCGATTTACTCAAGCTCATTCTTCTTCTTCTATGTGCCGTGTCCTTTCTGTACATTGGCGATCATGGCTCTCCACAATTTCCTATCCTATGTGGCTCTTAATAATGTTTTTCTTCTTGTTATCTTTCCTAAACCTTGCTCCGCCATTCATTTATTCAAGTTCACTAAAGATGTTAAGATTTGTTTTCTTGTGTCCCTCTTGCCAACAATCCGTCCTGAGAGTATTAGATTTTCCGAACCCTCTTTCCTCATTATATGCTCTAGTCGAATTTCCAAGCCTAAAGCAATATTTCCAAAAATGGGTTTCGACCTACATAGCAGGCATAAAAAGCCAACCTGTGCCACCTAGTTGATCACAAAAAAAAATAAAAATAAAAATAAAATAAAATAACAAAATATTTTGAAAAATGCAGTCGTCTATCAACGCTACATGACACATCGCGTCCAACCGCTAATATACTAAGTGTAAACACTGACCGAAGCGCTGTTTAACTCAAGCGGCCATTCAGTCAAGTAGGATAGTAAGTCTGTCGATAGTGTTCGCCGCATGAGTTTGGTAGCTTTATCTCTGATGCAAATGACAGATGAGTGATACTGTTTTCATATACAATACATAGCACTTTAAAAAACTACCTGGCGTGATGTGTAATCTAAGGTATTAATATTTTATAAGAATCGATGTTGACTTTAAATAGGTTTATCGGTAGGCCCGACAAAGGAAGCAAAAGTAGAGTAATGCTATCCATTATTCTACCGGGACATTGAGGAATCGGAGAATTCCAGTCGATTCCATTACATTCAATAACCTTGGGAGAGAAGTATTAACCCAAATCTTCTCCCGCCAGCTGCAGGTATTAGTAGGACTGACTGGTTGACAACCGATCTAGGAGAAGGAAAACTCTGACTTCAAAACCGTATTTAGTCCTGGAGAAGCACATACTATACAGCTATGGTAAGGATGGTTTCACATTGACATTGAGGCGATCAGGTGATAATAACAACAAAGATGAGGATATTAGTCTGAATGTAAATAATGATAACTCCTCATCCCAGAAATTTGGACAGAAGGCGATCAGGTGATAATAACAACAAAAGTGAGGATATTAGTCTGAATATAAATAATGATAACTCCTCATCCCAGAAATTCAGACAGAAGGCAAACAGGTGATAATAACAACAAAGATGAGGATATTAGTCTGAATGTAAATAATGATAACTCCTCATCCCAGAAATTTGGACAGAAGGCGATCAGGTGATAATAACAACAAAAGTGAGGATATTAGTCTGAATATAAATAATGATAACTCCTCATCCCAGAAATTCAGACAGAAGGCAAACAGGTGATAATAACAACAAAGATGAGGATATTAGTCTGAATGTAAATAATGGTAATTCTTTACCAATGAAATTCAGACAGTAAAGTTTAAATTTAATTTTTAGCACCCCATGCTATACATATTGATAAAGACAAAATTATCTCGTTCTATTCGCCATGCTTTTTTTTCATGCCGCAGACATCAGGGAATAATCATGAATCTGCCCTTTTAGTGTAATAACTGTAGCCGGGTGTGGCGAGGATGCGTTCATGGAATTAAATATTTGACAATTTTAGAACAAGTAAATTTTGTGCCTGAGAAAATCCATTTTTGTTTTTTAATCTAAGACTTTATCCTAAACAAGACACCCGTAAAAGGATAAGCGGGTCTTTAAGATAATCTCTTGACTTTATCAAAGGAAAAGAGTAAAATGGAAAAAAGATAAATCCTTCATCGGAGCAAAGATGAAAGGTGTTGAATAATGAAATTCTATATCTTATTGATGGGGTCTGCTCCCGCAACGAACGAAATAAGAAGGAAGAGGAAGACATGGAGGTGGTAGGAGGAGATCAGAAGGGTGGGGGGGGAGGTAGGAAATAGCAAGTGGTGGGGGTGGGGGGAGGGATAAGGGAAATAAAAGAAGAAAGACAGATATTGGAATAATTAGAATAAAAGATAAGTATTAGGTTGGTGCAAAAATAATGACGTAATAATGTCGTTTTTTGACGTATTTTTTAACGTCAAAAAACGACATTATTACGTCATTATTTTTGCACCAACCTAATAAAGAGAAGAAGGAAGAGCTGGAGGAGGCTGAATACGTGATGAAGAAGAAGAAGAAGAAGAAGAAGAAGAAGAAGAAGAAGAAGAAGAAGAAGAAGAAGAAAGAGTGAAGAGAAAAATAGAAAAAGAGAAAAAAAAGAAGTAAGCTGAAGAGGAGGAAAATGGAAGAAGAAGAAGAAGAAAAAAAAAGTAGGAGGTAAAGAGGTGAACTAGAAGGAGTACTAGGTGGAGGCTGAAGTGAACAAGAAGAAAGGTGAGGATGAAAAGGTGAAGAAGATAGGGGAGAAGGAGGAAGAGTTGAAGAAAAAAAGTTGAAGAAGAAGAAGAAGAAGAAGGAGGAAGATGAGAAAAAAGAGGATGAGACTGAGGAGGGGGTGTGTGAAGAAAAATGTGTAAGAGGATGGGATGAAGAATAAAACTAGGAAGCGGAAGAGGTGAAAAAGGAGTGAGAGCAGGAGGGGGAGAAGAAGAAAGAGGAGGGGGAAGAGGAGAAGAAGAAGAAGAAGAAGAAGAAATAGAATGAAGAGAAGAAGAAGCAGGTGGAGGAGGATGAAAGGAAAGTGAAGAAGAAGAAAGTGGAGGAGTAGGAGTAGAAGGAAGAAAAGGTGCGAAGAAGAAAGAGGAGTAGGAGGAAGAGGAGGAGGTGAAAGGAAAGTGAAGTGGAGGGGGAACGGAAAGTGAAGGTGAAGAAAGAGGACGAGGACGAGGAGCAGAATGAAGGGAACACTAAGAAAGAGAAAGAAGAGTGGAAGGTGGAGAAGACAGAAGAAGAAGAAGAAGAAGAAGAAGAAGAAGAAGAAGAAGAAGAAGAAGAAGAAGAAAAAGCGCGATTTTTCCAAATGAGTCATTTGTAAAATTTGGTACGAAGCATTTTTTGTTTGTTTTTAAAGAATTGGCATTCTTATCAAGTGAGAGACTGAAAGAATAACAAACATTTTTTTTTTCTTGGAGAGGTCAAATGTCAATAGACAAATCAGATGATTAGAGGTCGAAATTGAAAAGGAGGCTCGCTAAGAAGACGAAAGGAAAAAAAAAACATTGTTGACTAAGCGACTAAAAACAAAAAGAAGGAAACAAGAAGAACGAAGATGAAGAAAATGCACAAAGAAGAAGTAAAAAGAAGAAACAATTTTTAAAATGGAGAAAAAGAAGACACCCACCCAAACCAAAAAAAAAAAAAAAAAAAAGAAGCAAGCTTGAAGGAGTAATGGCGAACGAAGTTAATGAAACATAGTAAGAAGCTTAAAAAGAAAAATTGAAAAGCCTGAAGGATAAAAATTCTAAAAAAAGGAAGAAACGAAAAAGACTAAATTGGAAATCTATTCCGACGAGTTAAAAACGAATTTCAAGAAAGAAAAACTCGAAGAATGATGAATGATAACACCAAGAAAGAAAAAATAAAACAGACCGAAAAGTTTGGTGCCAAATATGGACAGGTACTCCTGCTGTTATTTACAGATTCATGATAAAACCCAAAGAAGAATCAGCAATATTATTGGCCCCGATCTGGCATCTCGGCTTCAGTCAATTTCCCACCGCCGTAATGTAGCTTCCTTGTAATTCTGCTATAAATACTTTAATGATAACAGTTCGAATATATATATATATATATATATATATATATATATATATATATATATATATATATATATATATATATATATATATATGTGTGTGTGTGTGTGTGTGTAAGCAAATATAAATGGATATAAATCCGACAGAATGGAGAAAAATATTTGGAAAAAACAAACAAAAATCCTTAAATGCAATTATGTTTTAATATGAATGAAATGTCAACGTCTGACGTTTCGGTTTAATAAACCTTCTTCAGGACAATATTCATTAAAATACAATTAACATAATCAGTTCAATATTAATATTTGTCATGTTGAACTGATTATGTTAATTGTATTTTAATGAATATTGTCCTGAAGAAGGTTTATTAAACCGAAACGTCAGACGTTGACATTTCATTCATATTAAAACATAATTGCATTTAAGGATTTTTGTTTGTTTTTTCCAAATATTTTTCTCCATATATATATATATATATATATATATATTAGGTTGGTGCAAAAATAATGACGTAATAATGTCGTTTTTTGACGTTAAAAAATACGTCAAAAAACGACATTATTACGTCATTATTTTTGCACCAACCTAATATATATATGTTTTGAACAATAAAAAAAAGTATTGTTAGAAAAAAAAAGTATCGTTATTAGCAGTGAACTACAGAAATGGAGAAAATTTTATCTGTAGATTTGTTTTTTTTTACTTTTTTATTTTTATCATGAATGTTATATCAGTATGACTATATATATATATATATATATATATATATATATATATACATACTGAGTTGTATGAATATATATGTACATATATATATCAGTATGAATATATATTTTTGTATCAGTATGAATATATACATATATATATATATATATATATATATATATATATATATATATATATACTATACATATTTTTGTATTAGTATGATTATATAATATATACAACTCTTGTATCAGTATATATATATATATATATATATATATATATATATATATATAAATACTAATATTCTATATTATATATATATATATATATATATATATATATATATATATATATATATAGAATATTAGTATACAACCCAGTGTGTCTGAAGGTTTTAATTTTTTTTATATTTTTTATTGTTCAAAACATATATATATAAATATATAAATATATATATATATATATATATATATATATATATATGTATGTATATATATATATATATATATATATATATATATATATATATATATATATATAGATATATACAGTGTAACCCAGATATAAGAGAGTTGTCGGCACCGGAGAAGTATCTTATATCCAGGTTTCTCTTATATCCGGGTTTGGTCTATTTTGTTTAGGTAAGTATGGCTCTAATTTGGGACCAGATAAAATCTCTCTTATATCAGGGTTCCTCTTGTATCCAGGTCTCTTATATCCGGGTTACACTGATATGACTATATTCTGACTCTACATATAAGAACGTGTTAATTTTCAGATGCTCCAAACAATTTTTTTCTTTCTCAAACATAAACATCACAACAATTACCTAATTAACAATACCCTGATGATGACATTATGATAGGTCGAAAGTACTCCGATAATAAATAAAAAATAAATCAACACGGCGTTTTCTACTCGTCCTAGAATACGGAATAAGTAGACAGAACTTGTCTTAATATGCACACACACACACACACACAAACACACACACAAACACACACACACACACGTGTGCGTGTGTGTGTGTGTATAATTAATTAATTATTATTTATTCTGTAATTTTTATTGTCCCAAGCGTTTTCTGAAATAAACAGTCAACAACATGAGTAAAACTAACAATACTAAAAACAAAATCTTCTTAAAACTGGCGAAAGCGCTTGGGACAATGAAAATTTTGAAAGTTTTGGGTACTCTCTTACAACTACAAAACAAAAACGCGTAAGGATGCTGGAAAAATTAAATAAAAAATTAATTAAATCTTCTTTGCCTTTGGTATTTACTGAATGATGTTTAAAAGAAAGGTTACTACCGAAATATATATATATATATATATATATATATATATATATATATATATATATATATATATATATATATATATATATATATATATATTATGAAATGTACAAAGTCCGACTATTATTTTAAGACATTTTTATGTTTGACATTCTTTTTATAGATACAAATATTTAAGTAAATGCTCTGTTCGGTTAGCAAAGTCGAATTTACTGTCTTTAAACTTTAATCTTCCATGAATCTCTCACGTACATTCATATTTGCTCAAAGCGTATCCAAATGTAAACAAATGACGTCACACATTATGAAATGGACAAAGTCCGACAATTATTTTAAGATATTTTTATGTTTATACGTTCTTTTTATAGATACAAATATTTAAGTAAATACTCTGTTTATAATAAACAGTATTAAGCATCATTTACTGGCCTGAATTTGTCTATTTCATAATGTGTGACGTCATTTGTTTACATTTGGATACGCCATGAGCAGATATGAATGTACGTGAGAGATTCATGGAAGATTGAAGTTTAAATACAGTAAATTCGACCTTGCTAACTGAACGCTCCTCTGTGGCCAAATCGGTTAAGTCACGTCAAGCTATATGACGGTTCATGGTTCGAATCCTGTCGGAGGACGAATAATTTCTGTGAAAATTTCTCGGACATTCAGGCCGGTAAATGTTGTTTAATACTGTTTCTTATAAACAGAGCATTTACTTAAATATTTGTATCTATAACAAGAATGTTAAACATAAAAATGTCTTTATATATATATATATATATACTTTATTATAGTTTTTCATATAGACAAAAACAATTTACTCAGTACAACGATGCAACTTCATTTCGGTGCATTTAATTGCACTTCGACTGGTGAGAAACATATTTGACATGCGGTTTGCTTACAGACAGAAGTGTTCATAACCATTTTGGTTCTCACCAGTCGAAGTACAACTAAATGCATCGAAACGAAGTTGCATCGTTGTAGTGGGTAAATTGTTTTTGTCTACATGAAAAAAATTGTAATAAAGAATTATTGCTTTGCTATCGGTATCGAGCCCTCTTTTGAATTAATGCTGCGAACTTTAGAATTTATAGATTTTTATTTCCAATGTGGACCTTTTCAAGGCAATAACTAAATGAATTTATTAAAACAAAGTAACTATTAACAACAAAACAAAATGTTCTTAGCAACTGGAAGAATCTAGAAAACGCTATTGTATTATTATTGTCAACTGAAAATTACGTCAAGTAATGTCACGTGTAGAAATTTAATTTTTATTATTGTGTTGACCTCTTCAACGATTTTCTTTTGATTTCTTGATACAGTTGTGTACGTTTGCTTGGGAAAGGAGTAATTCTC
>OZ010611.1:11104758-11129758 GCA_963932145.1 Acanthosepion lycidas
TTTGTCTATATGCAGAATATCATTGAGAGGAGCATCTGTTTATTTTCAGGGCTGGCTATGATAGCGAAACTATTTTATCGGAACAGTTAATTAGCGACAGAATGCAAATACGTCCAATTGACCACCCACTTGTTTGGCGAAGGCCCCGGGTGATAAAGTCCAAGTGACATTTGGCTAAGAAAAGAGTCCAAGGGTTTGTTGTCGGGCAGACGGAAAGAAAGAGAAAGAAAAGAAAAAGAAAAAGAAAAAGGAAGATAATTTTTTTTTCTTTGAGCAAGATTTTTTAAACCGAGGCTAGTCTGGTCACACCCACGCCGCTGAGCGCCCATTGGCTGAATGGTGGCATGAGCGTTAGGCGGAGGTAATCATGTGAAGAAGGAGGGGAGGCCTGTTGCGCCCCACCTGAAGGGATAGGTGTGAGATGCCAATGTGAGAGAGAGGGGAAACCCGTTGACACCCTCTGATGGTATGGTGAGATACCAATATGAGAACAGAAGAAGGTGGGAAGACGAAAGACTTCCAAAAATGAAAAATAATAAATTTTCCTGGCCGAAAACAAAGAAGTGGATTGTGGATTTAGAATTATCAAGGAACCTCAAACCCCGACAAGCCCACCCCGGTTTTGGTCGGCGTCCATATAAACAGTGTCGCAGCGAGTGAAAAGCAGTCCGAGTTCCAGTTAAGTTCGTAGTGAAGTTCGCAGCTGAGTTGAATTGAGTTGGGCTCGCTTCGCAAAAAGCTGACTGAAAAATTCCGCGCAATTACGAACTCAACTTCTGACCAATAACAATTTATTTTTGAAGAACGACTTAGACTCATACCACCAAAACAAGTTTTACGAATATCGCCTGAAGATACACCAAGAACCAGTTTCTTAAAGAACAAACAACTTAAGATGTTAAGACTCGCCTAACAAACACGAGTGTCACGAATCCATATAAGCGGGTTGGTAAGAAGACGCAATCCTGTATTCAGCAACCAGATATAAAATATTGTTATCCTTTTTAACACATTTGAACTTTTCGAGTTATTATTTTATTTTCTTTTACATATACTTGTGCGGTGTTGCCCTTGCCCGGAATCAGCTTGCATTACGGCCCGGCGACTGATTGATTTCCTCGACCTAAGATCAAATCACAACGTGGGTAGGTTAGACTGGAAATCAAAACAGTTACTTTGGTAACCAGACGTTGCAGGCGAGCTGGGAACGACAAGGCTGATACCGAATCTAACCAGATTCCCATCCGAATCACCAAAAGGTTAGAACGTCACATTTGGTGCCGCGACCAATACCAAGCCAGTTGGTCGTCACAGGACAGGATAGCACGACGGACGCAGCCAGGCAGACGTCACATTTGGCGCAGCGACACCGGGGGACGTCACATATACATACATACATATATATATATATATATATATATATATATATATATATATATATATATATATATATATAATTAATACAAGCAAAAGTTTTTTCACTTAGCAAATTAATGTTTTATTCAGTATCCCGACACCAGGATTTCCTAGGGAATCACTCCATCCACTCGTCAGGGGTATCAGCATTTAACTGAAAGTAATTATCGATTTTTTCTTTTTGAAATGTATTTTTCATTGGTGCAAGTAATTTTTTTATTCATACTGTATGCGTGCGTGTGTGCAGTCGGGCTTGTGTGGCTATGTGTCCGCCGGCAAGTATGTGCGTACGTGTGTATGTGTTAGTGTATATATAAAGATTATATGAATAAAGGACAAAAAAAGATTTTTCTTTACCAACACGTTTTGTCCGCTGATTTTGAAGCGTGTTTATATACAGTAATAAAAATTTATTTGCGAATATTCATAAATATTTTTATTCTTCAGTCTATTTAAGTCAAGGTAAACTATGAAGATTGCTAAGTATGTAATACTATGTAATTAAATGATGTTATTGTGGTTGTCGAATTTTTTTTATTACATATATATATATATATATATATATATATATATATGGGAAAATATTGTAGAAAATAGGAAAGAAACTGGTTTGGTAAATAATCCAAAGTTCCTTACTATTTTTGTAATTATTTTTAAAAAATAGTGCTCGATACGAAAGTAGAGCATAAATATAATTATTATATATATATATATATATATATATATATATATATATATATATATATATATATATATATATATATAATATATAATTTTATATAATATATATATATATATATATAATTTTATATAATATAGACAGACAGACAGAGAGTATATATATATATATATATATATATATATATATATATATATATATATATATATTTAGTTGTATATTTAGGCAGCAATCCTTCGTTTATGCATGTTTCATTAAAAACGACAGATAAAGTACTACGGTTAAGCTTTTCATTTAATTTTTCTTGTGTTCGAACAAGAGTTTCTTTTCTGGATAAAGAGTCCGTAAAAACTGTCCAAATGTTATTATAGTTCCGAGCGCTCTCAGCTATACATTTAGACATTATCAAGGATGATTCGATTTTTCAGTTTAATTGAGTATGTTCATTACGTGTGTGTTTTAGCGTGTTATAGAGATGTTTTTTTAATTTCTGTATACGGTTAGCACATTTGTGGCCTTGTTCATAGGTAATATTGTTAAGTGTTGGCTTTTTCTTTTTGACCGTCGTTATCGGCAAGAAATCTTCCCAGACTAGCCAGCATTCAACACCCCATCCATCGCTCACCTAACTGCTATCAACAAGCACTATTGTTTAACTCTGTCACCTTTTTTGTTCTATGTATATTTTTTTCTCAAGCAATTGGAAGAAAGGAAGTGACGTTTCTTCTATGTGCTGTGTCCCTTCAGGATGTTGGTAATCATGGCTCTCCACAATTTCCTGTCCTTTCTAGCTTTTAATAAGTTATGTGTTTTTGTTATCTCTCTTAAACCTTGTTCCGCCATCCATTTATTCAAGCTCATTCTTCTTCTATGTGCCGTGACCCTTCAGAATGTTGGCAATCATGGCTCTCCACAATTTCCTGTCCTTTGCAGATTTTTGTCTTTTTGTTATCTCTCCTAAATCTTGTTCCACTATCCATTTATTCAAGCTCATTCTTCTTTTTCTATGTGGCGTGTCCCTTCAAGATATTGGCGATCATGGCTCTCCACAATTTCCTCTCCTTTTTCGCTCTTAATAAATTTTGTCTTTTTGTTATCTCTCCTAAATCTTGTTCCGCTATCCATTTACTCAAGCTCATTCTTCTTCTTGTATGTGCTGTGTCCCTCGGGATGTTGGCGATTATGGCTCTCCACAATTTCCTATCCTTTTTAGCTTTTAATAAATTTTGTCTTTTGGTCTCCTAAACCCTGCTCCGACATTCATTTACTCAAGCTTATTAAGTTATGCGTTGTTTTCTTTGTCGTTCTTGCCGTCAACTTCTCCTGTGAATATCAGATTTTATAAGCCTTCTTTCCTTATTATGAGCCCTAGAAATTTCAAGGAAAATCCTGATTTTAAACCTCCGCTGCCTTGCTGTCATATCCAAAAATATTCCAGAGACGAAACCTCGGAGTAGAGTCCTGAAGGCGGTTGGTTGTCAACACTAACAACTTTCTGGCAAATTGTGCAGCCAGGCCGTCCTGAAATCTTATGCCCTGTATACATTCGGATTTTGTTGGTATGACCGAGAGGTGGGTGCCATGTAGTCTGGGCAGCGTCCAGGAGAAAATTTTTTTAAGCATTTCACCCCAAGCAAGGCGGGAAGCCACTGGTTACAGTGGATTTGAAGCGAGATCAGATAGGAGTGATAGAGGAAAGGATGAGGAGAAGGATAGTGGATAGATCAAGCAAATGGAAGAAAGAAAGTGACAATTTTTGGTTCTCACCCGTCGAGGTGCAGTTGAAATGCACCGAAACAAAGTTGCATCTTTATAGTGAGTAAACTGTTTTTGTCTATATGATAAAATTATAATAAATAAGAAGTGTTTATAAATTTAACATGTTTCGCTTTTAATTGAAGCTTCATCAGAATTAAAATATGAAAGTGAAAAGAAAATTATTGCATTTCTTTTTGTCTTCTTTGTTTTTCATTGGTTAAGTAGACCTCACTTTTAATTGTCTTGTCTGGTAGCGTTTGTGTGTATAATTCTTCTGTGTTTGTGTATCATTGGTCCACATGTGGGCATTTAGTTAGCGTGTACTTGACACCCTAGTAATACCTCATAAATAATGGACTTTGGTCATAACGAAAGATGGAAAAGACACAAGACTCTCCCTGGTTACAGTGCAAAAAAAAAGCAAGAAAGAAAAAAAAGATAAAAGAGGTGATAATGCTCACATGTGTTTAAAGTCTGCCCCAGAGAAATGGAAAAACTTGTTAATTTGTACCCTCTTACTTCTTTAAATAGTGACCTGCATTAATACTTATCAGTCACAGGATAAAGTTTCTTATGAAATGGAAGAAAGGAAGTGACGTTTCACATACGGCTTGCCCACAAGCAGAATTGTTCAAAACCATTTTTGGTTCTCACCAGTTGAGGTGCAGTTGAAATGCACCGAAACAAAGTTGCATCTTTATAGTGAGTAAACTGTTTTTATCTATATGATAAAATTATTCATGTTGGCCGAAACTAGTCGAGGCATCTAACTGAAATGATAAAGAATATTAATATGCAACCCAGTGTATCTGATAATTTTATTTTTTTAATATTTTTATTGTTCAATATGTATATATATATATATATATATATATATATATATATATATATATATATATGACAATCTTTCGCAGGATATTTAACGCAAAAAAATATTTTTAGACTGAGAGAATTTTTGGAGATAATAATGATTTAGTCAAGCAAGTCATACAAATTAACCCATAGCAGGGGGATATGAAGTGGATTCATACTTTGCCCAATGATATTCGCGAGTTAGGTAATATGAAAAATCGTCGGGAATTGCAAAGAACAAGTCCCGAGCAGTCATCCATTACCCCCCCCCCTTACTAAAACCCTCCATCCACCCCCCACAACTACCACCATCGCATATCCAAGTTTACAGCAATTACTGTTACCAAGGTTTCATCTTGGAACGGGTTGATTTAGCTCTGGTTGGGAAGCTGTTCAGTAGACGCCCCGAAGAGCAGCTGTAGGCCTTGCGATTTCAAGACGGAAAAGCCCCTGGTTCACGCAATAAGTTGTGAATTGCAGTAGCTCATCCTGTCGGCGGCATGTATGTTAAATGCCGCGTTACAATGATTGATTGGGGGGTTGATAAGCGACTACACAAACTATGCACGATGAATTTCATGAAGTGTTTATGTTATATTAATGAAATCGGTTTTATCAATTAGGACATTTGCATTTGACTATTAATGAGTTTATTTACACCCGTGAATAGCGATAGACCAGTCAATATCCAAGTTTATTCATATCTATCTATCTATCTATCTATCTATCTATCTATCTATCTATCTATCTATCTCATTCTATTCATATCTATCTATCTATCTATCTATCTATCGTAGTCAGTTCATATCTATCTATCTATCTATCTATCTATCTATCTATCTCAGCCTATTCATATCTATCTATCTATCTATCTCATTCTATTCATATCTATCTATCTATCTATCTATCTATCTATCGTAGTCAGTTCATATCTATCTATCTATCTATCTCAGTTCGTTTTTATCTATCTATCTATCTATCTATCTATCTATCTATCTATCTCATTCTATTCATATCTATCTATCTATCTATCTATCTATCTATCTATCTATCTATCGTAGTCAGTTCATATCTATCTATCTATCTATCTATCTATCTATCTATCTATCTATCTATGTATCTATCTCAGCCTATTCATATCTATCTATGTATCTATCTCAGCCTATTCATATCTATCTATCTATCTATCTATCTATCTATCTATCTATCTATCTATCTATCTATCTATCTCATTCTATTCATATCTATCTATCTATCTATCGTAGTCAGTTCATATCTATCTATCTATCTATCTATCTCAGTCAGTTCGTTTTTATCTATCTATCTATCTATCTATCTATCTATCTATCTATGTAAGTCTCTTCATTCTATCTATCTATCTATCTATCTATCTATCTATCTATCTATCTATCTATTTAATTACAGCCACTCACTTAAGCACAGACACACACGCAAAAGCGCACACACATTTATCTGTCTAGCTGTGGAATACTATCATTTAGACTCTCCGACTCTTTTTGGCCTTCGGCTTAGTTACACAAAATTTTCCTCAACGCTTGCGCCGTTTCAAGCAGCGCTTTCCATATCACACTTCTGTTCTTTTTTTTTACCATATGTCTCTCACATTGGGACGTTTCGCTGTTTATAAATGATAGCTTCTATTTCCGCTTCGCTCACGATACACAAGATGAAATGTCTATATCTGCTAACATTTTCGTGGTTGAAACGAATATAAAGTAATTTATACAATTAATGGATTCTTTTTAATACGACATTACGTCTTGTGTATCGTGGTTGAAGCGGAAATAGAAGCTATCATTTATAAACAGCGTAAGTATACTTGAGATAATCTTGATATATATATATATATATATATATATATATATATATATATATATATATATATATATATATATGTGCATATATATATACGTATATAATCAATACGTATAGGTGTGATCATTTTACACTTTTTTCGTATTTTTCACTTCAAGAATCGATTGCACAGATTGTAAACAGGGATGCTTATTTAAGCATACACATATATACATATACACACATTCATACATACATACATACATACATACATACATACGTACATATTGCTCGCATTCTTTCTCTCTCAGTGATACCTTGCGTCTTAGTGGTTTTATGCCGTGTTAGATGAACAGGCTTAGATAGATAGATAGACAGCCAAACAGACAGTTTGTCAGATTAAAAACGAACACGTTTTTTTTTAAATTCTGTTTCATTTACAGTTAGTTATTGGGATGTTTTATTTTACGAAAACGGCACATTGTGGCCGTGTTCGTAGTTAATATTACTGAGTGTTGGATTACGTCATAATTACTCAATACACACACACACATACGCACACACATACACACATATATATATATATATATATTAAATTATACCATCACTACAAAAATTTTAATTTTGTTTCAACATTTCTGGTATCTTATCAGGTACTGGTGTTTTTTGCAAAACAAAGGGTTTTAAGAGTTTAATGTAACAACCAAACACCCTCAATAGGGGAAACATTGTTACGTAATCTATGCTGACCAATGAGAATACAAGTATATGGTATTTCAAAATAACGTGACAGTATGTCCTAAGTACAATCTATTAATGCATTAATGTTAACATTATGTTAAATTAGAAATCAATATAACAAATAAAGTTTTAATTTCATATTTAAATTTAAAATTACAAATTACAAATGTCAAATTCTAAATTTAACCGAGCATTACAATATTATATTAGTGATATTATGGCTTGCATATTTGAACAGTTTTTTTTTTTTCACTCCCTTCGTTTTTTTTAAAAAAAAGCGATCTGCTGTCTTCTTGAATTCCGTTTATCTTTTGTCCTTTCCTTAATCCTCCCTATTCTCAGATTTCTCTTTCACTTGAATTCCCTGTAACCCCCTTCATATTAGTGACATTACCGCCTTGTTTGGGGGTGAAATGATTCATATACCTGGTCTTGAGCACTTTTATTTATAGCATACATTGACAATCTATTTCTTCTCCCTATAATCAGCATTGCTGACGCTAAGCTCCTGGAGAGCAACACATTTCGACTTCTTGAACTCACGTTTTCAAATGATTTGAAGTGAAGTGACTACATCGAATCTATTGCTGCATCCATTGCAAGGAAACTATTGTGCCAGAAGGTTTTTTCTCGTCAGAGTCCATCTTGCACATTTACAAATCTACCTTTCTTCTGTGCATTGAATATTGCTGCCATATCTGGTCTGGTGCTCCTGCTATTCATATCGAGTTCCTTGAAAAAATCCAAAGAAGAATCTGCAATGTAATCGATCCTGACTTGGTATCTCGACTTCAGTCACTCTCACGGATGTGGCTTCCCTTTGTCTTTTCTACAAATATTTTCATAGCAACTGCTCTGATGAACTTTTACCCTGGTGTTCTGACTACATGAATTTAAATCTTTATCCTGTTGGAAGAGCTAAAAGCGACCATCGTTTCTACTCTAACAGTTTATTTTTTTAAATTATATTCCAGCATTAGCTGTTCGCTTTTCTTTTCTCCCCATCCGTGTATTTGAACCCCTAAGAGATCCCATCCACTGGGTTATATATATATATATATATATATATATATATATATATATATATATATATATATATATATATATATATATATATATATATATATATATATATATATATATATATATATATATATATATATATGTATATATGTGTGTGTGTGTTATTTTATAGATACAAATATTTAAGTAAATGCTCTGCTTAAAATAAACTGTTTCAAAGACATATATCAGCCTGCATGTCAGAGAAATTTCCATAGAAAATATGCGTCCTCCGACAGGAATCGAACCTGTATCCTATACAGAACCGCCATATAGGCTGACGTGCTTTTACCAATTGAGCCATAGAGGAGCGTTTCGGTTAGCAAGCTCGATTTTACTGTTTTTAAACCACAATTCTCCATGATTTTCTCTCGTAAATTAATATATGCTCGATGCGTATCCAAATGTAAACAAATGTCGTCACACATAATGCAATGGACAAAGTCACACAAGTATTTTGAGACATTTGCATGTTTATACATTTTTTTTTATAGATACAAATATTTAAGTAAATGCATTGCTTATAATAAACAGTATTAACAACATTTACTGGCTTGAATGTCCGAAAAACTTCATAGAAAATATGTGTTCTCCGACAGGAATCGAACCTGTGTCCTACAGAGAACTGTCATATTGCCTGACATGCTATATCATTTAGCTACAGACAAATATTTTCTATGAAAAAAATAAACAATAAATATATTAAAATAATTGTAGGACTTAGTCCATTTCATAATATATATATATATATATATATATATATATATATATATATATATATATATATATATATATATATATATATATATATATATATATATATATATATATATATATATATATATATATATATATATATATATATGAAGCCTATCTTTGTTGAAGCAGTTTTGGTTTAATAATTTAGACATATTATGTATATTTATTTTAGTTTTAATCTTTTCAATTCCACGAATTAATTTGTTGACGTTGAAAGTTTATTCACCAACGTCTCATATATATATATATATATATATATATATATATATATATATATATATATATATATATATATAAACCATAAAGAATATCTCCAATAAACCATCTCTCCCTCCATTAAAAATTCATCCTAATATTTTAAGAAAAATACTCTTGTGCACCACAGAAGTTCCTTTCTTTGACGATAAAAATAATATTTACGTACAATGCGATGGTGTCGCTATGGGTTCCATTCTAGGACCAACCTCTGCATGACCAACTTAGGAAATAATATACTTAATACCACAAAGAAACCCTTCATGTACCTAAGATATAGCAATGATATTCACATTTCAGTTAAAGACATAGAGGAAATACAAGAAAAAAACTCGTAAAAAAGTTCATTCTTAAGTTCATATATGAACTTAATGACAGTAAAATCCGGTTTGTTGGTGTATTGACAGACACTAATAATAATACATTTACTACCTCCCCATATAAAAAAGCAAAAAATACACGTGCACTCTCAATTATAAAAGTGAATGTCCTATTACAAAATATATATCAAATTATATTATATATAATTATATTATAATATCCTATTACAAAAAATATATCAATTATATTGATTTTCCAAGCGTAAATTACATGTGGCACAAGGCCAAAAGTAGGGGAAACCCGGCGAGTGTCGAACTCACTACTCAGTCATAATTTTTCTAGCGAGACAAGCTTGTTAACCATTACACCGCCTCGAGGGGCCTATAAAATAGCTATTATATGAAACTTAATAAACCGTGCAAAAGCAAACTCCTCAACAAGAATGATTTTCTATACTGAATTTTCTTTTAAGCATTTTCACCCCAAGCAAGGTGGGAAGCCACTAGCACGCAAGGGGTTACAGGGAGATGGAGCTAGAGCAAAAAGGAGTGATAGAAGAAAGGATGAAGAGAAGGATAGGGGATAGATCAAGGCATCTGGAATCGTTGATTGAAATTACATTTGAATAGTTGGAGATTATAGCTATCAGGGAAACAAGAAATGAAGCTATTGGAGTAGAAGAGACGGCTACATTTAACTGTTTCGACAGTGAATGGGTGAGAGCGAGATGCCAGCCTAGTTGAACGCTTAAATTCATGAAGTCTGTGAAAGTATTTATAAAAAAAGACAGTGGGAGGCAACGACACGTCTGTGAGAGAGCGAATGCAGACGAGATGCCAGATCAGGGTCAATTACATTGCATATCGGTCTCTGGATTTTATCAAGGACCTTGAGACAAACAGAAGGGTCACCAGACCATATATGGCAACAATACTCCATGCCAGGGCGAGTGATTGATTTGTAGATTTGAAGGATCGACTACGGCGAGAAAAATTTCCTGGCGCGAAACATCTTACAAAAGGCCAATATTGTATATGAATTTAAATATCCTTTAGGAGATTGTATCTCTGATAAAAATGTTAATACGCATGCTGGTATTACAACAAAGATGCTGACAAGAAGGCTTACGTTTCGCTTGGATGAGCATAGTTCAATCTCAGAGCATTTAAAGGAATACTTATGTTCACAGTTTAGACAGATATTGATATAAAATACATCAATACTCCATCGAAATAATAAGCTAAATGTTAAATCCTAGAAGACCTGTAGAGAATTAAAAGCAAAAATAAAATCCTAGAAGCCCTGTAGAGAATTAAAAGCAAAAATAAAATCCTAGAAGCCCTGTAGAGAATTAAAAGCAAAAATAAAATCCTAGAAGCCCTGTAGAGAATTAAAAACAAAAATAATATATATATATCACACATACATATATATATATATATATATATATATATATATATATATATATATCACAAGTATACACGCACCCATACTAATATACACGCTTACACACATCATAATCACTCACTCCCTAATGAGCTAAATGATAACACACACCCATACCAATATACACACTTGCACACATCATTCTCATCTACTCCCTAAGAACCAAATAACACACACACACACACACACACACACACACACACACACACTTAACAGAGACACATCCCCTTTCCAAGAACCTATAAAACTGTCAAAATGACCAAGGGAATTCAGAGCAGCGTGAATCCATCCAGCCCTTACCTTAAATAACAACTTAAAAGAGACTGTTTGACCAACACACGGTCTGACCAAAATTCATGTTAAAAAATAAAAAAGTAAAAGAAAAAACAATGAAAAATACAGATAAAAGTTCATTTTCTCCATCAAATCATTCATTTTTGTAGTTTACTGCTACTACTAACAAGCAGAAATTTATTTTTTGTCCTGATGATGGCCATGTTGGCCGAAACTAGTCGAGGCATCTAACTGAAATAATAAAGACGAAAGAATATTAATATGCAACCCAGTGTATCTGATAATTTTATTTTTTTAATATTTTTATTGTTCAATATATATATATATATATATATATATATATATATATATATATATATATATATATAATTAAATTCCCAGATCAATTCTGTGCACAAGACAAATGGTATAAAATGACAATTGAAAAAAATCTTAGATTTTGCAGATACCTTTCGTATTCAGAATTTCTCAAGGAAAAAATGAAACTAAAATAAATGTAACTATAACAAGAAAGACATTTTGATTTCATTTCTGCCTTGAAAAATTCGGAAGACGAAACACCTCGGCAAAATCTAAGATTTTTTTCCAATTGTCATTTTATATATACATATATATATATACATACATATATATATATATATATATATATATATATGAATTACGATCATAATGATTACTGAAAAAATAAAAAAAGCTACTCCCCCATATATATATATATATATATATATATATATATATATATATATATATATATATGTGTGTGTGTGTGTGTGTGTGTATTGTGTATATTTATATAACATATTGTGTATATTTATACAACATATTTTCATTCAAACAGGTTTGGTTAAGGAATTTAGACATATGTCGATTACTATACGTTGTGATCCTTTCTAAACATATCAAATTTCAAATATCAAATGAATTCCAACAATAAAAAGGAGGGAAAAATTCTAAAAAGAATCATAAACACTAATATATCCGCACATGATCCAAGTGAAAAAATAAAATTAATTCTATAATATACTATACTAAATTTAAGGAAATCAACCTAGTCTTTCATAAGAACTCTTCTCTGTTAACTAGTATCTTAAAAAAAAGATTGATTGTATATTAATTTAAGTGATCATTGAGAGATTGCATCTCTGATGAAAAATATTAATACATATGTTGGTTTTACAACGACGATATTGACGAGAAGGCTTACGTTTCACTTAAATGAGCATAGTTCAATTTCAGCACATTTAGAGGCACACTCATGTTCATATTTACAGTTTAGAAAGATATTCGTCGAAAATACATCAGTGCTTCATCAAAATAATCATAAGCGAAAACTTTAAATCCTGGAAGGTAAGAGAATTAAGGCCAAAATTCAATAAAGTCAACTACGATTATAGCAGCAAAGTTCTTAAATGTTTGTAGCAGCAAAATGTTGCGTAAGAAAATACTAAATTAAAATTTTACAATTAAAATATTTTCCTTTTTTAATTTACAAATGTTAATTCCCTTTCATAACTCAGAGAAACAATTTGAATTTGAAACGCTGTAAATGAACAGTGAAAAAAATATTTTGAATTTAATGGTACCACTGCATAGAGATGGGCAGATATTTTAACCACCTGAAGATGGTCTTTGATGAGATTGAAATTTCTTGGGAAAATAAAAATCTATCTAATCTAAATATATATATGTATGTATTATGAATAAGGAATCTTTAAAAATCTATTAATTTATTTCATGGGCTATTGGCCAATCATTCAGACCGAAATTGCAGAGAAATGGAGTTTAATTCATGCAGACACAAGGAAAAGGAAAAGAAAGAAGAGACAAAAAAGAAAAAAAGGAAAAAAAAAAAGAAGAAGAAGGAAAAAGTGAGATAGGAATAAGTTTTAATATTAAAATGGAGAAAGAAAGAAAAGTGGGAGACAGACAGAGATTTCAACAGAAGGTTTACTGGGGGAAGAGAAAAGGAGATAGACATAGAGAGGGGAGAGAAAGTGAGAGAGAAGACAGACGGACACAGAATGGTTTTCATTTCCGGGACTTGACAAAAGAAGATGGTGGGGGAATATATATATATATATATATATATATATATATATATATATATATATATATATATATATAACATAGATTGTCATATACGATTTGGTGGCTCCCGCTGTTCGTCTTAAGGTCCTCGACAAAATCCAGAGACGTATATGCAATGTAAATGGCCCTGATCTAGCATCTCGTCTACAGTCGCTCTCACATAGACGTGCCGTCGCCTCCCTCTGTCTTTTCTGCAAATACTTTCACGGTAAATACCCCGACGAGCTTCTTTCGCTAGCTCCTAGACTGTATGAATTTAATTGTGCAACTAGGCTGGCATCTCGATCGCACCCGTTCAGTCGAAATTGTTAAATGTAGTCATCTCTTCTACTTCACCTCCCGACTGTGGAATTCCTTTCCTATTACTTGTTTCCCTGATAGCTATAATATCCAACTATTCAAATGTAATGTCAATCGACATCTCCAGATGCCCTGATCTATCCCCTGCCCTTCTCTTCATCCTTTCATCCATCATGTCCTTTTAATCTCACTTCCACTCTCTATAACCTCTTGCGAGTTAGTGGTATCCCGCTTTTCTTGGGGTGAAATGCTTAAAAAAAAAAAAAAATAAAACAAGGGCAAATGAAAGGGTACCAATTTACGATAAACATTTATTGAATATTAATTATTGACCATATGCGTAGGCAGGTTTATTATTACTAGTGTCTGTCGTGGAGGGAGTGAGATTGTAAACATAGATGTAGCGTTTTTACATCGATCAAGATTTTAAATTTTAGTTTATTTTCATAAAAAGTTTCGCACATCGACGAATAAGACAAAGATCGCCTTTTTGCTAACAATTTTGATAACAATTTTCCACCAGAAAATACACCATCTACAAAAACATCTTTGGATGAGTAATTCCCATTTCTCTGTTTATTCCTTGGTTCCTTGATGAAGGACACAGGCGTGTCTGAAAATTCCGAACTTAAAACCTTTCTTTGCGTGCTTCATTTCTGTCAGGTGGTTAATGTTGTTGAGTAGTTTTCACAGTGGAGGCTTGTATTTTAATAAGTCGTCCTAAATTAGGTTCGACGTACAAAACGTTAGGAACTTGGAAATAAGAGTTAATGACGCAGCAAATCTAGTTGTGATGGTTGGTACTTCAATGTCTGACTCGCTCAACACCACTGAGCCGAACTTGCTACTGCTACTTATTGTCTATGGGATAGTCCATTACCATAGAATAGGTGCCATAAAACACACACACACACACACTAAAACTTTACTCCGCAGGTTTAAAAAGTTTTCTTTATTTATTCAAATTTTTACAGAAAATATGAAGAAAAAAAAAACAACAAAAATTTTTTTTTTTTTCCTACGTTTTTTGATCCACTTTTAAATCATCAGTTGCCCTTTTTTTTTCTCTCTCTGGATCGGCGTACCTTAGGTAAAATTATTTGCAGGGGTTGTTAGATCAAACTTATTGAAAATCACCTTCATCGGCGTTTTTTTTTTTTTTTTGCTTTCTTCGCGGGACCCCTGTCAACCACGTCTGAAAAACGTCGTCTGATCTGTTTACTGCACGTGAGTTTTTCCCCCTTTCACCAAGTACGTCATATAGCTAATCCGCTTTTCTATTTTTTGTTTTATATATATATATCTCCAAAGCGTTACTAGAAACAGCCTTCCGCTTTGAACTTCTTAAAGATGGACTCACAGTTTCTGTAGGTTCTTGTTGACTTAAATCATTTAATAATACTGCATGTCCTTGGTTGCGCGAACTTGTTCCTCAGTTTTTTTTCGGTGTCGGCTTCATTTTTACTTTCTGAAGCTTGTTTTTCACGCATATTGTCAGTGTTAGCCATTCCACTTTTTTAAATAAACCCGTTTTCTCTAATCTGTCGAATTCTTTATCTATCTGTTCAATTGAGGCAAACAGCACGTTCCTTTTCTTTTTGAATGCCGCCTGAGTGTTTTGTTTTGGCTGTAATTTTGCCTCCATCTTGGTACACATTCCCAAACCTGGAGAAAAAACAGTAGGAAAAGTTCTCTTTAGTTTTCTAACTAATTTTTTAGCTTCGTAGTTTAAATTTTCAACCTTGTAACAGAAAGAATTTATTGGCAAATCCCATAATTGAAATTCTGTTATCCAATCCGTACCAAGTAAGTTCGTGATATTTTCTATGACAAATAGTTTAGCTTTTCGCGTTTTTTATTTAACGTGACGTTTGTAACAAATTCTCCAATAAATTGTATTTTTTCTCCTGTCACGGACCTTGCGATTTTATTTGTCTTCATTAAAGTTGGTTTCCCCAACTTCCAGGTATTCAAATTTATGATAGATAGGTCGGAACCAGTGTCGAGTTGCATTTTTATTTTTTTATTACTTATTTCGACGGTAACAAATTTTCTGGTTATTCAATCGTTCACCTCGTCGGACTTTAATTTTCTTATTTTATTGTTTTTATTTTTTGACCTGCAGTGCGATCTTTTATGCCCCACTCTTTCACAGTTGGAACATTTTTTATTCCTAAAATTGCAATATCTATACCAGTGAAGTTCACCGCAAGCAAAACATGGCTGCGGGGGTTTTTGTTTATTTTTCTCTGGTATTTCACTTTTTGTTTGATAATCCGCAATTTTAGAATTCATTTTGGTAGACTGACTTTCTTTTTTGTAGCGTATTTTCCTTACATACGTAACGCCAGACTGTTCTATCTTTTTCGCGTCTTTCTTTACGCTCACATATCTTGGGCAGTCTTCCGTCAAACTCTGTACCGAAATCCTCGGTTTGTTTTCCAATTTTGAAAGTACCAATTTCCTTAATTCTGCGTCTCTTTCTGAAACTAACCCTTGAACAAATACTAAGTACTTAAAATTGTCAGCGCTTAATTCTGCTGGTTTGAATTCTTCACAATGCTTGTTCACATTAGCTGCATACGTTATAAAGTCTTGTTCATCCTCTTCCATCAGATTCAAACATTTCCACCTCTTGTGAAACAAAGATGTCTTTTTACTAAATAATTCACTTAATATATTTACCGCCTCGGTAAAAGTCAACTCGCTAGTTTTTTTCGGTAAAATGTAGTTTACCACTTTGTTATGCTCAGCAGTTCCTAACTTGCTTAAAAGAAGTTTAACCTTCTTTCCTTCAGACCACGCGTAGCAGTCCTCGTTATACACGTCCGTATTTTTTTAAAATACTCTTCAAAAGTTATCTCTTCGTCTGGACTGTACGTGAATATTTCAATCGAATTCCATATTGTATTCTCTGGGAAAGAATCATTTCGTAGATTTTTCTCTTTCCTCTCAGTTATTTCCAGAATTTTGTTTTGAAACTCCTTATGCATCTGTTCCATTTCTCGTTGAAACTGCATTTGTCTAATAAAGGTTTCCTCCTGAAGTTGTATTTGGAATGTTTTCTGCTGCTCCAATATTGTCTTTTGTTGTTCCGTCTGGAACTTTAAAAATTCCTCCATCTTCGCAAAAAGTTTACACAATGCTTAAATATTGTAGAGGGGGGTCCAAAACGAATTTGTAATTCGTGACCTATTTGAGAAAACTGTCTTATCGAGAAAAAAATAAAATTCTTTTCTCAGTTTAGAATACGACTGATTTTTCCATCACTAAGTTGACGTTTTGTCTTTCGAAAAAAAAAAAAAATAATTTGCCAAGTTATTTTTTTATGTGAATGCGAGTTGTCGCCGAAAATTTGACGAGCAAATTTTTTTTTTCTTTTTCCTCCGTATGAAACACGAATTTCGTCACTAAACGTGAGCGAATTTTTTTTTTTCACTGTATGAAACGCAATCCCACGTACGCCACGTTTATTATGGCGGGTGAATTTTTTTTTTTTTTACGTCTGTATGAGTTACGAATCCACGTTGACAAGTATTGTAGAGTGAACGTAATTTTTTTTTCCGTATGAAACCAAAATACGTTCGTCGCCAAGTGTCTTATATGGCGAAACGAATTTTTTTTTTTTTTCGCATGAATTTCGAATTCTGATCGCCCAAGTTGTTATAGAGTGAACGAAAATTTTTTCTTCCGTATGAATTACGAATTCCTTATCGCCAATATGTTGTTAGACGTACGAAAATTTTTTTTTCTTTCTCCGTCTGAGAAACGAATCCCTCGTCATCAATGTTGTAGTTAGGCGTACGAAAAGTTTGTTTTTGTTTTTTCTTTCCTCCGTGTGAGTTTCGAGTCACTCGTTGCCAAAATGTTGTAGTTAGGCGTACGAAAATTTTTTCTTTTCCCATGTGTGTTTCGAATCCTCGTTCGCCAAAATGTTGTAGAGTAGTTTTCACAGTGGAGGCTTGTATTTTAATAAGTCGTCCTAAATTAGGTTCGACGTAGAAAACGTTAGGAACTTGGAAATAAGAGTTAATGACGCAGCAAATCTAGTTGTGATGGTTGATACTTCAATATCTGACTCGCTCAACACCTTTGAGCCGAACTTGCCACTGCTACTGCTACTTATTGTCTATGGGAGAGTCCATTACAGTAGAATAGGTGCCATAACAGTTAATAATTAATATTTCATAAATGTTTATCTTACTGATTATAATGGTACCCATTCGTTTGTCTTCGTTTTATCAACTAACCTATCTATTTTACATATTATAAGAAGCACACGTGGACGCTTTTTTTCTAATTATATATATATATATATATATATATATATATGTTTGTGTGTGTGTGTGTGTGTGTGTTTAATAAACATATATATCATCTCTCACCGTTCGCAAGACATGTGTGTGTGAGTGCGTGTTTTGAACAATAAAAATATTGTGGGTTGTATATTAATATTTTTTTGTTTTATTTTTCCACTTAGGTTCCTCGACTTGTTTCAGCCAACATGGCCATCATCAGGAGAAAAAAAATCCCAGCTTGTTAGTAGCAGTGAACTACAGCTATGACTTTTTCTGAAGAAAATGAACTTTTTCTATAGTTTGAAAATATATATATATATATATATATATATATATATATATATATATATATATATATATATATATATTTATATATATATATATATATATATTTTTTTTCGTTGTTGGAAGTGTTACCTGATGATCCGGAGTCCTTTAAAAGGATTTTGGTGAAATAAATTATTGTGATGGTACCTTAAAGTGGTCTGTTTTTCATTAAATATTTATATATATATATATATATATATATATATATATATATATATATATATATATATATATATATATATATATATGTGTGTGTGTGTGTGTGTGTGTGTGTGTGTGTGTGTGTGTGTGTGTGTGTGTGTGAACTGTTGTTGGCTTCGACTTAACAACAGATATTATCTGACAACTTATTTGTGTTTGAGTGTTTGCCACTACAAGGAAAATACTCCTGCGTGCTTGAGTCGTAGCTCCATTTTAACCCTCTCAGCCACTGTAACTTAGCTCATCAAATCAGCCAGAAACAGCCAGGCCTTTAACTGAAGAGAGTTGCTTAGAGGAAAGATCAGATTACTATATTGGACTCTTCAATTTAGTTAGTAATTGCGAGGAAAAACTAATCTCCGATTTTATGTAACTCACAAGATTAATATTGAAAATGTTTAGTTTAGTAGAGAAATGAAAGGAAAACTGATCCCCGTCTTTACGACACACAAAAAGGAAAGTAATTATGGGACTAATCAGTTCAGTAGAGAAATGAGGAAAAGTGATCCCCGACTTTATGGTATACTAAAAGGAGGGTAATTATTGGACTGACCAGTTTAGTAGAGAGATGAAAGGAAAACTGATAACCGTTTTTATGGCATTCAAAAAGGAGAGTAATTATGGGAGTGATGAGTTCATTAGAGAAATGAGAAGAAAGCAGACCCCCGTCTATATTGCGTACAAAAAGGAGAGTAATTATAGGACTAATCAGTTTAGTAGAGAAATAAGTGGAAAACTGATTCCCGTCTTTATGATATAAAAAAAAAAAAAATTATAGTACTGACCAGTTTAGCAGAGAGATGAAATGAAAACTGATCAGTAATTATTGGACTGATCAGTTTAGTAGAGAAATAAGAGGAAAATTGATCCCCGACTTTATGGCATACAAAAAGGAGAGTAATTATAGGACTAATCAGTTTAGTAGAGAAATAAGAGGAAAATTGATCTCCGACTTTATGGCATACAAAAAGGAGAGTAATTATTGGACTGATCAGTTTAGTAGAGAAATAATAGGAAAATTGATCTCCGACTTTATGGCATACAAAAAGGAGAGCAATTATAGGACTGATCAGTTTAGTAGAGAAATAAGAGGAAAATTGATCCCCGACTTTTTTACATTCAAAAAGTAGAGTAATTATAGGACTGATCAGTTTAGTAGAGAAATAAGAGGAAAATTGATCCCCGACTTTTTTACATTCAAAAAGTAGAGTAATTATAGGACTGATCAGTTTAGTAGAGAAATAAGAGGAAAATTGATCCCCGACTTTATGGCATCCAAAAAGGAGATCAATTTTGATAGTGATTAGTTTAGTCGGTGAATGAAGGGATCATTAATTTAATCTCCAAATGAGCGAATGCTTTCTCCACTAATTCATCATTCATGATAATCTACCTTACTAAAGAGTGTTTTATTTATTTAATATGTGTGTTATATTTTTCTACCAGAATTATGACTAAATTTCTGCGTCCACCACCTCCACCACCATCACCACTACGACCGTCGCTTATGGCGCATAAAAAAATCTATATTCGTAATAATGACGATCAGTTTACAAACTTGACTGATAAGGTGAAATAACCGCTTTTCCCCCCGACAACGGAAAACAATGCAGGTGTGACATATGATGAATTATTTCCCGCAGACAAAGGCTCAATCAGACGAGGAAGTCGAGGAGGGAAGCAAATCAGTGTCCTATGAATCATATTAAAAAAAGAAAAAAATTATGGAAGATAATATTTTTAAAAAAATGAAAATGATAGCGCGATCTGTAGAATTAATTAATGAGATATTAAGCAAGTTATTTCATCGGAGCGCGCTTTGCGGCTAGGAACGAAATGATTTGGGCGGGAACAATAGAAAAAAAAAATCAATAAATTAAGAGAAAGGGGGAGACAAATATTCAGAGATCATCGGCTTCCTGCCGTGAATCACTACCAAATTGCTTGCTCTGGGTTCATTTAATATTTCAAGGCTCTGCTGCGTCGACTGGCGGATTTTGTTTTCGTCTTGTGTGTGCGTGACCATTTGCAGAAGGATTTTAAGGAGCGCTATTTGGTTTTTCTTTTACTTTTTCTTTTCTTTTTTTTTCTTTTTTTTTTTTTTAAAAAAAACATTCTGATTGCAAAACGCGACAAAGGATCCCCAAAACAAAAGAGTTCTTGCGCAGGTCAGGACGAATAACTTTGATAATATCAAGTTACAGTTAATGAAACAGCTGCACGCCATAAATATTACATAATCTGAAAAAAAGAATATACTAGGTTGGTGCAAAAATAATGTCGTTTTTCTTTTGAAGTTGAACGTCAAAAAACGACATTATTTTTGCACAAACCAAATAGTTAACTCTTGGCACAGAAAGGGATTACAAAGTAGGTTTTGAAACGGCGGTCCTTGTACAATCACCGAAGTTAAGCAACGTTGAGCCTGCTTACTACATAGATGGGTGACCGCTTGAGAATACCAGGGGCTGTAATATTTGAACTACATGTGATGTAATGAGCTTACGGCAGTTCTAGTGCGATCACCGAAAGTTAAGCAACGTCGAGCCTGGTCATTTTCCTAGATGGGTAACCGCTTGGGAATGCCAGGTGCTGTAAGCTTGGATATGCGGGAGATGTAATGAGCTTACGGCCATATCATCTTAAAACACCGGTTCTAGTGCGGTCACCGAAGTTAAGCAACGTAGATCCTGGTCCGTATCTAAGATGGGTGCCCGCTTGAGACTACCAGGTGTAGTAAGATTGGATGTATGGTGATGTAATGAACTTAAGGCCATATCATGTTGAAGCACTGGTTCCAGAGCGGTCACCGAAGTTAAGCAACGTCGAGCGTGGTTAGTATCCTAGATGGGTGACCGCTCGAGAATACAAGATGCTGCAAGCTTTGAGATGTGGGTGGTATAATGAGCATAGGTCTATATCATATTAAATCCTCGATTCCCGTACGATCAACAAAGTTAAGCAATATTGAGTCTGCTCAATAACTAGATAGGTGACCACTTGAGAATGCGAGATGCTATAAGCTTGGATGCGTGAGCCGTGTAATGAGCTTATGGCCCTATAACGTTGAAACATTGGTTATCGTACAGTGACCGAAGTTAAGCAACGTTGAGACTGGTTTGTAGCTAGATGGGTGGCCGCTTGAGAGTACCAGGTGCTGTAAGCTTAGATGGGTGGTGTAATGAGATTACGGTCATATAACGTTGAAACATCGGTTATCGTACAATCACTGAAGTTAAGTAACTCAAGCCCGGACAGTATCTAGATGGGTGACCGCTCGGGTGTAACAGGTGCTGTGAGCTTGGATTTTCGGGTTGTATAATAGATAAGGTTGTATAAGTTCACGGAATTGGAAACAGAAGAGCTGAGTTCCTATTCCTATTCCCTTGTAACTTGATGATTGCGTTTAGCATGAAACAATTTGTCGCCTCTGAGGGCTGACTTCAGTGTTCTCTTAGATCATGACTGATGCTAACCTCCAGTAGAGGAACTCGTTGCGTCTCCTGGGTCTAACGTTCTGGCTAGCTCAGCTGCTAAAAAAGTCGACCCACTGTGTCCTACAAGTCTACCATTCGTCCATATTTAGAATAATGCTGCCACATATGGCCCGGTGCTCCTGATATTTACCTTGAGCTTCTTGATAAAATTCAAAGAAGAATCAGCAATATTATAGATCCTGATCTGGCGTCTCGGCTTCAGTCATTTTTCTCACCGCTGTAAGGTTACTTCTCTGTGCCTTCTTATAAATACTTTCATGGTAATTGTTCGGACGGCCTCTTCACTATGGTACCCCAGACATTTTAAGTGTAAGCGCAGTACTAGACAGACGTCGAGATGTCATCATTTTACTGTTGACTTGGCTAAATGTAGCCGTAAGTTCTATGCTAACAGTTTCTTCTCTCACACTTCTCGCTTGTGGAACTCCCTTCCGGCTCCATGTTTTCCAGCCAAATTTAATTTTCAAATATTTAAATGCAATGTCAATCGCTATCTACTGTCGTCCTGATTACTCTTTACTCTTCCCGCTCATTATTAATGTTTCTGTTTCTAATTCTTCCACACCTAGTAACCCCTTGTGTCTTAGTGGCTTTAATGCCTTTCTTATGGAACTCCCTTCCGTCTACATGCTTTCCAGGAAATTTTAATCTTCAAATATTTAAATGCAATGTCAATCGCTATCTACTGTCGTCCTGATTACTTTTTACTCTTCCCGCTCATTAATGTTTCTGTTCCTAATTCTTCCACATCCTGTAACCCCTTACGTCCTAGTGGAAGTACTGCCTTGCTTGTGGTGATACCGATTGCATATATATATATATATATATATATATATATATATATATATATATATATATATATATATATAGTACGATGTTGTCTAAATGACGCAAAAATGAAAATAACATTGGCATCTTACTTTAACACTTTAACATGTCCTTTCAGGACGTAGGCGATCATGGCTCTCCACCTCCCCCTATACATTGCAGCTCTCAACAAGTTCCTTCTCTGTGCTTCCTCCCCCAGAACACGTTCTGTCATCCACTTCCTTAAGCCCGCTAGATATGTTACGCGTTGTTTTCCCTTGTTTTTCTTTCCCTGTATTCGACACGTGAGTGTCAGTTTCTCCAGGCCCTCCTTCCTCATTAAGTGTCCCAGGAACTTCAGCTGCCTCTTCCTGATATTAAGTGTAAGCCTCCTCCTTGTTTGTAATTTCTCTAAGATCTTATCGTTGCTCTATGATATCCTTAGCATCCTTCTGTAGAACCACATCTCCGTCGCATCGAGTCTTTTCTTCATTTTTGAGGAAATCGTTCGCAGCCCTAAAGGACAGACGTCCCGTAACAGTTCTGTATTCTTTTCTTTGTTACCAAAAATATTCTTCTGTCTCGCATTACAGCTTTTGGAATGTGTCCTTGACCATCCCAATACGCCTACGGATCTCAGTGTCGCACTTACCATCCTCTGTTCAGACGCTTCCCAGGTATTTAAACTTCCGACTCTGCTAGTGTTCCCAAACTTTGGATCGCATTTCGGGATCACCCTCTTACTGAAAACCATGCACTCCCTCTCTTTGTAATTTATACTTAGTCCCTTCTTCTCACTCATTTTCCAAACCTCCCCACAAGGCGGGATGTGGCACAAGACCGGTTTTTACGTGAATTCTGTGCTCGTAGGCTCGGACAAAAAATCCCGGTAAACCCCGCATACACCGGGTGGGGTTTGTCTTCGTCCCCAGACGAAACTCTGCCCGTAGGTATAGCCTCGCCTGCGTTCCTCTCAACCCGAAGGCAGAGAGTTCGACGTGCCTGTCGCTAGCCTGACAGCGAACTGCCTGGCTCCAAACGGCTGTTTAGTCAAAGAATGTCGAATGTTTCCATAAGATATCAACGTTGCTGACACGCTTGGTCCATGATATCCTTAGAAGTACTCTGCCCAGGTTTTGGAATGTGTCCTCGGCCATCTTAATACGCCTACAGTTCTCGTACTTACCGTCCTCTGTCCAGACGCTGCGTCTGCTTGATTCTAGCGTTCCCGACCTGCACATCGCATTTCGGGCTCATCCTCTTACTGATGACCATACACTCCATCTTCTTGTAGTTTATACTTAGTCCTTTCTTCTGACTCTCCTTCGCTACCTTCTGTAGGAGAGTTTATAATTTTATTTTCGCGTCTATCATATTTACCAAAATTGCACATAAATATCTTTGAATACTAAAGAGTAAATTTATTCGATAAAATCTTCTTCAACCACGTCCTCTAGACAACTTCGGAATCACCTGCAATACATCTGAGCGGCCTTTTTGTTTAAGTTGGCGAATGCTATCATAATCCTTGCTTTCAGTATATCTTTGGTGTTACAAGGAGATTTGTTGGTTTCTCGGTCAACTCCGTCGCACACATAATAATCAAGGCGGTTACAGTCTTCGGAGAGAGTAGGTGGTCACATGTAAGAGGTTATATGGTCGCAGAAATTGTCTGACAGCCAAGACTGGGTTCTGCTTGTGTAACATGGTGCAGCGACCTGTTACCAGAAATAGAGTTTCCAGCCGCCACACGCTTGACCCAGGCCAGAACTTCCTCCTCAAGGCGTTTAATGTAGGCCTCATCAACAAATTCGGGTATTATTTTCTTATCAGAACAATGAGTTCTCCGAGCGGCCGTACATTCGTAATCGCCATTAGATTCATGAATCCCTTTACGAATCCTCTGCACTGTCCTCAGAGTAACACCAAAACACGCTGAAATATTTCCACATTTCTCTCGGAATGTATGGCGTCAGGGTGCTCTTTATCTCACAGACGGGGCACAACTGACCCTGTGAGGTCGAAAGGATTGAAAAACAGACAACACGCATGCGTGAAATTAAAAACATAAAAAACATAAAATG
>OZ010611.1:11134758-11264758 GCA_963932145.1 Acanthosepion lycidas
ATATATATATATATATATATTCTTCTTTTGCATAAATTAAGTCATATTTATGATCGTTTGAGGTTTCAAAGGTATTGATATTCAAATCATGATTTTGTATTTTCTGTGAAGGAATATATTTTACTTCCAGTTTAACTTTAATGACAAATCTTCATCTTTCTCGATTTGTTCATAACTTGCTTGTTAACCATCACTCAATGATGTGGTAAATATTACTGGCACAAGGCTAGAAATACTGTGCACCTAGTATGGAATGTACTTACTACAATAGTAATAGTCTATGAGATTGGCTTGTTAACCATCACTCAATGATGAGGCAAATCATATTGCTATATATTCAGATTAGCCTTGTCTGGCACAAGGCCATAAGTACGAAGCACCGTCAAATTTATTGTATTTAACCTATTATTCTGAAAATGGAGTTTGATATTACTTTTTTATTTTGTTTATTAATAAAAAAAAACTAGTAACATCCGGGCATTAGATTCTGAGAAATAGATAAAAATATTGAAAACTGATGCATGTACGAATAATTTTGTCGTTGACTATCTATCTATCTATATATATATATATATATATATATATATATATATATATATATATATACTGAGTGCGACAGCAAATTTGTCCAAAACGTGTAACAGCAAAAATTGCTTCATCCCTTCAATAATCTCCTGGGTGAAACCTTCTCTACCCTACAAAAAAAATAAAAAAATAAAAATAACATTTACCAACCCGCCTACACAATAATTTTGGACCTGGATTCCCGAACAGGCCAACCCATGTACAGCTGAAAAAAGTTAATAGATAAATAAAACGTGGAAACTTTTTTAAACAAAAGTAATTGAAAACGACTGATTTTTTTTTTTCACTTAATACGAAACCAACAGCTGGATGGCATATATAGAAGGTAGGTGGAAAGAAATTCCCTATTGAAAAAAAACTTAGCTTTTGTTAATATCACCACATTTGCATGAAACAAAATATATTGTGATCCCTAAACAATTTCATGGCAAATTCCTGTTTTTATTTCATAGTGTAGTCAAGAATGGCACAACGTCTGACACTGCATGAGCGCGATCAGGTAGCATCCCGTTACGAAATATGGCAGTCCGCAGTACATGTACAGAGATGATGGCGCAGTTTCCAAGGATCGCGTTCTTCAGTCGATGCCAAAAACATCTGAGATTACCATTGAAAGCAAATGAGTAGGAAAATCTATGGCAGATACACACAGATGCGGTCGTCCTTCAGCATCCAGATTGAGAGAAAATATGCAAAAGGTAGGATTTTAACACTTTCCTAAACTTCTTCAAATTAAAACAGGTTTTATGGAAATCGACAAATAATTAAAAAATTAATTAACAATTTTAAATATAGAAATTCTTTCCACTGATGTTACATATATGTATCTAAAACAGGTGTAAAAGCAAAACTGCCTATTTGTTAGATCAAAATCTAAGCCGTTGTATCTTAGAAATGATTAAAGATATCTTACTGGAATTCTCTAACACTAATGAACTTTGAGCAAGAAGAATACATAATTATTCTTCAAGCTTAACTGAAGAATCGTGATGAAATCGATCAAACATGATATGTTCATCATTAATTAATCATAACTAAGGATTGGAACCTCATGAAAGATTGAAATTAAGTTCAAATATATATATATATATATATATATATATATATATATATATATATAATTCCAGGATCCTTTTCTAACTTATTCACGATGAACTTCGCCCTCTCTAACCTTCAAAGTTTCTGTCCTGGTGTAACAAGGTGCCTCACGCGTTTCAGGTACGATTTCTTTTTCAAATCTTTTTTCACTGCTGTTTGGACTGTCGAAGCTGAAACACTTCTATTACATGCCAAACATCTAATGGACTGAGTTGGATCTTTTCTAATTGATCTGTTTATTTCTTAGTTGTGACCTCCTGAGCCCTTTTCCCTCTCTACTGTTCCCTCTTCTTTTAACATTATTCAGCGTATGCTTCATGGTTCTTGAATGAACTTTGAAGATAGAAGCCAGTGTATGAATGTTTGTACTATTACTGAAGGCCTGAATTATTTTTTCTAACACGTTTACTTAGTTAAGAAGTCAAAACGATTTTAACATGTTCTCTTTCTAGCTGAATAACCCAAAAGGTTTTTTTAGTGATATCTATTTCAAAAGTTTTCAAAACGACAAAACATCTGAAAACCTGTGAAAAAAGTTAGTTGTATTTATAGATATTAAACATTTTGTCGGATGGACAATTAGGCTGTTACATCCGGTATATATATATATATATATATATATATATATATATATATATATATATATATATATATATATATAAAAATATAATTACATATATATATATATATATATATATATATATATATATATAAAAATATAATTATATATATATATATATATATATATATATATATTTAAAAATATAATTATATATATATATATAATTATATTTTTAAATATATTATCATCACAACGGCGAAATTCCCATGTTTCAAAACTGAAACTTCAATTCAAATTCAATAATAAAAATTAAACTTAAAATATAAAGTCCCGTTCTCTTATGAAGCGATGCTAAGAATAACTTATTTGAAACTGATTTACTAAATTTATAATTCCAGACAAATTTGATATTTTGAGATGTTGGGGTTAAGGAAAATTTAATCTTTCTTATTTTAGGGATGTTAAGATTTAACTTATTTAGAAAACTAATGTGTTGTAGCTATCAAGTCGGTCAATTCAATGTGAGGCCTGGCGCATCTGTCTATTGGCGCAAACTTCTTTTTTTCAAGTAGAAATTTGTAGGAGTGTCTATGTTCCAACACATCATCTGGGTTCATTAGCAATACATTTGGCATTTTAATTTTTTATTTAGTTTTTACATTTATATAAATTTCGGTGTTGCAAAGATAATATATTTTTAAAAAGCAATTATAATATTATGCTCTACTGTTGTATCAGGAACTGTTTTAAGAAATAAAAATAAATTCTGAACACTCATTTTTCTTTCATATTATTTTAATATATATATATATATAAATATATATATATATATATATATATATATATATATATATATATATTAGGTTGGTGCAAAAATAATGACGTAATAATGTCGTTTTTGACGTATTTTTTAACATCACAAAACGACGTTATTACGTCATTATTACGTCATTATTTTTGCACCAATCTAATATATATATATATATATATATATATATATATATATATATATATATATATATATATATATATATATGTATTATCTTGGATATTTGCACATATACGTGTTTTTGTGTACGTGTTTACGCCCCATTTTGTTCATCACTCGATTAATTCCAATCGACCTTCTATGTTCCATTGAACCCAAGCCTTTCATTACCATTTTAAGTCATTTATAAACTATTAATTGTACTTTTTTTGTATCTGCCTTAATCGTACAAAAATAATAAAAAAGTAAAAAAAGTAGAAAGAATTTTTTATTACTTCTCCGGCATTCTTCTGACTAATCAGTGTGCAGTTATCTTAAAAAAATAATAATAAATAATTAAAAAAAAAAGACCTAGAAATAAAAAAAAATCACCAATTACCCAGTACCATTGTTTTAGACTCATACCAAATTAGCCATTAAATTAAAATTTCCGGAGGTCGTCCCGTAGGGTGGTGGTGGTTGCAAGATGTAAATTTCGACTCACCTTCTGCCTCGTTTCGTTTTGTTCAATCAGGGCTAGAGAGAATTTAAGAGAGTAAAGAAGAAGGCAAATTGAAAAATTTATTTTAGATTGATACTCGTTTGAGCAGACGACTTCCAATGGCGGGTGAATAAAACGGTTTAAAATTAGTTTACGGGATTCGTTTTATGGGCGACACACCCTTGGCGGCCATATTGAGCGAAAAGATCTCGTTAGGAATAAAATAGTCCCCTTTAAGTCTTTTTGCATAACTTTTCTCTTGGCTTAACGTAGGAATACGTTCTCCTCATTAGCTCGATTTTTTTGTTTTTTTATACTTCATCACACACATACAAACGCACATACACACACACAAACACAGAAACAAATGCACACACATACATACATCCATGCATATACATATACATACAGACGTGTTTTGATTTCTCGGATAAGGAGCGCGTCGACGGACAAGTAAAGTCTGAATAGTGCTATTAACCACAGACCTTTCTCCGATTTTTGAACTAAACATATCAGCTCAGTTTTCTATACTGACGCAAACAAAGCAATTTTAAAAGAAAGGAATGGATTTTTTTATTTATTTATTAATCTGACAGATTTTTATTACTCAAGAATTATTTTTAGCAGAGAGCACATATTTTTCTAATTTTCTTTTTGAATATTCAGGCCGGCAGACGAAAATAAATAAGATATTAAATAATAAATAAAATGATAAATAAAATTCACTAAAAATAGCGTTAGAGTAAAATATAATTTACAAAAAAAAAAAAAAAAAAATGGCATTAAATTATTAATTTAGAAAGAAGATAGATATGTTTTTAAAAGAGAAATAAGTGCTGTTTAAATCGAATAGCAAGGGAGTTAACTCGGCAGTTATATATATGCATATATAACATAATATATATATATATATATGATAAAATATAGTTTTAAGGTATGCTATATTTATGGGCTAAAATGCTCACTATATCAGGGATAGGCCATATATAAATATAAAAGTGGACATTGAAGTTAATATCCAGGGGCAACAGTCTGTTTCATGCTATATGCAATCATCAGGAGAAAAATTGCGCTTAGCATGAAATAGCATGTCCAATTATATATATATATATAGATCAGGAATGTTTACTTAATTTTCTCGCCTCTAAAACATCAATCGCCATCTTCAGTTTCATGTTAAACGCAATCGTCATGATAACGATTGAACTTAGCATTAAATGGCATGCCCATTTATATATTCAGTTCTATGGAGTAAAGTTTGTATGACTCATATCCATACAACTGAATATGTTAGCTCTATCGCTGATATTGAGCGCTTTCATTAAGTACCGCGCATATATCTATATATCTATATCTATCTATATATATATGCATGTATGTATATATATATATATATATATATATATATATATATATATATATATATATATATATATATATGTATACACCCAAAGAGATCCTTATATGTAACTGTTTCATCAATAGCAAAGGGATAATGTCATTAGAACGCAGGTGGTTACAGAGAGTGAAAAACGATGAGAAGACTTTAGATTGGGTGGGGGGATAAATATGTTTTTAAAACTGCTGCTTAGATCGAATAGCAAGGGATTTAACTCGGCAGTTATATATATATATATATATATATATATATATATATATATATATATATATGAAGAAAAATATACAGAAAAAACAAACAAAAATCATGATTTATGAAGCAGGCATAATATCCATCTCACGCACGGTGAATACTAGACCTGGCTTCTTTAGTATTTCCCCTTTTCTAGCGAGATTAATGCTCGACAAGCGTACATATAAATTTTAGATCAAAATAGAATTCTTTTCATTTTTCATTTTTCATTCAAAATACTCAAATTTTAGGAATACGTTTTGAAAGCGTCGCCCATTTGACGACAACGTGACCATGTTTAAAACGGAACGATGATCAGATAAAACTTTCAGTTATCTGTTTGGATAAGTCTTGTTCTTATGTCCATCGTCTTTGTCATGTTGAATTGATAATGTTAATTATATTTTATGAATATGTCCTGAAGATGGTTTATTAGACCGAAACGTCCGACGTTGACATTATATTAACATTAAAACAGCATAATTGCATATAAGGATTTTTGTTTGTTTTTTCCCGTATATTTTTCTTCATACTGTCGGATCTATATCCATATATTTGCTCACACACACACACACACACACACATATATATATATATATATATATAACATAATATATATAATATATATGATAAAATATAGTTTTAAGGTATGCTATATTTAGGGGTTAAAATGCTCAATATCAGCGATAGAACATAAATATAAAAGTGGACATTGAAAGAGGCAGCAGTCTGTTTCGTGCTAAAAGCAATCATCAGCCATATCTATCTATCTATCTATCTATATATATATATATATATATATATATATATATATGAAGAAAGAAGAGTAAGATATATAATCTGGTGTTCTTATTGACTTTTTTTTTACAAAATAGTGCTCAATGTAAATTTACAGAGCATCAATTGAATCCAAAATTCGCTTGAGGATGAAATAGAACTAATGTTTTTAATTTAATTGCAACATTAAATTCGATGCTTTTAGCTTCTATTTTTGAAACGTGTGTATTACCAGTAATACATTTTGAAGAAAACATTATTACTGGCAATACATTTTTAGAAATAATATTATCAGCAATTAAAATCTTGCCGTTATTCAGTTATGTACCATTCGTGATACACGTGTAGGCGATCATGTATCTTTCGATACATGAGTGACGAGGCAGATTTTTCCCCGCAAAAGGTTTCTATTTCTTTCTACGGTAGACCAGATGTCATCAAAGGCTAGAGAACTCAGTCTGTCCTACGGGATGGAGAAGAAGTGGATTCAACCTTTTCCCAAAGGTATTAGCACGTAAGTGAATGTTATGGATTCGACTGGAATTCGAACTCGGCTCTGCTGATTCCTCAATCCGAGCCGCTATCCATTACTCCACAGTTACCTCCTTGCCAGTATTAAATAACTCAGTAAGATTGATATGCGATAAAACTAACCAAACATATACCGATACCATAAGCAACAATAACAACAAAAAGAGAAAAAAGTGAATTGGCTTGACTATATACTCCAAAACACAGATTAAAAATCTGTAATTTGAAAGCTTAGAATTTTAGCGTCTTCTCTTCTTCATGCGCATGTGTATTTACATCAAGGTAAACATCACTTTAGTCTGATAAATTCCAAGAGAAATACACGTCAAGCGCATTTTTTTCCACTTTGTCATTAATTTTCCTCGTGTTGCTCTGGTGTATAAAAATGTATATATAATGTTCTCTCATATAACCTAAGTCAAGTCAAAAATAAATGACAAATGCATTAAAAGACTTTTATAATAATAATAATAATAATAATAATAATAATAATAATAATAATAATAAATACATTCTGTTAAAATAACTTTTCTTTCACCTTGCCACCGCTGACGTAATCTTGCAAGCAAGAGAAAGATTCCTTATAAACGGGGGAAATATTTAAAAAAGAACAACACATAAAGACAGTATGCAACATCATTTAAAATGTTCGAGGAATGAACATTTTCCAGTTGGTCTGATCGATGACACAAATAAGAATTTCGCATGACAGCCCTGAAGATCTCTGTTCCATCTCTCTTCAGAACGGCACCAATCGGAAGCAAAGAATTTGAAGTGGGGCTTGTAAGGCTTTATTTGAAAGATTCCATGGTCAACTCTTCCAGTAAATGTGACAGATGCTTGCACCAAAATGCAGCATCTTGGCATTTGGTGCCATCTTTGGTAATGTCTTTAGAAGTCGAAGCAGACGGCTAGGAGCCTTATTTGCAGATGCGTATTTTTTTTTGTCTTTTGTACTGGTTTTATGAGCTTCAGGAAGAAAAACGTGTGTCATGGTTTCTTTCGCTTGATTTTATCAGTCGTGAGCAATGTTTTTCAACCCTGCTTTTTTATATCACGACACATTTGAACTTGTAGTTAAACTTCCGCAGCATACTTAATTTTTTTTCTTCTTTTTTTGTGCCGTGTCCTTTCAGGACGCAAGCGGTCATGGCACTCCACAACCTCCTGTCTCTTGTAGCTCTTAAAAAGTGTTGACCTTTTGCTATTTCTCCCAAAATCTTTTCTGAGATCCATTTGCTCAAGGTTATTAAGTATGTTACGTTCTGCTTTCCTCTCTCTTTCCCTCTATACGTCATGTGAGTGTCAGATTTTCGAAGCCTTCTTTCCTCATTTCACCCCCCCCCGAAATTGCAACTGCCTCTTTCTGGTGTTAAGTGTAAATATTCCTTTTTGTTTCAATCTTCTCCAAAACTTCGCTGTTGCTCACATGTTCGGTCCATGGCATCCTCAGCATCCTTCTGTAGAACCACATTTCTGTTGCTTCAGGACTCTTTATCCAGCATTCGCTTCCATACGGGAGGACAGATATCACGTAACAGTTCAATACTCGTTTCTTTGTTTCGAACGATATTTTTCTTTCTCTTAATACTCTGCTTAGCTTTTGGAATGTGCCTCTGGTCATCCTAATATGTTTACGGATCTCAGTGTCGCACTTTCCGTCCACTGCTAAAACCTTTCCCAGATACTTTATACTTGTTTGATTTTAGTATTCCCGATTTGTAATTTGCATTTTCGGCTCACCCTTTTGCTTATACCCATGCATTCGGTCTGCTTGTAGTTTATACTTAGTCCTTTCTTCTTGCTTTCTTTCGCTATCAACTGTAGGAGATTTTGTAGTTTCCCTATCTTCTATCGACGCCGAGTCATCAGCATATAACTTACATGATAATGATGAAAAAAGAGGGAAAATAGCTTATACTTTTTATTATTTATTTATTAACACAAAACAATTTATGACAATTTGGAATAAAAAAGATAATTAAAATTAAAAAAATAATAATAATATAAGAATCCCTCGATTAATGCGTATTCGATTAATGCATTTTCGATTAATGTTTACTAACTAAAATTCGATTATTGCATCTATAATAATTGATTAGTGCGGTAAAACAGTCTTCAGTTTAACTATTGTAATACAAAATTGATTTTTTTATAGTTACCGATTAATTAAATTTTTATGCATTTTCGATGTGGAGATTAGTCGCACTAATCGAGGGATTCTTGTATTTTCGTTGATATCAAAATTCTAAAAACACGGGTTGAAAAAAGTAAAACATCTCGGATATATAGACAGGCTCTGAAGAAGGCTGGGGCGTACAACGACCGAAGCATCGTGAATATGGCGACAAAGATGAGGTCTTTTCTTTCTCCTAATACTCTGCTTAGCTTTTGGAATGTGCCTCTGGTCATCCTAATATGTTTACGGATCTCAGTGTCGCACTTTCCGTCCTTTTTCCCCCAGATACTTAGAGTTTTATATTTATTTGATTTTAGTGTCCCCGATTTGTAATTTGCATTTTCGGCTCACCCTTTTGCTTATAATAAATAATAATTCGAGCATCCCTTGAATGAAATTATGAAGGAACAGCCCGCCGTTCAAGTCTGTCTGTTTATGTTTCAAGTTTTCGACTTCTGTCAATCAATGTCAAAAATGTCACGTAGATTTTGTCATATGTTTGCCCAAAGCACAAGACATCACTTGTTCTTCTTCTATATGCGGCACCCATTCAGTTAATGACTCTACCCAACGTCCTATTCTTAGTAAGGTTTTGCCTTTAATATCTCTCCTAATACCTGTCAGTCATTCACAAATGCTCTTTAGGTACGTTACATGCTGATTACGGTTAACCCTAGACTTGAACAAGTTAAGATTGTAGTGATCGGGGAACCATCCTCTTGGGAGTCAGTTCCACAGAACAGTAGGAAGAAGCTGTTTGAATGGACCTTATTTCTCACCGATGGAATACGGAATAAATGTCAGTGGTTTGCTACAATGTCTTTCAAAAGATAGCAACAACTTAAATGGTTATCACATATAACTGATCCCCGTCCTTCTCCGTGTCCTTTCCTCAAACAACCCTCTTTACTCTTGCTCTCACTTTCTGTAACCCCATGGGTGCGAGTGGCATTCCCGCCTTGCTTGGGGCGAGATGCTTAAAAAAAGAAAAGAAAGTAATATTCGATTAATGCGCTTTCGATTAGTGTCTATCTTTTTATCTACACATTAGCCGCATCGATCATCGGATTATTGTATTGATTTTACCGTTTAATATAATTCAACGAAACAATTTATGACAATTTGAAATAAAAAGATAATTAGAATTAATAATAATACAAGTATCCCTTGAATAAAAGTATGAAGGAACAGCCCGCCATTCAAGTCTGTCCATATATGTTTCAACTTTTCGACTTCTGTCAATCAATATCAAAAATGTTACGTAGATTTGTCATATGTTTGCCCAAAGCACAATATATCACTTGTTTTTATTCTATATGCGGCATCCCTTCAGTATTTTGGTCGATAATGAGTCTCCCCAACCTCTTGGTAAGGTTTTGCCTTTAATATCCCTCCTAGTAACTGTCAATCAGGAAGAGGCAGTTGGTACAGATAGCCTGGGAAGATAATTGTCAGCGCTAGACTCGAACAGGTTAAGATTGAAGTGATCGGGAAAACATACTTTTGGGAGTCAGTTCCACAGAACAGTAGGAAGAATCTGTTCGAGTGGAATGTAGTTCCTCTGATCACTTTCCGTGAAAGTATCGATAGACCAGCGACAGGCTTGCCACTTTCCGCTTGTGGTGGGAACGTTGTAGGGGGGAGAATCATTCGTCACCCACAAAGGCTTGGAGACGCTTTTAGAATCTATCAAGGGTGGAAAGTACTCCATTTAGGACCTGATCTGGCTCTTGTAAAGCTAGAGTATAATGTGGCACCCTGCATTTTTAGAAAGACTAAAAAGAGATATTCATAGAAATATGATTTAATTTTTATTCGGTTTATTAACCAGTTGTTAGTTATTTAGAAACGAAGAATAATTGAGTTTTGAGAATAATTCTCTAACTGTATTTAGGCGATCCAAAGAGAAGAAGAAAAAAAAATAATAAAAAGAAAGAGAAAGAGGAATAGATGATACAAAACCCGGTCATAAGTAAAACTAAGACAAGACAGGTGTCAAAATATATCAGGTCAAATTACCTGACCGAAATCCAGGGAAATAGAAATTGTTATATTTGGTTGAAGAAATAGAGTTTGGAGATAATGAAATAAAACAAAAAGAAGAGGAAAGACAGAAACATAATACGAGACCAGGTCGTAAGCGAAAACACACACGTACGACCAGCACCTAACACGTGTCAAAATTATCAGGTCAAGCACTTGAACTAATTCCGTGTCCGCGTAGGATGGAAGTTTTGTTAAGGTTGGCTGAAACAATAAAGATTTTTTTGAACAATGAAAACGAAATTTTAATCGGAGGAAAGGTGTTTTTTGTGTTGAGGTGGTGACCGGTGGAACTGTATACAGATTCTGACCTGTTAAAAATTGAAACCCCACGATGATGAAGTGGAGACATTTTCAATTCAGATAATTAAGATTTTTGACTATCAGGTCTGACCAAAAACAAAGAAGGAAAGAAAACGATTGTCTCGGCTCACAGATAGCGCCAATATTCTTTCCTGAAGTCACATCTAATTAGCGGCAGGCTGTTTTGACAGAACCCAGGTGAGAAAAAGCCAAGATTATCATTTTTCGTACGTGTGAAAAAGGCCAAATTAGATTTTGTTTTTTTTTAGAACAAGAACGATGTAAGCCACGCCCGATTGGAGACGGGAGGCGTCCCACCACAGTCTCATTAGCCGAAAGCGGTCACGTGATATGCGGAAAGAGGAGGGAGAATGCTCGATCAAGAACCATTGGTCGAAAACGGTCACCTGACATACGAGAGACCGGGAGAGATGGGTATGCGTCTTCCCCCCCAGAGGCACTGTGAGGAAGTAGGGGTGAAAATAATAGCGATAATGGGAAATCAGAACTAATGCGACTTTTGGGATTATCGAGAGAGCCCTGACGCCGACAGACCCACCCCGGTTTGCTGCGGCGTCAATAAAAGCAGGACCCCAATCGACAAAAGATGAGTTCAGCCCCGGACGGCAGCGAGAAGAGATCACCTCGGACGGCGGGGGGGTTGCGGCTGGGTTGCGGCGGGGGGGTCCTTCCAGCCCAAGTCGAAAACAAGAAATCCTTCCAGCCCAAGTCGAAAACAAGAAACCCTTCCGGCCGAAGTCAAAGACAAGAGAAGTTCTATCTAAGTCGACGAAGAAGAAGATTACTCGAAAGCCGCGGAGAAGTTGCAGCCAAGTCGAAGACAAGGCCAAAGAGTTACTGGACGGAAGAAGAAGAAGAAGTTAAAATCAAGCCCAGCCGAGAACAGAATTCGACCCAACCAGATCGAAGTGAAGAAATACAACTCAAGTCGAAGAGAAGAATCAACTGCGAATGATTGATAGAAATTAGCCCCAGTGTCGAACTAAACCACACTCCGACATACACAATTCTAGAGAGTAGACAATTCGAAATCGTTAAGTTGTATGATGGAAGCTTGGTGCCATAGTCCACAGAGTGGGTCGGGAATGAGAACAGTTTTTCTTTATGTAACGGACATTAGATATAAAAGGTTGTCACCCTTTTTTTATCAGTAATTTTTTGTCTCGTGAGTTTTTTTTTTCTTTTACTTGTGTTTTGCCACCCCCGTCGGACTCAACTTGCATACGGCCCAATCCCTGCTGGTCCCGTCTGTCTAAGATCTAAACACAGCGTGGGTAGACAGACCGGAGATCAGTACAGTTGCTTTAGCAACCAGGTATAGGAAGCGGGTTGGGAAAGGCGAGGCTGGTGATCATCTAACCAAGAGGTTGGAGCGGCACGCTTGGAACCAGGAGGAGCGACCAGGAGGAGCGACGTCACAGTTGGCGCCGTAACCAAAGGATTCGACCCTGGGCCAGGTGTGTACCCGTCACAATTGGTGCCGTGACCAGGATCAACCCTGAGACAGCCGCGTCACGTCACGTCACATCGATCGACCGCCGTTGCTGAAAATTCAGATAGAACTCAAAACAACCGGGACCGAAAGGAACAAGAACAGAATCGTCTGCAAGGTAGGACACCTTATTTTATTTCCCAACCTCGATTGTTGCTGCATAGATTGTCTTTCTCTGTAGACATGTCGGACTATGATTCGGATAGAGCAGTTGGGGGTGAAGAGGAAGTAAGGCGGGGGTTTTCAGTGGATTTAAGGAAGCTGTTAGGTGGACCGAGGGTCCCAGTATTTGATGGCAGCGGGAAGGAGTTTAAAAACTGGCTGGCAATCCTTGAGAAGAGCCGAATCATCTACGAGCTTTCGGACCAAGAAACCCTGTATTTGGCATACGATGCCACAAAGGGAAAAGCGTCTGAGTTCGTGAGGGGGCTCTTGGAAAATCAACCCTGCTTGTCTTGGGAAGAGATAAAAAGACTGCTAACCAAAGAGTTCGCCGACGAAGGTACGGCCATAGAGGCCATGAGGGCCCTTTTAAAACTGACACAGCTACGGGATGAAACCCCGGGAGAATTAGGGACCCGAGCGGGGAAGCTATCATCGTTGGCATTCCCTGAAGTGGTCAGGGATAATGTAGTTATGCAGGCCCAACTGGCGGACCTGTATATAGAGGCGCTGAGCGACGAGCGTGTTCGTCACGACGTACTGAAGGAAGGACCGCTCAGACTGTCGGCAGCGGTGGAGCTGGCCAGGGAGAGCCAGGGCGTGTGGGATAAAGTGAAGAGGTGTGGGAAGAAGCAGATGCCAAGTCAGGAGGCTGGAAAGAGGGGGGTAGGCGGAAGACCCCCCCACGTGGAATCAGAGGGTTAAGGATGAGGTGGATCGGGCAGAATTATGGGAGGAGGACCCCAATAGAAAAGCATGGTCGACCAGGCATGGCTTTTATAAGCCCACGCCGGGTCGATACGGGCTGGTCTGCTGGACCTGTGGGCACGAGGACCACAGGGCGGCGGAATGTCCGACGAAGTGGGGGTTACCCCCAGACTTCGATCAGGACAGATGCACCAGGTGTGGTAAGAAAGGACACCTGGCTAAGTGGTGCGGGCTGAGGAAGGGTGCCCCACCGATATTAACAAAGAAGGCTGAGCCCAAGAGACCGGCCCAGGGAAAAGCCAGCGGGCCACCCCGGAATTAAGAGGGAGGGTGGCCCAGTTAAAAAGAAGAGAAATAAAAACTTGGACCAGTGGACGGGCGAACCGCTTGAATAGAGGACGGGTTCCCCCGGGAATAGACACAAGGCCAACCCAGTTGAAAAGGAAAAGAGCAAAATGTTGGACATGTGGTCGGGCGGGCCACTTTGCGGCAAGCTGTCCAACAAGAAGGTGCTGGTTTTGCAGGAGGCCAGGACACCTGAAGAGAAACTGTATCCTTAGAAACGAACGCGGGAGACCGGGAGAGGTCCGGCCGGGGTCGCCCAGGTGCAGGGGGCGCAGAACTCCACCTCATGAGAAAAATGAAGGTGATTTATTACTACCGGCACCCATGGCTGGGTTGACCCAAGGGTGGGGACCCAGGAAGAAGAAAGCTCAAGTGTTCTCTTCGCTAACGCAAGAGAAAGAACTATCCTGTAGAGCAGAGATAGGGGGTAGGGAGATGAGGGCTCTGGTGGACACAGGAGCATCTGTGTCATTGATGAGAGAGGAAACATACAGGCGGGTGAAACGGAAGAGAAGGTTACGGGAAGCGGACATAGAGATCACGCAAGCAGATGGAGCCCCCCTGAAGATAAAAGGGATGGTGAGGCTCCCGGTGAGGATTGGGAAAGTAAAAAGCACCCAAAATTTTTACGTAACCCCCGACCTGTGTACGGAGGCAATCTTGGGAGAAGATTGGCTCCGGAGCCAGAGGGCCCAGATTGAGTTTAATCCTACTGTGTTGGTGGTGAACGGCGAGAGAACGCCATTGGGATGCCCACCAGAGGAAGAGATAACCATAGTGGCGGAGGAAGATGTAAAGTTACCTCCTAGAACCGCAGTGTCGGGAAAGGGTAGGTTAATGTCAGGAAAAAGGGTATGGTGAGGACCCCTGCAGTTGGTCCCTGTAGAAGGAAAGGGCCTAGAAGATAACGAGGTAACCCTGTGCGAAACGGTAGTGGAGGCAGCCGAGTTGGTGCCCATAATGATGGTGAACCAGGCCCAAAAGACTATAAAGGTTAGGAGAGGGGAGAAGATAGGGAGAGCACTTCCCCTACGAACTCTGAGTCGGGTGAGATTCGAGGAGGAACGAAGGAAGCTAGTAGAGCAAACAGAGGGAATCTTAGATGAGGATATATTAGCACCGGATCAATTTAGAACCAGAGTGGGGGGTCTGTTAAGGAACAATCGAGATGTGGTGGCCCAGTCAGACAAGGAGCTAGGTCAGACCCACACAGTCGAAATGAAAATCGACACCGGGGACCACCCCCCTGTGAAATTGAAACCCTACCGGACACCTATACATAAAAGACCACTTGTAGAAGAGGCAGTAGAGGAAATGTTGGAAGCTGGGATGATCGAAAGATCGATCTCCCCTTGGAGCTTCCCAATAGTAATAGTAGGTAAGAAAGATGGCGGACATCGTTTCTGTGTAGATTTTAGGAAGCTAAATTCTATATCGAAGCCGTTGGCGGTGCCATTGCCATTGATAGACGACATTTTGGCATTATTAGGGAAGGCAAAGTACTTCTCTACGTTGGACTTGAGGTCCGGGTATTGGCAAGTAGCCCTGGATGAGGCTGACAAGGAGAAGGCCGCATTTGCGTGTCACCTGGGACTGTTTCAGTTCAGGGTGATGCCATTCGGTCTAGCTAATGCCCCGGGAGTCTTCCAACAGCTAATGTCAATAGTGTTAGGAGGATACGAGAGCGTTGCCATGGCGTATTTGGACGATATCTTGATATTTTCGGAGACAGTGGAACAACACTTTTTTCATTTAGGACAGGTGTTGGGAAGGTTGAGGAAACACGGATTAAAATTAAAATTGTCAAAGTGTCAGTTTCTGAAGGAAGAAACTAGGTATTTAGGCTTCGTCATAAACGGAGACGGTATTAAACCCGACATGGATAAGGTAAAGGTCATAAGGGAAATGCCAGAGCCTAAGACAGTGAGACAGGTAAGAGGTTTTATAGGAGCTATAGGCTACTACCGACGCTTCGTCCCGGCATTTTCAAGAATTGCCATACCACTAGTAGCCCTGACGAAGAAATACGCTAGGTTCAAGTGGACAGAGGACTGTCAACGAGCATTTGATTCGCTAAAGGGACAGTTGACAACCGTCCCACTGCTGACGTACCCAGACCTCAGCAAGCCCATGATATTATACACGGATGCCAGTGAGCAGTGTGTAGGGGCAGTACTTACCCAGCCGTGTCCTGATAAGGAAGGACCAGTGCCTGGCATACCAGAGGAAGTACCGATATACTTCCTCTCCCATAAGCTCTCAGAGACACAACAGAGGTGGCCAGTAATAGAAAGAGAAGCATATGCCATCATGTATGTTCTCCAAAAACTGGACTACTATTTAAATGGTGCGGTCTTTACTATAAAAACAGACCACAAACCTTTGCAGTACCTATTGCAGGCAGAGTGGACAAATAATAAGAAAATTCAACAGTGGGCACTTAAGTTAAGTGGCTACCACTGTAAGATAGAGTATTTGGCAGGAAAGGAAAACACGTGCGCAGATTTACTCTCAAGAATACCGAAACAACTGGAAGAAAGATCTGTAAAGGTAGAACAGGGAGTAGATGATAAAGCCTATAGAATAGGAGTAATTAACTCTAATAAGCTAAAAGATCGCCCCATGTTAGAATCGGACGAAGAAGGGGACGCCCAGATAATAACCGATCCCTACTGGACAGAAGGAATTGAGAAGGAGCAAGCAGACAGTGAAATAGCTGCTCCGAGAGAGAAGGTGAAGGCAGGAGAGACCACCAAGTATGCCATAATAGAGGAAAGGCTGTATTATCTCTCAGGCAGGGATGAAGAAGTCAAGCCCAAGTTGTATGTGCCGCAAAAGTTTAAGACCAGAGATATTGGAGCAGTGCCACGAGACGTTGGGTCACATGGGAATTGATAGGACATGTGATCTCATAGGAAGAAAGTACTATTGGCCCAAACTGTACGGAGAGGTCACTAACTATGTTCGGAGTTGTGTAGTGTGCCAGTCGCAGAACAGAAGGCAGGAAATGGCACCCTTGGAGGAAACAGACGTACCAAACTTTCCCTTCGAGAAGGTGAGTATGGATGTATCAGGACCATATGGAGAAACTGCACAAGGAAACAACTATATAGTGAGTTTTGTCGATTGGCTAACAAATTGGCCTGAAGCATTTGCAGTACCAGACAAGAAGGCCAGAACTGTGGCCGGGTTGATAATAAGTGAAATCTTCCCTAGGTATGGTGCCCCTGTGCAATTGGTAACAGACAATGGCACGGAGAATGTGAACAGCATCATGAGAGAAGTTTTGACAGGTTTGAATGTAGAGCACATAAAAACATCCCCATATCACCCCCAGGGAAATGCTAAAGTGGAAAGGTTTCATAAAACCTTGGGAGATGTATTGGCCAAGCTGGTCAGAGAAAACACTGGAAATTGGGACTTGTATTTGACGCAGGCTCTGGCGGCCGTGAGGTTTACGATAAACGAAACCTCCAGATTTTCTCCTTACTTTTTGTTGTTTGGCAGAGACGTGGTCCTGCCTGTGGATAACCTACTGAAGCCCCGAAGAAGGTATATGGGAGAAGATCATCATCAACTATTGCTGGAACAGCAACATAAGATATTTGTACAGGCCAGAAGAAGAATAAAGAGGGCCCAGAAGAAAAGAAATGAGAGGGTGAATGCTGAAAGAAAGGTAGTAGAATTGAAGGTTGGAGACCCTGTCTACTATAAAATCCACCAGAGAGAGGGAAAGCTGGACCAAAGATGGGAACCGTACTACCGGATAGTAGAGCAGACGGGCCCAGTATCATATGTAATATGGGATCAAGTGGCAGGACGAGCGAGGAGGGTTCATGCCAATGATCTGAAGAAGGCTGAAATAGCTAACCTGGAAATGAGCGAGCCGAGGCCTAAGAAGACAAGGAAAAGGAAAGTAACTCTGGTTGAACCGGAAGAAATGGAAACGGAAGAAGACTCCGAGGAGGATGCGGAGATAGGTCGACTTGGCCAGATAAACGAAGCAGTCCGAGTGACAGAGTTGGAACCCTCAGCGGGGATTGGCGATGTTCAGTCGTCGACTGAATCGGTACAGAGAAGACCCCGTGAGATCGCCATCACACCCCCATGTCCGAAGAAAAGGAAGAAAAAGACGAGGAGGTCCAATCAAGCAGTCGAAGGCTCTAAAAAGAGGCACCCTGAACAGGACGAAGGACCCAGCGAGTGGGAGGAGGAGGATCGAATACCCCTTTCCCAGCTCAAGGAAAGGATAAGGAACAGGAGAAATTTAGACATAGAGTCGAAAGGTATTGAGGACATTCAAGGCGAAGACTCTAAACAGAAAGAAGAATCAGGAGATGAAGAAGAGGACAAAAAAAAACCTCCTGGACGGAAGTTAGACACAGAAAGAAGGTTAGAAGTTGAACAGGAATCACCTCGGAAGATGAGATCAGGGAGGGAGAAGAACCCCAAATCTCAGTAGAACAAAAGGGCTGTGCAGAATACAAGCATTTAGTGTCGACAGATAACGACACTGGCTCATCCAAAATCCTATTGGCTGACTATGGTAGATGTGAGTGGAGGGGATGGAGTCGCGGGCTGCACCTCACAAGGGACGGGAGAAGATCATTGGCATTGTTGATTGATCACCAGTGGTGTCATGAAGTACAACCTTTAGAGTGGGCGCCACGCACACCTGACCAGACCATTCTGTCCGCTAGAGGCTAGTTAGAGGAGGGAAGAGCTGAACTTAGTAAGAAGTTATAAAATAATTGAGTGTTGAAAGTAGGACAAGATTATCCCAAGCAAAAAGGGTATCTCAGTTTATTGCACTCCCTAGAATCAGAAGCCACTATGATAGAGGCTCAATGGAAAGACATGCAAAACTACCTGCAGGGAATAGAGTTACTGCAGACGCGGGAAAGGAGATCCGTAGTCCCGATTGTGGGAAAGGCATTGAGTGTCCTGTTTGGAACAGTGATTGAAGATGACGTTAAATTCATAAGAAGGAAACTGGGAGAAGTGGAGGTAAACCAGAGGACGCTTGCCCAGGTGGCAAGGGAGAGTGTGACAATATTAAATGTGACAAGGTTAGAGGTGTCCAAAAATAGAGCCAGAATCAATTGGTTAATAGACAACCTGGCGAGGTTGAGACAAGAGGTAATTAATAATACAGAAACTGTAATGATTGAATTACAGGAAATGAGCGGATTCATGCAAAAATATTTCCAGCTGATGACAATTACGAATAAGGTACGACAAACGAGTCAGTCGTTGACGACCTTGCTGGAACACGTGAGGGCGCAATTAGACATGCTGTCATTAGGACACCTCTCCCCAAGCATAGTAAACCCGGGTCACCTAAGGGAAGCGCTACTCGGAATACAGGCCGAGTTACCCCACCATTTAAGGCTGCCGGTGGACCCCACCAAAGAATTGTGGAAATATTATAATGCACTAGGATGTGTGACCTTGTTAGAAAATAGGCGACTATTGGTTGTGATATCTGTTCCGTTGTTAGATAGCGAGAGTGTATTCGAGATATACCAGGTTATAAACTTACCCATCCCCTACCCCAGAAGAGATCAAGGTTTAGGAATGATAGCAAGGTACAAGGTGGAAGCAGACTACATAGCTTTAAATTCGGGGAGAACGAAATTCATGTTGCTAACAGCTGAAGAAGCTGGAAGGTGTAGAGATGATGCTCTAGGGACTTGTACCTCGTTAAGCCCTATCTATAAAACTGGTAATCGCAGAATGTGCATACTAGAATTGTTTGATGGGAAAAGGGAAGGAATCAAAAGAATCTGCCAAGTGGAGGTATTAACAAACACGGCATTACCACAAGCTATCAGTGTTTCAGACGGGGTGTGGGCAGTAGCCACACAGAGACATATCAGCTTGTCTAGGGTATGTGGGGGAGAGTCCACAAGGACATTAAGAATAAGACCACCGTTATCTCTGGTGACGCTACCCATGGGATGTTCGGCGGTTGGAATATCCATTTCCTTACCCCCCTATTACCAGGAAGAAGAAAGATATGAAGAGAAAGATTCAATCATAGAGATGATTGGTAGAGGCTTAGTCAATTGTACAGAATTATGGGAGCCGATAGTGAAGAGATTCTCTAATGTTACCTTAAATAAGATGCCAGTATTAATGAAGCCAATAGAAAAGATCGATATGGATCAATTGAGAGACAAGTTAAGTGCGTTGGGAAACGAAGGTGTGGCTTGGGAAGACGATGAGCAGATCGCGATAAGTTGGTCAATAGTAATGGGTACATTCCTAGTTATAGCCATCGGGGGTGTATTAATATGGAAGGTTAAGAGTAAGAGGAGATTAGCGAACGACAATCTAGTGGGCGTGCAGCAACTCGAGAGGGAGATGCCGAGCAGTGTTCCTCGCTCAGACAGGACGGGCGAAGAAATTGCTGAAAGACCAACGGAGGAGGCTGGCGTGAGACCACCACGTGCGGCGGAAAAACCTCCCACAGCGGAGAGGAAAACATTGACCAAGAAGAACAAACCATAGTAAACACATCTGCACCCACAGACACACGCACATATTACATTGCATGTAGAACAAAAGAAGATGAAAAAGAACATTACATTGCATGTAGAACAAAAGAAGATGAAAAGAACATTACATTGCATGTAGAACAAAAGAAGATGAAAAAGAACATTACATTGCATGTAGAAAAAAAAAGGGATGAAAGGAACATTACATTGCATGTAGAACAAAAGAAGGTGAAAAGAACATTACCCTTGCATGTAAGAAAGTAGAATAGAATTGCATGAGACAAATGCATGGTGCATGTTAAATGATGTAATTGGGTTTAGGTGTCATTTACGGGTAAATGACAAATCGGTTAGGGGAGGATTGTGGCACCCTGCATTTTTAGAAAGACTAAAAAGAGATATTCATAGAAATATGATTTAATTTTTATTCGGTTTATTAACCAGTTGTTAGTTATTTAGAAACGAAGAATAATTGAGTTTTGAGAATAATTCTCTAACTGTATTTAGGCGATCCAAAGAGAAGAAGAAAAAAAAAATAATAAAAAGAAAGAGAAAGAGGAATAGATGATACAAAACCCGGTCATAAGTAAAACTAAGACAAGACAGGTGTCAAAATATATCAGGTCAAATTACCTGACCGAAATCCAGGGAAATAGAAATTGTTATATTTGGTTGAAGAAATAGAGTTTGGAGATAATGAAATAAAACAAAAAGAAGAGGAAAGACAGAAACATAATACGAGACCAGGTCGTAAGCGAAAACACACACGTACGACCAGCACCTAACAAGTGTCAAAATTATCAGGTCAAGCACTTGAACTAATTCCGTGTCCGCGTAGGATGGAAGTTTTGTTAAGGTTGGCTGAAACAATAAAGATTTTTTTGAACAATGAAAACGAAATTTTAATCGGAGGAAAGGTGTTTTTTGTGTTGAGGTGGTGACCGGTGGAACTGTATACAGATTCTGACCTGTTAAAAATTGAAACCCCACGATGATGAAGTGGAGACATTTTCAATTCAGATAATTAAGATTTTTGACTATCAGGTCTGACCAAAAACAAAGAAGGAAAGAAAACGATTGTCTCGGCTCACAGATAGCGCCAATATTCTTTCCTGAAGTCACATCTAATTAGCGGCAGGCTGTTTTGACAGAACCCAGGTGAGAAAAAGCAAAGATTATCATTTTTCGTACGTGTGAAAAAGGCCAAATTAGATTTTGTTTTTTTTTAGAACAAGAACGATGTAAGCCACGCCCGATTGGAGACGGGGGCGTCCCACCACAGTCTCATTAGCCGAAAGCGGTCACGTGATATGCGGAAAGAGGAGGGAGAATGCTCGATCAAGAACCATTGGTCGAAAACGGTCACCTGACATACGAGAGACCGGGAGAGATGGGTATGCGTCTTCCCCCCCAGAGGCACTGTGAGGAAGTAGGGGTGAAAATAATAGCGATAATGGGAAATCAGAACTAATGCGACTTTTGGGATTATCGAGAGAGCCCTGACGCCGACAGACCCACCCCGGTTTGCTGCGGCGTCAATAAAAGCAGGACCCCAATCGACAAAAGATGAGTTCAGCCCCGGACGGCAGCGAGAAGAGATCACCTCGGACGGCGGGGGGGTTGCGGCTGGGTTGCGGCGGGGGGGTCCTTCCAGCCCAAGTCGAAAACAAGAAATCCTTCCAGCCCAAGTCGAAAACAAGAAACCCTTCCGGCCCAAGTCAAAGACAAGAGAAGTTCTATCTAAGTCGACGAAGAAGAAGATTACTCGAAAGCCGCGGAGAAGTTGCAGCCAAGTCGAAGACAAGGCCAAAGAGTTACTGGACGGAAGAAGAAGAAGAAGTTAAAATCAAGCCCAGCCGAGAACAGAATTCGACCCAACCAGATCGAAGTGAAGAAATACAACTCAAGTCGAAGAGAAGAATCAACTGCGAATGATTGATAGAAATTAGCCCCAGTGTCGAACTAAACCACACTCCGACATACACAATTCTAGAGAGTAGACAATTCGAAATCGTTAAGTTGTATGATGGAAGCTTGGTGCCATAGTCCACAGAGTGGGTCGGGAATGAGAACAGTTTTTCTTTATGTAACGGACATTAGATATAAAAGGTTGTCACCCTTTTTTTATCAGTAATTTTTTGTCTCGTGAGTTTTTTTTTTCTTTTACTTGTGTTTTGCCACCCCCGTCGGACTCAACTTGCATACGGCCCAATCCCTGCTGGTCCCGTCTGTCTAAGATCTAAACACAGCGTGGGTAGACAGACCGGAGATCAGTACAGTTGCTTTAGCAACCAGGTATAGGAAGCGGGTTGGGAAAGGCGAGGCTGGTGATCATCTAACCAAGAGGTTGGAGCGGCACGCTTGGAACCAGGAGGAGCGACCAGGAGGAGCGACGTCACAGTTGGCGCCGTAACCAAAGGATTCGACCCTGGGCCAGGTGTGTACCTGTCACAATAACATGAGGAGTCAGGTACTTAATGGAACGGCGCAAGGAGCCGACTATTTTTTCTGTTACTTTCCCGATGGATTGTATATAGGAATTCCACTTTGGGTTGACTGAGAGTTTGAAAATTGAGAATTTGCCAGAAAGCTGGATCGGTTGTGGCGGAGATGAAGACAGTTTTCTGATGAAATGGCCACCGCGATCACCTGACCTGTTCCTATGTGATTTATTTATGGGGATATGTGAAGGGAGTCTATGTCCCTCCCACTCATCTTGCTAGCATTGATGAACTCCGCACAAGATAATGTTACTGGAGACATGCTACAGCGTGTTTGGCAAGAGCTTAACTACCGACTTATCGTGTGTCGTGTCACAGACAGTGCACATATTGAACACTTATACAATCGGTCTATAATAAACTCATCATGTTCAACACCTAAACTGTTCAATTTCATTGAACTAGACTTTATAGTTTTCAAATTAATTGCTTTTAAAATGATGTCAAATTTTGGAGGGACACCCTATATATATATATATATATATATATCACTTGGTAAGATAGATAAAAATGTGTTATCTTCCCGCCATAAATATGGAATCGGCTATTGCTCAACACTTAGTTGAGAATATAGCCTGTGCCAAGTCGTATAAAAAAGAGTGGTTTAAAATCATTCATACGGTTGGTTCCAACAATCGGCATCTGTCGAACTCTTTGCATTAGAAGAGAGGAACCCGGACGAGGCTTTGTCGAAGGGCAAGGTTTCGTCCGGGGAGGTTGACAGGGCCTGAGCCCGTCTAGGCAGGTTCAAAAAGGCTATATTTTTGGCCGAGCCTACGGGCTCGGAGATACCCACATTAAACCGGCCTTGTGCCACATTCTATCCTCGTTGGTGGATCGATAAATATTGGCTGGTTCCAACAATCATTTGAAGATTTTCGAATCAGTCTGTATAGGATTAAGGAAACCTTCTCTCTGCCGGTAAAAAGAATTTGTAAAGTCCCTTAATCTGTTGGGGGATATTTTATTTTAACTGTCCCTCGCTAATTTATTTACACGTTATTTCCCCTCCCCTCGTTACATGTATATACACTTGTTTGTTATTTTACCGTGTTTCCCCCCTTTTTTTGCTCTTTATTTTCGTTACTCTTCTTTTCGTTAATTAATGATCCAACGATTGTCTCCTGATGAGATGTTGGTTGAAAGGGCCTTAGAGACTAATAAAATTAATATATATATATATATATATATATATATATATATATATATATATATATACACCCAAGTATATGATTGGTAGGAGCTAATATATATATATAACAGTTAGAATAAACTACAACAATCAACCCCAAAATTGAATAAATAGCTTCAATTATCTTCCCAAACCAAAACAAAACTATTAAATAAACGATATAAACAAATTTTTATTACGTTGATAATAGCACCGATTAAAATAAAAATGAAAAAATAAATATATAGGATAAGAAATAAAAATAAATAAAAATAAAAAATAAAAATAAATACAAACAAGGAAAATAATTTAACCCAAATAAATAAATATTTAATCTATAAACGACTTTCCGGTAAAATAACCGCCAAAATAGAGTACCCACAATGCACCACTGACTTGTATATATAAATAGCCGAGAAAAATAACAGCAGTCGTGGCCTGACGATTGCGTCTAGCATGAAACAAACTGTCGCCTCTAAGTGTTGATTCTATGTTCACTTTTATATTTACACACGCTCTATTTCTGATATTGAGCACTTTATTCCATAAATATAGCACATCTTAAGACTATATTTCTTCATATATATATATATATATATATATATATATATATATAGTGGACCATGAATGACGGATCAGCAACAGAAATCTGTGTTCAACATCTAGTTCTTCCTCAATCGGAACAGTGATCAGCTGCTAATTTCTGGCTATCAATGTTTGAAAAATCTTATTAAAGAAAAATTCTGTTATCTCGAGTTATCTCGAACATTCAGGCCAGTAGGGGGAAATAAATAAATATACTGTTAAATATATAACAAAGCGTCTACTCAAATACAAGTATCCACGAATAATAATATTTAAAGGGATATAAAAAAAAATCTGGGGGATTAATAAAATTAAAGATTAATAAAAGTCTATTCTAAAAAAAATATTCTCTTTGTTTACGCTTGGATTTGAAACTGTGTAGATATATAAAAATAAATCTTCGATATGAAATTTTTATTGAAAAGCATGAAATTTGCTTCGCCGGGCGGTTTGTCTCTTCGTGTCCATGCGGTAAGGCGCACCGGGCTAAACGGTGGCTCAATATACTTTGAGGGAGGCAGGTTCGATTCCTACTGAAGAGCGCAAATTTTTCTTTAATAAGATTTCTTGAACATTCAGGATGATAGGTGAAAATAAATAAATAAATATACTGCTTAATAAACGGAGCGTCTACTGAAATACGGTATCCAGTGATAAAGGTGTTTTATATTTATATATATATATATATATATATATATATATATATATATATATATATATATATATATATATATATATATATATATATATATATATATATATATATATATATATATATATATATATATATATATATATATATATAGCGAATTGAGTCACTCTCGGTCACTGGGCGTGTTTCCAAAAATAAATACGCTAAAAATACACCTTCATCCCAACCGTGCGCCGACAGCTTAGTTGTAGAATATCCGCCTGATACCAATTCAGTCGGGTTTCGATCCTAGCTAGAGGCAACCGGATGTCTAGCTGCACTGATGAGCTGTGATACAGCGAAACAGTCTGTCTGTGGATGACATTGTATATATATAATTATTTATTTAAAAATATGATTCCAACTCGCATTTTTAAATAAATAATTATATTTATGCTCTACTTTCGTATCGAGCACTATTTTTAAAAAATAGTAACAAAAATACTAAGGAAATTTGGATTATTTACCAAACCAGTTTCTTTCCTATTTTCTACAATATTTTCACACACATATATATGTGTATGTGTGTGTGTGTGTGTGTGTGTGTGTGTGTGTGTAGTAGTAGTAGTAGACTCGCTTGTCACGGACGACATATGAGGGCTGCTATGTAAAACAAAGAAGTCTTAAACATTTATGGACACGCATGTGTCTCGCGCGAACTGCAGGTGTCTTGCAGGCTTTTTGACAGATGGAATATGTGGCAGACCCATTTCGCTCGAGTGGTTTCAGGATCAATTGTCACACGTTTCCGCAAGTGACAGCAAGGCCTGCTTTACTGTGTGAGACAAAACCACAGTGACAGGGGTAAGGCCGTAACACAGCGGAGAAGCATCTTGCCCACTTCATTTAATATTTGCATGCAGTTGATCACAATGTTCAAGTCGGCTTTGCTCAAAAGTTTGTATCGATGAGAAGCATGTCAGGCGCCATCTCTTGTTAGTTGACTATTTCCCAAGAATAAAAGCGGATGCTGCATCAATAGTTTTAATATATATAACTCTATTCAACATTCAGGCCGGTAGGTGGAAATAAATAAATATACAATTTAAGTGCCTTCTCACTTACAAGAATTTTCTAATAAAAATCTGTTGGATAAAAAAAAAAATCCCATTAAAAATAAAAGTCCTCTTCGTTTATGTTTGGACAGGAAACTTAAATTTTTTCTTTACAAATAAATATTCTTGAAAGCTAAAATTCATCCAACTGAATTGCAAACACCTTTAGTTCTTTGAGGTGAGATATTCTTGGAAGTTTTTATTATCTGACTAGCAGCATGGCCCGGCGTTGCCCGTGCATGATTCAAAAATCGTACGACTCATACAGCAATCGCTATCATTTGACTTAAAATATTTTTTCCCTTCCTTGCCTTTAAACGAGTGCCCTTTGCCGTGTTGATGTTGCTACATGCCTTACTTCTTGCCTATCTCACACTGCGAATTTTTTCTAAGCTCTATACTAAACATTAAATCTGTTACGAAAAAAGAACTAAACAAAATGAACACAAAACGATCAGCTTTAAAAAAAAGGACTCGTAACTGGAAAAACCGAATGAAAAAAGAATGTTAACAACAAATACTTTTTCACATCGAACCCAGTTCTGCGGAATCAGAATCAATGTTGAGTTTAAGCAAGCGAATGAGCCAATTGGAGTAAAGTGCCATGCAGATTTAAATTTTTCCCACTTGTGACGAATGCAGCTATCGAATTTTTTTGCATGCTTGTTAACATTCGTGCCAGTCAGCTGTTGGCTCTCACGCTGGCTAATAGAATCTTCCTGCCTATTCGTGGCAGCCAGCTATAGGCTCTCACTCTGGCCAGTAGAAAATGGCCGCAAACTACATGAAATCTGCCGTAGAAGCATGAAAAAATCGATTATTTCCTCTATCGATGGGAGTTGGGAAATGCAAAGTCGGTCTTGGCCTTCTCGCTAACTTGGAGCATGTGCATGTAAATTTTGGTGCAAATCCGTCGAAAATTGCGGCCGTGCATTCGTTACACACACACACACACGCACACACACACACATTCATATCCTGCCTTTTATAGATAGAGATAAAACTTTACTAAGTCATGATAATGTTTTACCTGAGAGCGAAATTTTTACAATTTCCTTTTTATATTCTTCTCCAAACATTAGAAAGAGAGTTAAGGTTTCTAGAGCATATAATAAGAAAAGAGGCTTAGAACAGGGGTATCCAAAAATTTCTCCAAGGAGGGCCAGCTTTGATGAGGTAAATATGCGCGAGGACCAATCATTCTGCTCGGCATTCTTTGAACCATTAAAATTAAATGCAAACGAACAATCATAGCAATTTTATTATGAAATGGCATATTTTCATTTCTTCACACGGCCGTCCTGGGTATGACGATAAACTACATCCGCGTTCTGGGTATGACGATAAACTACGCCCAGCAGTAAGGCCTCTGATCAGGAGGTTTTGAGGAGCGTGGAACCACCTCATAATTGCTGATGTTTCTATGTCCTCCCTGACCCGGGGTGGTAGTACCTGTTAGGGTCCCAGGTATGGGCAAATAGTTAACCCCGAAACTAGGGTTAAAAAAACGTTGAAAGTGTAAAAATAGGTTTTAATAGCAGAAATACTTTGTAAAAAAATTATTACCAGCAATAAATCTTTGAAGAAAAAAAAAAAATTATTACCGGCAATAAATCTTTGAAGAAAAAAAAATTATTACCGGCAATAAAGTTTTGAAGGAAAAATATTACGAGAAATAGATTTTTGCCAAATTTTTGCTAGCAATAAAAAATTTGTCGGCATTACATAACTCACTGAGGTTGATATGACGTAAAACAAAACAAACCAATCAAATCTTCATCTGGATAACAAATTTAAAGGGGGTCTTGCCAAAATCACTCAGCCTGGAAATTGTTTTTAATATAGTTCCAATTTTTTTTTGTTTTTTGACAACAAAAACAACCATGTAAAATAGGGGTTTTTCAAATTTTTTTCCAAGAGGGCCAGATTTGATGAAGTGAACATCTACTCGGCATTCTTTGAACCATTAAAATTAAATGCAAATGAACTATCTCATGAAAATTTTTATTGCAAATGGAATATTTTCATTTCTTCACATGAATGAAAAATTTAAAGGGGTCTTGCCAAAATCACTCAGCCTGTCATAGCTGAGGCCCATATAAGATGAAGTAAAATATATCTGAAAAAAAAAAAAGAACTTTCAGGAAGCTATATCTCAGGTTAATCTTAAACATTACATATTATTGGTAATTAATGTTGTGTGTCAACTTTTAATTTTAAAACAGATGAATTGGAACATAACACCAACATTCATCTTGTCAAGATATCAAAAACATAAAGTTATACAAGTCCAAGGGTCCAGATATATTTATAACTGATTTTGATCAACACAAAATATTTCCAATTCACTAAGATTTTAGAATTTATTCATCTCAGATGACGAAAACAAATAACTTGCCTGCATTAATGTGAATATTGATACTAAGATCTGGACTGCAATATGTAGGCTAGATCTGGTTCAAAGGCAGTGTTTTCAAAATTGGCTGGAAAATGCCAAGGTCAGGGTCACACTGCCAGAGGGTAGCCACACAGTGCTGCTGCCATCTTTTGGTAAAACATGAAATTGCATTTCTTAGGTGTGTACTTTACATATTCTGATTGACAATACTGGCAGGATAGAAGTGATACAGTGTATGACAGAGGATGAGGCCCATATGAAATAAGAAAAGAGGACTTAGAACAGAGGTATCCAAAAATTTCTCCAAGGAGGGCCAGCTTTGATGAGGTAAATATGCTTGAGGGCCAATCATTCTGCTTGACATTCTTTGAACCATTAAAATTAAATGCAAATGAACTATCTCATGAAAATTTTTATTGCAAATAGAATATTTTCATTTCTTCACATGAATGACACATTTAAAGGGGGTCTTGCCAAAATCACTCAGCCTGTCATATCTGAGGCCCATATAAGATGAAGTAAAATATGTCTGAGAAAAAAGAACTTCCAGGAAGCTATATCTCAAGTTAATCTTAAAAATTACATTATTGGTAATTAATGTTGTGTGTCAACTTTTAAGTTAAAAATATATAACATAACTCCAGCTTTCATCTTAGTCAGTTATGTTCCAAGCGTGTTATACGCTTAGGCGATCATGTATCTTTCGATGCATGATTGACGAGGCAGATTTTTTTTCCCGCAGTAGGTTGCCATTTCCTTCTGCGGTAGACCAGTTGCCATCTTACATTCTTTTCTTTTCCTTTTTTTAAGCGTTTCACTCCAAGCAAGGCGGGAAGCCACTAACACGCCAGAGGTTACAGAGAGTTGGAGCGAGAGCAAATAGGAGTGATAGAGGAAAGGATGAAGAGAAGGTTAGGGGATAGATGAGGGCATCTGAAGACGTCGATTGACATTCCATTTGAATAGTTGGAGATTACTGCTATCAGGAAAACAAGAAAAGGGGAGGGAGTTCCAAAGGCGAGAAGTGCGAGACATGAAGCTATTGGAGTAGAAGAGACGGCTACATTTAACAGTTTCGATAGTGAAAGGATGAGAGCGAGATGCCAGCCTAGTTGTGCGCTAAAATTCATGAAGTCTGGGAACCAGCAAAAGCAGCTAATCGGAGTAATTACCATGAAAGTATTTGTAAAAAAGACAGAGGGAGCCGACGTTACGCCTCTGAGAGAGCGACTGCAGACGAGATGCCAGATCAGGGCCAATTACATTGTATATCAGTTTCTGGATTTTATCAAGGACCTTGAGACCAACAGAAGGGGCTCCAAACCATATATGGCAGCAATACTCCATGCAAGGGCGAATGATTGAGTTGTAGATTTGAAGGATTGACTTTCTTTGCGGTGGACGAAGCTATTGACTGAATGTATTTGTTCCATCTCAGGTCAACAAACAATGTGTGGCCGAGCAGTCGCAAAGAGGTGCTGTCGTGGAGTTGAGCGTCAGATATTCTAATGGGAGGCAGGGATGGTTCTCTGTAGTGAGTAATAGAGAGCAGTTTTGTTTTTGAGACATTAAAGTTAACCAGCCAATTCCTGCCCCAGTCCACAACCGATTGGAGGTCCTTTTCGAGACAAACGGTCAGGTTAGTTTTGTCAGCGACACTAGATTTGTTTTTGAAGCAGGAGTAAATAGTAGTGCCGTCCGCGTAGATGTCTATTTGGGAATCTATGACGTCAGAAAGATCGTTGATGAAGATAAAGAACAGAGTAGGGCCTAGGATGGAGCCTTGGGGAACATCTGCGTTCTTGGGATAGGAGCTGGAGGAGAATCCGTTGAGAACGACCTTCAATTCACGGTTTGACAGGAATGACTGCATTAAGTCGAACAGTCGACCTGAAATTCCATAACCCTGAAGCTTGCAAAGAAGGCCGGCATGCCAAACCCTTTCAAACGCTTTGGAGATATCTAGAGCCACGGCACGTGCTTCTCCGTTATTATGAAGGCCTTGGCAAACAATTTCAGTTATGGTCGTAAGCACATCAGCTGCAAAAGCGGAAACCATATTACTTTTCGGAGAGCAGATCATGGGATGTAAAGTGCTTGACTACTTCTGCGTTGATTAATGTGAATGCTGTCAGAAATGCCTTCGATTACATCACAGTCTTGGAAGGATAGAGAGCGATAAATGAAGAAGAGGCAGCTTACAGCATTGAAAAGCAATATCCGGAGACACGTACGAATGGTCTGGAGATTCCAGAGACAGCTCCCTAGCCAGCGGGAGATGGTCTTAACGTAAATTCCTAGGCCATGCATGTGGGCTTGAGAGTCTTTTCTAAGGAGTGGAAGGTAGCCGAGGATCGAGAGGTCAGAGGAGGGGATGGACGAGTCAAGGTTGGTCTCACAGCGCGCCAGTATATCCGGGCAGTTTGCAATGAGGAAAGATTCCACACTGCAAAAATTGGTTCTAATGCCACGGATGTTAGAAAAGGAAATGTTAAAGGGTTTAGTTGATTTTTTAAGGGCTCGTTTAGGTTTTCTTTTTGGATCGTCCTTACTTATGATGTGTAATAACGGTAGTAAAAATGAGAAAGGCTGACGTAGAAGAAGCAGACGGTTATCGACCGTGTCGTAGGCAAAGAGAAGTTGGCGCAGCCTGCAACAACATTACGTGACCTCAGGGTTGCCCACTATCATTCTCATTATACTTTTTGCTAAACGGTACAGGTAAACGCCATTAGCCTCTCGAAGTTCAGACGATTTCCACTGTTAAATAAATGTCATACACTATGAGTGCCGCCTAAAATATGTTATATCAGGGGCACCCAAACTTTTTTCAAAGAGAGTCACATTTGATGAGGTGAATAAATATGCGTGAGGACCAACCATTCTGCTTGGTATTCTTTGAAACATTAAAATTAAATATAAATGAACTTATGAAAATTATATTGCATATTTTGATTTCTTCACATGCATAAAAAATAAATTTAAAGGGGGTCGTGCCAAAATCGCTCTGAAGGATCATATCTGAAGCTCATATAAGATGAAATGTCTGAGAAAAAAAGATTTTCCAGAAAGTATATTAAATGTCAGGTTAATCTTAAACATTACATATTATTTAAATTTGTTTATTTTGCATCTTGAGCAGATCCAACTTGATGTCTGTTGTGGTCTGGAGACTATGTGAAACATTCGTCAGAGATGGTCTTTCAGTGTGCATATTAAAAAATTATAAAATCAGGCATGAACTCCAAATACCTTTGAATTTTTCAAATTTTGAAGAAGAAATCTTATTTTGCTCAACAATAAGCTGGTTTAGTTTCATTTGCCTAGGCCAGGGGTGTCCAAAGTTTTTTCAAAGAGGGAAAGATTTGATGAGGTGAATATGTTTGAGGGGCAACCATTTTGCTTGGCATTCTTTGAACCATTAAAATTAAATGCAAATGAATAATCTCATGAAAATTATATTGCAAATGGCATATTTTCATTTCTTCACGTGGATAAATTTACACAGGTTTTACGAAAATCCTTCGGGCTGTCACATCTGAAGTCCGTATCAGATGAAGTAAAATATGTCTGAGGAAAAAAGAACTTCCAAGAATCTATAATATAGCGATTTTCCAAGCGTAGATTAGATGTGGCACAAGGCCGAAAGTATGGAGCACACAGTGAGGATCGAACTTACTACAATGTCTTAATTGTTCTAGCGAGACAAGCCTAACACAGGGTAAACTTCAACATTACGTATTATTGGTAATTAATGTTCTTTGTCAACTTTTAAGATAAAAACATGGAAAGGAACATGACCCCAATATTCATCTTATTAAGAAGCAGATAACAAAATGACAAAAGTCCAATTGTCTAAATATATTTATAACTGATTTTGGCCAACACAAAACATCTAATTAACTAAGATTTTAGAATTTATTCATCTCAGTTGACCAATAATAATAATAATAATAATAATAATAATAATAATAATAATAATGACAATAATAATAATAATAATGACAATAATAATAATAATAGCAATAACAATAATAATAATAATAACAACAACAATAATAATAATAATAACAATAACAATAATAATAACAACAATAATAATAATAATAATAATAATAATAAGAACAATAATAATAATAATAGTAATAGCAATAACAATAATAATGATAATAACAACAATAATAATAATAATAATAATAATAATAACAATAATAATAATAACAATAACAATAATAATAATAACAATAATAATAATAACAATAATAATAACAATAATAATAATAACTATAATAATAATAATAACAATAATAATAATAACAATAATAATAACAATAATAATAATAACAATAATAATAATAATAACAATAATAATAACAATAATATAAAACAATAATAATAAGAACAATAATAATAATAATAATAACAATAATAATAACAATAATAATAATAATAACAATAATAATAACTATAATAATAATAATAATAACAATAATGATAATAATAATAATAATAATAATAACAATAATAATAATAACAATAATAATAATAATAATAACAATAATAATAACAATAATAATAATAATAATAATAATAATAATAATAATGACAATTTTTTTTTAACTTGTATTTCAAGTTTTAATCCCCACCCCAGACTTTAAGCGGACACCCGTGTCCATTTTTTTTTTCTTACCCTAGGCATCCCATATCTCTGTCGGTGCGTGTATATGTAAATGTTTGCTAATATCTCTCTCTCTCTCTCTCTCTATCTATCTATATATATATATATATATATATATATTGAATGTACATGTATATATGTCCACACTGACAGGGATCATATTGTATTATATCTGTGTTTTCTGTTGTTTTTTTTGTTTTTGTTTTTCATGGCTACAGGTGTAATTTTCCTACAATGCTCTGCCCTTTGTCTATCATCTCTTTGAGTGAAAATTTAAAAATATATCTTTTAGCGGCAAGTAGGTTGAGAGATAACCGGAAAAGTATAACTTTTATTCCCTTGATCCTACCCCTTTGTTGAATGAATTCTTCGATATTCCCCCGTACCAATCTGTAGTATAAGTCCAGCCTACCCCATAAAATTTGATAAGTATCTGTCGTTGGCGACGGAAAATTGAACATTTGTGGAAAGTTACTTGTGCCATGCAATTCACCTTTCTTTTTCATTTTTTTTTTTTTTATGTCTATATACTGAAATCTGATTATCCCACTTGGAGGTGTCACTCGGACTTATACTAAGTTAAAACTTAGTATTATCTACCCAACTGAATACCACCCAACTGAACTATTCTAACTTCGATATATTAATAAACCCACAATCTCAAATCTGGGCTTGCTCTTGGACCTTCTTCGAGACTCGTCATAAAGCTGGTAATCTGAACAAAATTACCCCTTGGCGGTCAAGGTTAAAACGCATCTCTACCAATTTCAATGAATACGAATAATATCTCATACCGGATCGGCCGTCAACCGGGACAACAAGGGCCGCGTCCCTCAGAGAGGAACCAGTCTGAGGTCGAAAAGTCTGTCATTGGAACAAACTCTTCCACACACGAAGAGACACTAGGTCACCAAAACCGGATTATCGCCAACCTTGGACCAAGTGTCTCAATGCCAAATCGACTAGTAAAAATTAAACGAACGAAATGGAACCGCGAAGAGTATCGACAAGTCATGACATCCTTCTTCACTGCACTCGAAAACCCAGCAAAGAACACCACCAATCAAACATACCAAATATGGAGAAATATGGTGGGAAATGATATAAGACCTAACCTCAATCCAAACATGCTTGCCAATGTCCGCAGAGATATCATGCGAAACAACAGACTCTCAAAGGCAGAAATATATAAGATAAAATTAGATATAAGACAAAATACTATGACCCATCACTCAAACTCTGTTGAGACGAATGTTGAAATAAAGAATGCGACAGAGGATGAGGTGGACGCTAAAGCGAATGAAATACGAAATAATCTCCCAGGAAATGAAACCGAAGATTCTACCTTAGACACAACCTCTAGTTCTCCAGAAATTGTCACTGAAGATGACTCCAGGTACATTAATTTAGAATTACTTGAAAACCACGAAGCTGAAATCACCGAAGCGAAAAATGACGTCATCCAAGTACTCAGCAGAGTAACTTTCATACAATTGTCAGACAGAGACCAGCTCCCGAAAATCCATATGACAAATCCCAACAAGCACATCGTGAAAATATACAATGCTGCCCTGGAAACACTGTTAACAGATAAACCACCGGGAAACATCACAGAAGTTAACAACGTCATATACGCAACAGATTTAGCAGCGACTCGGAAGCTTGGGGTCAAGACAATAAATAAAATTAACAGACACAAAGAACCAGCTTGGAAAACCAAACTGATACGAGAAATAAAACAAATCAGATGTGAGCTGTCTATATTAGATGAGCTCACCAGAAACCCTAATATTTCCACACGTAAATCCAAAAAGATCAAACGGAAATATAGCATTAAATCCCTAATTGATATTCCATCGATCAAGGAAATGCTGAAACAGAAACTTCAGCTAAAAGCACAGAGGACAAGACGATACGAGAAACGTTGTAGATTCTATCGCCAAAATAAAATATTCCGAACAGATCTTAAGAAATTTTACAGGGAAATTGGAAAAACACCTATACATGTCGAAACGCCACCATCGATTGATAATGTACAGACATTTTGGGAAAATATTTGGAGCAACCCAAAGGAATGTAACCCAAATGCAGAATGGATACGGCGTGAAGAAGAATGACTGCTGGATACACCTCTGCAAGAATGGGAAAATATATCCACAGATGATGTTAGACAAGCACTAACGAAATCCAAAAAATGGAAATCCCCAGGAAATTTCAAGTTGCCCAATTTCTGGCTGTATCATCTCTCATCTACCCATGGAATTCTTGCAAAAACATTATCAACGCTTGTAAATAATCCCAATAAAATCCCGGAATGGGTTACTGAAGGTATTACATACCTCATACCAAAAACAACTGAAACAGACGACCTGAAAAATTATAGACCGATAACATGTCTTTCCACAACGTATAAGTTGATCACGTCTGTACTGACGAACCGTACTTATTCCTTTTTCGAAACAAACAGCATTCTCCCGCTGGAACAGAAGGGATGCAGTAGAGGTTCATATGGCTGCAAAGATCAACTTCTGATAAATAAAATGATCCTGGAAAATTGCAGGAGACGACGCAGAAATCTCAGTGCAGCGTGGATTGATTATCGTAAAGCCTTTGATAGTGTTCCACATTCTTGGATCCTTAAGACTTTGGAAATGTACAAAGTCTCCCCTGTGGTATTAAATATTCTTAATCACAGCATGGGGATGTGGAACACAAAACTATACCTTAGGCACACCGGGGGCACTGTCATATCCAACCGTCTGAATATCCGACGTGGAATCTTTCAAGGAGACTCTCTGTCACCCCTTCTGTTTTGTTTATCCTTAACCCCTCTTACACATGAACTGAACAACAGTAGCTATGGTTACAAAATCTTCAATCTTCAATCACCTACTATACATGGATGATCTCAAACTCTTTGCCAAAGACGACAATGAGTTGAAAGGCCTCCTCAATATTGTAAAATACTTTAGTGACGACATAGGTATGGACTTCGGATTAGATAAATGTGCAAAAGTAACATTCAAGAAAGGTAGAATTACAGAAACACCCTCAATAGATTTAGATTTTGTCACAAAGATTAGGGAATTGGAGCATGATGAAGCTTATCAGTACCTAGGAATTAGCGAAGGAGATGGCATACAACACCCCCAAATGAAAGAAAAAAATAAGAAAAGAGTACTACAGGCGTGTACGTTTGATACTAAATACTGAACTAAACTCAAAAAATAGAATATCAGCTATAAACACATTGGCTGTCCCAGTGGTGCATTACAGCTTTAATGTCCTTAACTGGACCATAGCTGAAATTAAGCGAATGGACGCCAAAACGAGAAAGCTTCTCACCCAAAGCTGATGTTGATCGTCTGTATGTGCCCAGATCCGAAGGAGGCAGAGGATTAGTTCAACTAGAACTGTCTTACAAAACTACAAGAATTGGCCTCCAAAGATACTTGGAAACTACAGAAGACTGGATGATGGTATGCGTCAAGGAACATGAAAGTAGTAAGCGTCTTTATTCCGTAATGAAAGAAGCCAACAAATTCAAAATGGAGCTTCAAATGGGCGTAGAGATGCAACTACAGCACAATACACCCGCTGAAACTGCAAAATACTTGAAAAAGACAGCAAAGACGAATGCAACCGAGCAGATACAGAAGCGATGGCAAGATAAACCGCTCCATGGCCAATACTCTGCCCGTATCAAACAAGCTGATGTAGACAAAACCCGTACAAATCAGTGGCTACGCAGTGCAGGGTTGAAAGCGGAAACTGAAGGTTTTATCCTTGCTGCGCAGGACCAATGCTTGCTAACTAGGAATTATCAAGCACATATACTAAAATATTGTGTCAGCCCAAAATGCAGATTCTGTGATAAATATCCAGAAACGATTGATCATCTTGTATCAGGTTGCACGATGTTGGCACCCACTGAATATAAAACCCGACATGATAGAGTGGGCCAATATCTGCACTGGAAAATCTGCAACTTCTACGGGAAGGAAACTGAAAGAAACTGGTACCAACACCACCCAGACCCGGTTACGGAGATAGGACCTGTTACAATTCCATGGGACTACACAATTCCCACTGACAGAACAGTCAAAGCCCAGATATTGTTATTAAAGACCACAAACAAAAACGTTGCCTCCTTATTGATATGGCAGTCCCTGCTGACTGCAATGTATCTTTGAAGATATTCAAAAAGCTGTCAAAATACAAGGACCTTGAAATAGAAGTCTCGAAAATGTGGCATATGGGAACATCAACAATCCCTGTTGTAGTTGGAGCCCTAGGACTGGTTGGAAAAGATTGCAGTAGACTAATTGCAGGGATTCCTGGAAGCCCATGCCTGAAGGAGATACAAAAAATTGTTCTGACAAGTACAGCCCACACTTTACGAAGGGTTTTATCTAAGTAATTTTTTTTTTTTTTTTTTTGTCAGTGGAAAGTGTCATGATGCCATTTCTAACCTTAGGTCCCTTGGTGGGACCCGGAAAGAAACGTGTAAACGCCAGAAAGCAAAGAAAATAAAAATAATAATAACAATAATAATAACAATAATAATAACAACAATGATAATAATAATAATAACAACAATGATAATAATAATAATAACAATAATACTAATAACAATAATAATAATAGTAATAATAATAACAATTGTGACGGGTACACACCTGGCCCAGGGTCGAATCCTTTGGTTACGGCGCCAACTGTGACGTCACTCCTCCTGGTCGCTCCTCCTGGTTCCAAGCGTGCCGCTCCAACCTCTTGGTTAGATGATCACCAGCCTCGCCTTTCCCAACCCGCTTCCAATACCTGGTTGCTAAAGCAACTGTACTGATCTCCGGTCTGTCTACCCACGCTGTGTTTAGATCTTAGACAGACGGGACCAGCAGGGATTGGGCCGTATGCAAGCTGAGTCCGACGGGGGTGGCAAAACACAAGTAAAAGAAAAAAAAAAACTCTCGAGACAAAAAATTACTGATAAAAAAAAAGGGTGACAACCTTTTATATCTAATGTCCGTTACATAAAGAAAAATTGTTCTCATTCCCGACCCGCTCTGTGGACTATGGCACCAAGCTTCTATCATACAACTTAACGATTTCGAATTGTCTACTCTCTAGAATTGTGTATGTCGGAGTGTGGTTTAGTTCGACACTGGGGCTAATTTCTATCAATCATTCGCAGTTGATTCTTCTCTTCGACTTGGGTTGTATTTCTTCACTTCGATCTGGTTGGGTCGAATTCTGTTCTCGGCTGGGCTTGATTTTAACTTCTTCTTCTTCTTCCGTCCAGTAACTCTTTGGCCTTGTCTTCGACTTGGCTGCAACTTCTCCGCGGCTTTCGAGTAATCTTCTCCTTCGTCGACTTAGAACTTCTCTTGTCTTTGACTTGGGCCGGAAGGATTTCTTGTTTTCGACTTGGGCTGGAAGGATTTCTTGTTTTCGACTTGGGCTGGAAGGATTTCTTGTTTTCGACTTGGGCTGGAAGGACCCCCCGCCGCAACCCAGCCGCAACCCTCTGTCGTCCGAGGTGATCTCTTCTCGCTGCCGTCCGGGGCTGAACTCCTCTTTTTGTCGATTGGGGTCCTGCTTTTATTGACGCCGCAGCAAACCGGGGTGGGTCTGTCGGCGTCAGGGCTCTCTCGATAATCCCAAAAGTCGCATTAGTTCTGATTTCCCATTATCGCTATTATTTTCACCCCTACTTCCTCACAGTGCCTCTGGGGGGAAGACGCATACCCATCTCTCCCGGTCTCTCGTATGTCAGGTGACCGTTTTCGACCAATGGTTCTTGATCGAGCATTTTCCCTCCTCTTTCCGCATATCACGTGACCGCTTTCGGCTAATGAGACTGTGGTGGGACGCCTCCCGTCTCCAATCGGGCGTGGCTTACATCGTTCTTGTTCTAAAAAAAACAAAATCTAATTTGGCCTTTTTCACACGTACGAAAAATGATAATCTTGGCTTTTTCTCACCTGGGTTCTGTCAAAACAGCCTGCCGCTAATTAGATGTGACTTCAGGAAAGAATATTGGCGCTATCTGTGAGCCGAGACAATCGTTTTCTTTCCTTCTTTGTTTTTGGTCAGACCTGATAGTCAAAAATCTTAATTATCTGAATTGAAAATGTCTTCACTTCATCATCGTGGGGTTTCCAATTTTTAACAGGTCAGAATCTGTATACAGTTCCACCGGTCACCACCTCAACACAAAAAAAAACACCTTTCCTCCGATTAAAATTTCGTTTCCATTGTTCTAAAAAATCTTTATTGTTTCAGCCAACCTTAACAAAACTTCCATCCTACGCGGACACGGAATTAGTTCAAGTGCTTGACCTGATAATTTTGACACTTGTTAGGTGCTGGTCGCATGTGTGTGTTTTCGCTTATGACCGGGTTTTGTTTTATCTTTCTGTCTTTCCTCTTCTTTTTGTTTTATTTTATTATCTCCAAAACTCAATTTCTTCAACCAAATATAACAATTTCTATTTCCCTGGATTTCGGTCAGGTAATTTGACCTGATATATTTTGACACCTGTCTTGTCTTAGTTTTACTTATGACCGGGTTTTGTATCATCTATTCCTCTTTCTCTTTCTTTTTATTATTTTTTTTTTTCTTCTTCTCTTAGGATCGCCTAAATACAGTTAGAGAATTATTCTCAAAACTCAATTATTCTTCGTTTCTAAATAACTAACAACTGGTTAATAAACCGAATAAAAATTAAATCATATTTCTATGAATATCTCTTTTTAGTCTTTCTAAAAATGCAGGGTGCCACACAATAATAATAACAATAATAATAATAATAATAATAATAATAATAACAATAATAATAATAATAATAACTTGCATGTACTAACGTAAAAGATGATACTGTAATCTGGGTATTTATTAATCCACCCACGAGGATCAAATGTGGCACAAGGCCGTTTTAATGTGGGTATCTCCGAGCCCGTAGGCACGGCTAAAAATATGGCCTTTGAACCCGCCTAGACATGTTCAGGCTCTGTCTACCTCCCCGGACGAAACCTTGCCCTTCGGCAAAGCTTCGTCCGCGGTTCCTCTCTGCAAACGCATAGAGTTGGACATAAGGCTTCCGCAGTCAAAGACCGCGGGACGGCACCTTCATGATACTGTGATCTGAACTGCAGTATGTAGGCCATGTCTATTTCAAAGGTAGTGGTCTGATTCAATTGCCGTGATTTTAGAAATTGGGTGGAAAAAGTCACACCGGCAGATGTCATCTTTTGTTAAAACATGAAATTGCATTTCTTTGGTGTATATTTTACATACACTAATTGACAAGACGGGCGGGACGCAAGTAATACATTCTATAACAGAGAATAGGGGCCATAGGAAATTTGACCGAATACTGTAATTGACCCACGGGCTGGACCTTTGATATGCCTCGCTTAGAACACAGTTTTGCCTTTTTTCCCCCTTGTTTTTGATAATGAAACAAAATACAATTAACCTGCCAGTTTCTTTTCAATAGCACAACGTTTTTTCCAAATCCTTTTTTTTTAAATCTCCCAGTGCGCTTGCACTTAAACTTCCGGGCGTCACTTAAATTTTGAAAAATAGGGTTTACTTTTTATAATTTATTTATTTACACAAAGAAAACAATTTAATTTTTTTAAAAATTTATTATAATTTAACATTTAATGAGATATCTGAGGTTGATGTTTGGGTTTAACACTGATATCAGCAGATACCTGTTCCCCTCATATAAATCCTTTATATGCCGTATTATCTGAGTGGAATTTTAAAAATTTCCCGTCCTGTGCATGACGATAAACTACAACCGGCATCAAAGCCTATGATCGAAGGGTTTTGAGGAGCAGGGAACCACCTCTTTATTCCTGTTGTTTCCAGGTTCACCCTGACCCGCGGTGGTAGCACTTTTTAAGGGTCTTAGCTATAGGAAACATTTAACCCTTAAACTGGAGTCAAAACACAATGAAAGTTTAAAAATAGATTTTTATAAAAAAAAGTACTAGCAATAGATTAAAACATTTGCCAGCAAATATATTTTGCAAAAAAAAAACAAATAAATAAAAATAAAAGAAGCCATATTTGACAATCGACAAAAAAACACTCTTCATAAAAATACGCCAATGAAACTTGATCTACAAATTGATCTCTTACAAAGAATTCATATTCTTTTCATACGAACATATCCTAAAAAAACTCGCGGGCATTAAATAACCCATTGAGGTGTTGATATGCCGTAAAATAAAATAATCCAAACCAGAATCTCGACAAAAAAACAAAAAAAAAAAAAAAACCTTTAAATAATAAGTCAATGGAACCTGATTTACAAACTCATTTCTTGCAAAGAATACATATTCTATTCATACGAACCTATCCTAAAAATATTGTCGGCATTAAATAACCCATTGAGGTTGATATGCCGTAAAACAAAAGAAACCAAACCAATCTAAACCAAAGAATACATATTCTATTCATACGAACCTATCCTAAAAATATTGTCGGCATTAAATAACCCATTGAGGTTGATATGCCGTAAAACAAAAGAAACCAAACCAATCTAAACCAAAGAATACATATTCTATTCATACGAACCTATCCTAAAAATATTGTCGGCATTAAATAACCCATTGAGGTTGATATGCCGTAAAACAAAAGAAACCAAACCAATCTAAACCAAAGAATACATATTCTATTCATACGAACCTGTGCTAAAAATCTTGTCGTCATTAAATAACCCATTGAGGTTGATATGCCGTAAAACAAAAGAAACCAAACCAATCTAAACCAAAGAATACATATTCTATTCATACGAACCTGTGCTAAAAATCTTGTCGTCATTAAATAACCCATTGAGGTTGATATGCCGTAAAACAAAAGAAACCAAACCAATCTAAACCAAAGAATACATATTCTATTCATACGAACCTGTGCTAAAAATCTTGTCGTCATTAAATAACCCATTGAGGTTGATATGCCGTAAAACAAAAGAAACCAAACCAATCTAAACCAAAGAATACATATTCTATTCATACGAACCTGTGCTAAAAATCTTGTCGTCATTAAATAACCCATTGAGGTTGATATGCCGTAAAACAAAAGAAACCAAACCAATCTAAACCAAAGAATACATATTCTATTCATACGAACCTGTGCTAAAAATCTTGTCGTCATTAAATAACCCATTGAGGTTGATATGCCGTAAAACAAAAGAAACCAAACCAATCTAAACCAAAGAATACATATTCTATTCATACGAACCTATCCTAAAAATATTGTCGGCATTAAATAACCCATTGAGGTTGATATGCCGTAAAACAAAAGAAACCAAACCAATCTAAACCAAAGAATACATATTCTATTCATACGAACCTGTGCTAAAAATCTTGTCGTCATTAAATAACCCATTGAGGTTGATATGCCGTAAAACAAAAGAAACCAAACCAATCTAAACCAAAGAATACATATTCTATTCATACGAACCTGTGCTAAAAATCTTGTCGTCATTAAATAACCCATTGAGGTTGATATGCCGTAAAACAAAAGAAACCAAACCAATCTAAACCAAAGAATACATATTCTATTCATACGAACCTGTGCTAAAAATCTTGTCGTCATTAAATAACCCATTGAGGTTGATATGCCGTAAAACAAAAGAAACCAAACCAATCTAAACCAAAGAATACATATTCTATTCATACGAACCTGTGCTAAAAATCTTGTCGTCATTAAATAACCCATTGAGGTTGATATGCCGTAAAACAAAAGAAACCAAACCAATCTAAACCAAAGAATACATATTCTATTCATACGAACCTGTGCTAAAAATCTTGTCGTCATTAAATAACCCATTGAGGTTGATATGCCGTAAAACAAAAGAAACCAAACCAATCTAAACCAAAGAATACATATTCTATTCATACGAACCTGTGCTAAAAATCTTGTCGTCATTAAATAACACATTGAGGTGGATATGCCGTAAAACAAAAGAAACCAAACCAATCTAAACCAAAGAATACATATTCTATTCATACGAACCTGTGCTAAAAATCTTGTCGTCATTAAATAACCCATTGAGGTTGATATGCCGTAAAACAAAAGAAACCAAACCAATCTAAACCAAAGAATACATATTCTATTCATACGAACCTATCCTAAAAATATTGTCGGCATTAAATAACCCATTGAGGTTGATATGCCGTAAAACAAAAGAAACCAAACCAATCTAAACCAAAGAATACATATTCTATTCATACGAACCTATCCTAAAAATATTGTCGGCATTAAATAACCCATTGAGGTTGATATGCCGTAAAACAAAAGAAACCAAACCAATCTAAACCAAAGAATACATATTCTATTCATACGAACCTGTGCTAAAAATCTTGTCGTCATTAAATAACCCATTGAGGTTGATATGCCGTAAAACAAAAGAAACCAAACCAATCTAAACCAAAGAATACATATTCTATTCATACGAACCTGTGCTAAAAATCTTGTCGTCATTAAATAACCCATTGAGGTTGATATGCCGTAAAACAAAAGAAACCAAACCAATCTAAACCAAAGAATACATATTCTATTCATACGAACCTGTGCTAAAAATCTTGTCGTCATTAAATAACACATTGAGGTGGATATGCCGTAAAACAAAAGAAACCAAACCAATCTAAACCAAAGAATACATATTCTATTCATACGAACCTGTGCTAAAAATCTTGTCGTCATTAAATAACCCATTGAGGTTGATATGCCGTAAAACAAAAGAAACCAAACCAATCTAAACCAAAGAATACATATTCTATTCATACGAACCTATCCTAAAAATATTGTCGGCATTAAATAACCCATTGAGGTTGATATGCCGTAAAACAAAAGAAACCAAACCAATCTAAACCAAAGAATACATATTCTATTCATACGAACCTATCCTAAAAATCTTGTCGTCATTAAATAACCCATTGAGGTTGATATGCCGTAAAACAAAAGAAACCAAACCAATCTAAACCAAAGAATACATATTCTATTCATACGAACCTGTGCTAAAAATCTTGTCGTCATTAAATAACCCATTGAGGTTGATATGCCGTAAAACAAAAGAAACCAAACCAATCTAAACCAAAGAATACATATTCTATTCATACGAACCTGTGCTAAAAATCTTGTCGTCATTAAATAACCCATTGAGGTTGATATGCCGTAAAACAAAAGAAACCAATCCAATCTAAACCAAAGAATACATATTCTATTCATACGAACCTGTGCTAAAAATCTTGTCGTCATTAAATAACCCATTGAGGTTGATATGCCGTAAAACAAAAGAAACCAAACCAATCTAAACCAAAGAATACATATTCTATTCATACGAACCTGTGCTAAAAATCTTGTCGTCATTAAATAACCCATTGAGGTTGATATGCCGTAAAACAAAAGAAACCAAACCAATCTAAACCAAAGAATACATATTCTATTCATACGAACCTGTGCTAAAAATCTTGTCGTCATTAAATAACCCATTGAGGTTGATATGCCGTAAAACAAAAGAAACCAAACCAATCTAAACCAAAGAATACATATTCTATTCATACGAACCTGTGCTAAAAATCTTGTCGTCATTAAATAACACATTGAGGTTGATATGCCGTAAAACAAAAGAAACCAAACCAATCTAAACCAAAGAATACATATTCTATTCATACGAACCTGTGCTAAAAATCTTGTCGTCATTAAATAACACATTGAGGTTGATATGCCGTAAAACAAAAGAAACCAAACCAATCTAAACCAAAGAATACATATTCTATTCATACGAACCTGTGCTAAAAATCTTGTCGTCATTAAATAACACATTGAGGTTGATATGCCGTAAAACAAAAGAAACCAAACCAATCTAAACCAAAGAATACATATTCTATTCATACGAACCTGTGCTAAAAATCTTGTCGTCATTAAATAACACATTGAGGTTGATATGCCGTAAAACAAAAGAAACCAAACCAATCTAAACCAAAGAATACATATTCTATTCATACGAACCTGTGCTAAAAATTTTGTCGTCATTAAATAACACATTGAGGTTGATATGCCGTAAAACAAAAGAAACCAAACCAATCTAAACCAAAGAATACATATTCTATTCATACGAACCTGTGCTAAAAATCTTGTCGTCATTAAATAACACATTGAGGTTGATATGCCGTAAAACAAAAGAAACCAAACCAATCTAAACCAAAGAATACATATTCTATTCATACGAACCTGTGCTAAAAATCTTGTCGTCATTAAATAACACATTGAGGTTGATATGCCGTAAAACAAAAGAAACCAAACCAATCTAAACCAAAGAATACATATTCTATTCATACGAACCTGTGCTAAAAATCTTGTCGTCATTAAATAACACATTGAGGTTGATATGCCGTAAAACAAAAGAAACCAAACCAATCTAAACCAAAGAATACATATTCTATTCATACGAACCTGTGCTAAAAATCTTGTCGTCATTAAATAACACATTGAGGTTGATATGCCGTAAAACAAAAGAAACCAAACCAATCTAAACCAAAGAATACATATTCTATTCATACGAACCTGTGCTAAAAATCTTGTCGTCATTAAATAACACATTGAGGTTGATATGCCGTAAAACAAAAGAAACCAAACCAATCTAAACCAAAGAATACATATTCTATTCATACGAACCTGTGCTAAAAATCTTGTCGTCATTAAATAACACATTGAGGTTGATATGCCGTAAAACAAAAGAAACCAAACCAATCTAAACCAAAGAATACATATTCTATTCATACGAACCTGTGCTAAAAATCTTGTCGTCATTAAATAACCCATTGAGGTTGATATGCCGTAAAACAAAAGAAACCAAACCAATCTAAACCAAAGAATACATATTCTATTCATACGAACCTGTGCTAAAAATCTTGTCGTCATTAAATAACACATTGAGGTGGATATGGCGTAAAACAAAATAAACCAAACCAATCTAAACCAAAGAATACATATTCTATTCATACGAACCTGTGCTAAAAATCTTGTCGTCATTAAATAACACATTGAGGTTGATATGCCGTAAAACAAAAGAAACCAAACCAATCTAAACCAAAGAATACATATTCTATTCATACGAACCTGTGCTAAAAATCTTGTCGTCATTAAATAACACATTGAGGTGGATATGCCGTAAAACAAAAGAAACCAAACCAATCTAAACCAAAGAATACATATTCTATTCATACGAACCTGTGCTAAAAATCTTGTCGTCATTAAATAACCCATTGAGGTTGATATGCCGTAAAACAAAAGAAACCAAACCAATCTAAACCAAAGAATACATATTCTATTCATACGAACCTATCCTAAAAATATTGTCGGCATTAAATAACCCATTGAGGTTGATATGCCGTAAAACAAAAGAAACCAAACCAATCTAAACCAAAGAATACATATTCTATTCATACGAACCTATCCTAAAAATATTGTCGGCATTAAATAACCCATTGAGGTTGATATGCCGTAAAACAAAAGAAACCAAACCAATCTAAACCAAAGAATACATATTCTATTCATACGAACCTGTGCTAAAAATCTTGTCGTCATTAAATAACCCATTGAGGTTGATATGCCGTAAAACAAAAGAAACCAAACCAATCTAAACCAAAGAATACATATTCTATTCATACGAACCTGTGCTAAAAATCTTGTCGTCATTAAATAACCCATTGAGGTTGATATGCCGTAAAACAAAAGAAACCAAACCAATCTAAACCAAAGAATACATATTCTATTCATACGAACCTGTGCTAAAAATCTTGTCGTCATTAAATAACACATTGAGGTGGATATGCCGTAAAACAAAAGAAACCAAACCAATCTAAACCAAAGAATACATATTCTATTCATACGAACCTGTGCTAAAAATCTTGTCGTCATTAAATAACCCATTGAGGTTGATATGCCGTAAAACAAAAGAAACCAAACCAATCTAAACCAAAGAATACATATTCTATTCATACGAACCTATCCTAAAAATATTGTCGGCATTAAATAACCCATTGAGGTTGATATGCCGTAAAACAAAAGAAACCAAACCAATCTAAACCAAAGAATACATATTCTATTCATACGAACCTATCCTAAAAATCTTGTCGTCATTAAATAACCCATTGAGGTTGATATGCCGTAAAACAAAAGAAACCAAACCAATCTAAACCAAAGAATACATATTCTATTCATACGAACCTGTGCTAAAAATCTTGTCGTCATTAAATAACCCATTGAGGTTGATATGCCGTAAAACAAAAGAAACCAAACCAATCTAAACCAAAGAATACATATTCTATTCATACGAACCTGTGCTAAAAATCTTGTCGTCATTAAATAACCCATTGAGGTTGATATGCCGTAAAACAAAAGAAACCAATCCAATCTAAACCAAAGAATACATATTCTATTCATACGAACCTGTGCTAAAAATCTTGTCGTCATTAAATAACCCATTGAGGTTGATATGCCGTAAAACAAAAGAAACCAAACCAATCTAAACCAAAGAATACATATTCTATTCATACGAACCTGTGCTAAAAATCTTGTCGTCATTAAATAACCCATTGAGGTTGATATGCCGTAAAACAAAAGAAACCAAACCAATCTAAACCAAAGAATACATATTCTATTCATACGAACCTGTGCTAAAAATCTTGTCGTCATTAAATAACCCATTGAGGTTGATATGCCGTAAAACAAAAGAAACCAAACCAATCTAAACCAAAGAATACATATTCTATTCATACGAACCTGTGCTAAAAATCTTGTCGTCATTAAATAACACATTGAGGTTGATATGCCGTAAAACAAAAGAAACCAAACCAATCTAAACCAAAGAATACATATTCTATTCATACGAACCTGTGCTAAAAATCTTGTCGTCATTAAATAACACATTGAGGTTGATATGCCGTAAAACAAAAGAAACCAAACCAATCTAAACCAAAGAATACATATTCTATTCATACGAACCTGTGCTAAAAATCTTGTCGTCATTAAATAACACATTGAGGTTGATATGCCGTAAAACAAAAGAAACCAAACCAATCTAAACCAAAGAATACATATTCTATTCATACGAACCTGTGCTAAAAATCTTGTCGTCATTAAATAACACATTGAGGTTGATATGCCGTAAAACAAAAGAAACCAAACCAATCTAAACCAAAGAATACATATTCTATTCATACGAACCTGTGCTAAAAATCTTGTCGTCATTAAATAACACATTGAGGTTGATATGCCGTAAAACAAAAGAAACCAAACCAATCTAAACCAAAGAATACATATTCTATTCATACGAACCTGTGCTAAAAATCTTGTCGTCATTAAATAACACATTGAGGTTGATATGCCGTAAAACAAAAGAAACCAAACCAATCTAAACCAAAGAATACATATTCTATTCATACGAACCTGTGCTAAAAATCTTGTCGTCATTAAATAACACATTGAGGTTGATATGCCGTAAAACAAAAGAAACCAAACCAATCTAAACCAAAGAATACATATTCTATTCATACGAACCTGTGCTAAAAATCTTGTCGTCATTAAATAACACATTGAGGTTGATATGCCGTAAAACAAAAGAAACCAAACCAATCTAAACCAAAGAATACATATTCTATTCATACGAACCTGTGCTAAAAATCTTGTCGTCATTAAATAACACATTGAGGTTGATATGCCGTAAAACAAAAGAAACCAAACCAATCTAAACCAAAGAATACATATTCTATTCATACGAACCTGTGCTAAAAATCTTGTCGTCATTAAATAACACATTGAGGTTGATATGCCGTAAAACAAAAGAAACCAAACCAATCTAAACCAAAGAATACATATTCTATTCATACGAACCTGTGCTAAAAATCTTGTCGTCATTAAATAACACATTGAGGTTGATATGCCGTAAAACAAAAGAAACCAAACCAATCTAAACCAAAGAATACATATTCTATTCATACGAACCTGTGCTAAAAATCTTGTCGTCATTAAATAACCCATTGAGGTTGATATGCCGTAAAACAAAAGAAACCAAACCAATCTAAACCAAAGAATACATATTCTATTCATACGAACCTGTGCTAAAAATCTTGTCGTCATTAAATAACACATTGAGGTTGATATGCCGTAAAACAAAATAAACCAAACCAATCTAAACCAAAGAATACATATTCTATTCATACGAACCTGTGCTAAAAATCTTGTCGTCATTAAATAACACATTGAGGTTGATATGCCGTAAAACAAAAGAAACCAAACCAATCTAAACCAAAGAATACATATTCTATTCATACGAACCTGTGCTAAAAATCTTGTCGTCATTAAATAACACATTGAGGTTGATATGCCGTAAAACAAAAGAAACCAAACCAATCTAAACCAAAGAATACATATTCTATTCATACGAACCTGTGCTAAAAATCTTGTCGTCATTAAATAACACATTGAGGTGGATATGGCGTAAAACAAAATAAACCAAACCAATCTAAACCAAAGAATACATATTCTATTCATACGAACCTGTGCTAAAAATCTTGTCGTCATTAAATAACACATTGAGGTTGATATGCCGTAAAACAAAAGAAACCAAACCAATCTAAACCAAAGAATACATATTCTATTCATACGAACCTGTGCTAAAAATCTTGTCGTCATTAAATAACACATTGAGGTTGATATGCCGTAAAACAAAAGAAACCAAACCAATCTAAACAAAAGAATACATATTCTATTCATACGAACCTGTGCTAAAAATCTTGTCGTCATTAAATAACACATTGAGGTTGATATGCCGTAAAACAAAAGAAACCAAACCAATCTAAACCAAAGAATACATATTCTATTCATACGAACCTGTGCTAAAAATCTTGTCGTCATTAAATAACACATTGAGGTGGATATGGCGTAAAACAAAATAAACCAAACCAATCTAAACCAAAGAATACATATTCTATTCATACGAACCTGTGCTAAAAATCTTGTCGTCATTAAATAACCCATTGAGGTTGATATGCCGTAAAACAAAAGAAACCAAACCAATCTAAACCAAAGAATACATATTCTATTCATACGAACCTGTGCTAAAAATCTTGTCGTCATTAAATAACCCATTGAGGTTGATATGCCGTAAAACAAAAGAAACCAAACCAATCTAAACCAAAGAATACATATTCTATTCATACGAACCTGTGCTAAAAATCTTGTCGTCATTAAATAACACATTGAGGTGGATATGGCGTAAAACAAAATAAACCAAACCAATCTAAACCAAAGAATACATATTCTATTCATACGAACCTGTGCTAAAAATCTTGTCGTCATTAAATAACCCATTGAGGTTGATATGCCGTAAAACAAAAGAAACCAAACCAATCTAAACCAAAGAATACATATTCTATTCATACGAACCTGTGCTAAAAATCTTGTCGTCATTAAATAACACATTGAGGTTGATATGCCGTAAAACAAAATAAACCAAACCAATCTAAACCAAAGAATACATATTCTATTCATACGAACCTGTGCTAAAAATCTTGTCGTCATTAAATAACACATTGAGGTTGATATGCCGTAAAACAAAAGAAACCAAACCAATCTAAACCAAAGAATACATATTCTATTCATACGAACCTGTGCTAAAAATCTTGTCGTCATTAAATAACACATTGAGGTTGATATGCCGTAAAACAAAAGAAACCAAACCAATCTAAACCAAAGAATACATATTCTATTCATACGAACCTGTGCTAAAAATCTTGTCGTCATTAAATAACACATTGAGGTGGATATGGCGTAAAACAAAATAAACCAAACCAATCTAAACCAAAGAATACATATTCTATTCATACGAACCTGTGCTAAAAATCTTGTCGTCATTAAATAACACATTGAGGTTGATATGCCGTAAAACAAAAGAAACCAAACCAATCTAAACCAAAGAATACATATTCTATTCATACGAACCTGTGCTAAAAATCTTGTCGTCATTAAATAACACATTGAGGTTGATATGCCGTAAAACAAAAGAAACCAAACCAATCTAAACCAAAGAATACATATTCTATTCATACGAACCTGTGCTAAAAATCTTGTCGTCATTAAATAACCCATTGAGGTTGATATGCCGTAAAACAAAAGAAACCAAACCAATCTAAACCAAAGAATACATATTCTATTCATACGAACCTGTGCTAAAAATCTTGTCGTCATTAAATAACACATTGAGGTGGATATGGCGTAAAACAAAATAAACCAAACCAATCTAAACCAAAGAATACATATTCTATTCATACGAACCTGTGCTAAAAATCTTGTCGTCATTAAATAACCCATTGAGGTTGATATGCCGTAAAACAAAAGAAACCAAACCAATCTAAACCAAAGAATACATATTCTATTCATACGAACCTGTGCTAAAAATCTTGTCGTCATTAAATAACCCATTGAGGTTGATATGCCGTAAAACAAAAGAAACCAAACCAATCTAAACCAAAGAATACATATTCTATTCATACGAACCTGTGCTAAAAATCTTGTCGTCATTAAATAACACATTGAGGTGGATATGGCGTAAAACAAAATAAACCAAACCAATCTAAACCAAAGAATACATATTCTATTCATACGAACCTGTGCTAAAAATCTTGTCGTCATTAAATAACCCATTGAGGTTGATATGCCGTAAAACAAAAGAAACCAAACCAATCTAAACCAAAGAATACATATTCTATTCATACGAACCTGTGCTAAAAATCTTGTCGTCATTAAATAACCCATTGAGGTTGATATGCCGTAAAACAAAAGAAACCAAACCAATCTAAACCAAAGAATACATATTCTATTCATACGAACCTGTGCTAAAAATCTTGTCGTCATTAAATAACCCATTGAGGTTGATATGCCGTAAAACAAAAGAAACCAAACCAATCTAAACCAAAGAATACATATTCTATTCATACGAACCTGTGCTAAAAATCTTGTCGTCATTAAATAACCCATTGAGGTTGATATGCCGTAAAACAAAAGAAACCAAACCAATCTAAACCAAAGAATACATATTCTATTCATACGAACCTGTGCTAAAAATCTTGTCGTCATTAAATAACACATTGAGGTTGATATGCCGTAAAACAAAAGAAACCAAACCAGACTCTTTAAAAACACTCTTTACAAAAATATGTCAATGGAATCTGATCTGCAAACTGATTTAAAACCAAGAATGCATATTCTATTCATACGAACCTAACCTAAAAATATTGTCGGCATTAAATAACCCATTGATGTGTTGATATGCCATAAAACAAAATAAACCAAACCAGACTTTACAAAACACCCTTTACAAAAATACGTCAATGGAACCTGATTTACAAATTCATTTCTTGCAAAGAATACATATTCTATTCATACGAACCTAACCTAAAAATATTGTCGGCATTAAATAACCCATTGATGTGTTGATATGCCGTAAAATAAAATAAACCAAACCAGACCATCGACAAAAAAACAAAAACAAAAAACAAAACAAAACAAAAAAAAAAACTTTAAATAATAAGTCAATGAAACCTGATCTACAAACTGATTTAAAACAAAGAATGCATATTCTATTCATACGAACCTACCCGAAAAATATTGTCGGTATTAAATAACCCATTGAGGTTGATATTGTTGTTCATAATGACGGTCGTCTTTGAGTAGAGAATCCCGAGGTTAGCAGTGAATATTTCAAAGACAGTAGAAAAGCGTAGTTCAGGTTAGCAGTGGATATCCCGGTAAAGTAGCAGAGCGTAGTTCTTCCTTCTGTTTCTCTCCGTCTGACAAGTTGGCACTGGACATTCGGATAGAGTAAACAAAATGGCCGCCTTTATACACAACGGATTGAATATTCTAGGTCTTCTGATTGGTTAACATTCTATTGGTGGACTATAAAGTGGGTCAAGTCATTTGGGTAAACTCACTAGTACATAATGTATCCAAAAATTGCAACCGATATGCCATAAAACAAAATAAACCAAACAAAAATTAAAAAATTCCTGTTCGTATTATTCTCCAAACATTGTTTTTAAAATTGTGCAGTAGGCTAGTAAAATAACAGATTCTTCAAGTGTATGAGCATTTTCTTTCTAGCTACGATTTCTCCAGCTGCATCACTTAATTATTCTGGCTTATCTGATATCGTTATATATTTAGTCGATATTTAGACTTGTTTAGTATTAATTAGTGCAAGTTGTTTGAAATATTTCATCGGCTTTTCTGACAAACGTGAATGTCTGGATTGTATATGTCTCTTTAATTGGCTTGGAATTTTAATTAGCGCTGTCTTCTAGCTTTTGTTTCTTAATTAAAACAAATCCCTTTTAATTGAACGTCATGTCATAAAAATAACTTAATATGAGCTAGACGTCCTCACATTTTCGGGTACATTTCAATACATGCACGAAGAGTCTTTCCTGACATATGGTTGCGTTCATCCACAAGTCCTTGCATCTATGAATATATCACTAGACCTCATCTCGTATACCCCACACACTTTATATATTATATATACGTTTATCTATATAATACTAAAAGTCTGTAATTTCGTGGGAGCTTGTGTGGTGAGTCCGTCCGTCCATCAGGCGCATAATGATTTAATTTAATCTGCTTTAAGTGAATAAGGTTTAAAAATACGAGTTATTTATATAGTAAGTATTTTTATTTTAACTTTCTTCAAACAGACAATTTTCTTAAAATATCTTCATGTTAAAGACAGGCACAAAGAGATCCTGCTTTGCTGTTTCGTTCAGTTGTTTGTAGAGTAATTATTTTTATGGTCAATAACTTTTTATTTCCTTATCCTTGGTTTTCTTCTCTTTTGTTTTATATTTTTTGTATATATTTATATATACGATTTCTATACTTTTGTATATCTATATAATACTAAAAGATTGTGATTGCTTGCGTGCTGCTTCTGTCTGGCGCATAATAATTTAAGTTAATTTGATTTATGCGAATAAGATTTAAAAATAAGAGTTGTTTATACAGTAATTTTTTTATTTCAACTTTTTCAAACAGACAATCTGTTAGTTAAAATATTTTTAAGTTAAAAAAAGACACAAAGAGATCCCGCTTATCTGTTTTATTAAAGACAGACACAAAGAGGTCCCGCTTATCTGTTTTATTAAAGACAGACACAAAGAGATCCCGCTTATCTGTTTTATTAAAGACAGACACAAAGAGACCCCGCTTAACTGTTTTATTAAAGACAGACACAAAGAGATCCCGCTTATTTGTTTTATTAAAGACAGACACAAATAGATACCGCTTATCTGTTTTATTAAAGACAGACACAAAGAGATCCCGCTTATCTGTTTTATTAAAGACAGACACAAAGAGATCCCAGTTATTTGTTTCATCCAGTTGTTTGTAGGGTAATTATTTATATTTTAGCTTTCTTTAAACAAACAATATTTTAAATTATTTTGTGATTGCTTGCGTGCTGCTTCTGTCTGGTGCATAATGATTTAAGTTAATAAGATTTAAAAATACGAGTTGTTTATACAGTAAGTATATTTTTTTTAACTTTCTTTGAATAGACAATTTTTTAATTAAAATATTTTTAAGTTAAAGACAGACACAAAGAGATTCCGCTTATCTGTTTTATTAAAGACACACAAAGAGATCCCGCTTTGCTGTTTCATCCAGTTTTTTGTTGAGTAATCATTTATATTTCAGCTTTCTTTAAACAAACAATATTTTAGATATTTAAAAAAATATTTTTGGGCATATTTAGAAAATATTTTCAAGTGAATATGATTTAAAAATGTTTTTTTGAATAATAAAAATATCTTTAAGTTAATCTGATTTTAAAATATTTTATGTAAATAACATTTAAAAAATACGCGTTGCTTATATAGTATTTTTATTTAAACTTTCTACAGGCAATTTTTTTAATGCTGAAATCATCTTCATTATTTTATAACCTGAACCGTCAGTGACTCAACCGGTCATTGGTAGTCTAGTATATATATAAAATTTGACACTGAAGTTAATCAGTTAAACGCATCAGTCAGGGCTGGCGATTGTGTTTAAGCATGAAACAGACTGTCACAGATGGGCGTAGACGTCAATATTTTCTAGTTTATTATAATAATGTTATAGTCGTATTATGAATTTAAAGGGGTTTTCATTTTGATATGTACACTTCTTGTACTTTGGAATTATTTCGAAAGTAATTTAATCAAATTTTGGTGGCAAACCTGCGATCCTCTCACAGCACACTAGCCTGCCGCGGCACACTAGTTGAAGATCAGTGGTCTGGAGGTATCATTTGGATTCTTTGCTTTGTCAATTTTTTCCTGTCCTAGATTTTTATGGAAATCCTGGATAAAATATATTTTTTAATGGAATACATGTTTTTTTCATTTTAATCAATTCACCCCAAGAAAGGCAATAAAGCCACGTGGACGTAATATGTTACTGAGTCTTGGAGAATATGAGAAACAAACTACTATTAACAGAAGAGAAGAATAAATGAACAAGAATTACTGTTACGTACCATAGGGGAAAGTTTAGGAGAACAATTACCATGAAAGTATCTATAGGAGAGGCACAGGGTTGCTAAGGTACGGCGATGGGAAAAGGACTGAAGCCTAGATGCCAGGTCAGGACAAATAACATTGCGGATTATTCTCTGAATGTTATAGAGAAGTTCTAAATATATAGCAGGATTTTATCAAGAATTTCTAAATATATAGCAGGAGCACCAGACAAAATGTGGCAGCAGTATTCAAAGCAAGGACGAATGGTAGATATAAAAATAACAAGTACGGCGACGAGAAAGTGACTGAAGCCGAGATGCCATATAAGTACCAGTAACATTGCAGATTCTTCTTCTATGGATTATATCAAGTATTTCTAAATTTATAGCAGGAGCACCAGACCAAATGTGGCAGCAATATTCAAAGCAAGGACGAATGGTAGATATAAAAATAACAAGTACGGCGACGAGAAAGTGACTGAAGCCGAGATGCCATATAAGTACCAGTAACATTGCAGATTCTTCTTCTATGGATTATATCAAGTATTTCTAAATTTATAGCAGGAGCACCAGACCAAATGTGGCAGCAATATTCAAAGCAAGGAGGACTTATAAATAAAAGGTATTGCGACGGGAAAGTGACTAAAGCCGAGATGGCAAGTCAGTTACAGTAACATTGCAGATTCTTTTTTAGCATTCGATCAAGAATCTATAAATATGTAGCATATTTTTTAAATCATTTCACCCTAGGCAAGACAATAAAGCCACTAGGACGCAAGATGTTACGGAGTGTTAGAGAAAAATGAAAAAAAAAACTACTATTAAGATAGTAAAAAAATTTAAATGCAATATTAATTGTCCTCTCGACAATTAATATTGCATTTAAATTTTTTGAACATCAAAGTTGACTGGGGAAAAAGAAGCCGGTAGAGATTTCCATAGGCAAAAAGTGCGATAGAAGAAACTCTTAGCATAGAACTTACGGTTAGATCTAGGCATTTCAACTGTAAAATGATGAGACCTTTCCGCCAATCTAGTACTGCGCTTCAATTCATAAAGTTTATGAACCATAGAGGAAAATGATATTTATTTTTATAAGACAACAAATGTGGCATATAGAAAAGCTCATCAGAACAATTTATGATGAAAGTATTTATAGAAAAGGCAGAGGGAAGCCAGGTTACAGCGGGTGGGAAATGTAATGAAGCCGAGATGCCAGGTCAGGAACAATAGAATAAGTATTCGAGTTTCATATGGAAGACTAAATATTAATAAAAACATGCGTTTTATAAAAGATTAATTGTTAACGAGTCTTGTCTGTTTTAGCATTACTTTTAGGCACTAGCCATATAGAATACATCCATATAACATCTAATAACAGAACAAGAGTTTGCATGTAATGCCAACGAACTATGCCGTAAAAACAGATGTGCAAGTTGCGTAACGGCTTATAAAGAAAAGGGCAGCGTGGGCAAATATGAAGAGTATATCGACCCAAAATCGTTGATAAAAAGAAACAATAAGAAGATGGAATAAAACTAGTATTAAAATAATAGTAATAATGAAGAGTGTATAGAGCCAGAGTTTTGGGATAAAAAGCAACAATAACAAGATGGAATAAAACTAGTAATAAAATAATAGTAATAATGAAGAGTGTATAGAGCCAGAGTGTTGGGATAAAAAACAACAATGATAAGATGGAATAAAACTAGTAATAAAATAATAGTAATAATGAAGAGTGTATAGAGCCAGAGTGTTGGGATAAAAAGCAACAATAATAAGATAGAATAAAACTAGTAATAAAATAATAGTAATAATGAAGAGTGTATAGAGCCAGAGTGTTGGGATAAAAAGCAACAATAATAAGATGGAATAAAACTAGTAATAAAATAATAGTAATAATGAAGAGTGTATAGAGCCAGAGTGTTGGGATAAAAAGCAACAATAATAAGATAGAATAAAACTAGTAATAAAATAATAGTAATAATAAAGAGTGTATAGAGCCAGAGTGTTGGGATAAAAAGCAACAATAATAAGATGGAATAAAACTAGTAATAAAATAATAGCAATAATGAAGAGTGTATAGAGCCAGAGTGTTGGGATAAAAAGCAACAATAATAAGATAGAATAAAACTAGTAATAAAATAATAGTAATAATGAAGAGTGTATAGAGCCAGAGTGTTGGGATAAAGACGAACAATGATAAGATGGAATAAATTTAGTAAATAAAATAATAGTAATAATGAAGAGTGTATAGAGCCAGAGTGTTGGGATAAAAAGCAACAATAATAAGATAGAATAAAACTAGTAATAAAATAATAGTAATAATGAAGAGTGTATAGAGCCAAAGGGTTGGGATAAAAAGAAACAATAATAAGATGGAATAAAACTAGTAATAAAATAATAGTAATAATGAAGAGTGTATAGAGCCAGAGTGTTGGGATAAAAAGCAACAATAATAAGATGGAATAAAACTAGTAATAAAATAATAGTAATAATGAAGAGTGTATAGAGCCAGAGTGTTGGGATAAAAAGCAACAATAATAAGATAGAATAAAACTAGTAATAAAATAATAGTAATAATGAAGAGTGTATAGAGCCAGAGTGTTGGGATAAAAAGCAACAATAATAAGATGGAATAAAACTAGTAATAAAATAATAGTAATAATGAAGAGTGTATAGAGCCAGAGTGTTGGGATAAAAAGCAACAATAATAAGATGGAATAAAACTAGTAATAAAATAATAGTAATAATGAAGAGTGTATAGAGCCAGAGTGTTGGGATAAAAAGCAACAATAATAAGATGGAATAAAACTAGTAATAAAATAATAGTAATAATGAAGAGTGTATAGAGCCAGAGTGTTGGGATAAAAAGCAACAATAATAAGATAGAATAAAACTAGTAATAAAATAATAGTAACAATGAAGAGTGTACAGCGCCAGTATTGGGATAAAACGTTGAAATTGTTAATACTATGCAGTACTTCCTTAAATTAGTAAATTGTTCTAGAATATTACATTTTTTTCGGTTATGACCCTCCATATCCTCCTCTACAGGAAGTAAACAATTTAACACTATTTTCATACCATTATTTTCGCATATTTCAACCGAAAAAAAAAAAAAATAAATAAATAAAATAAATAAAAAAATAAAATAAAATATATAAATAAATAAATGAAAGAAAATTCTCCTTTGAAATTCTGCCAATAAATCGCTCCCTTTTTTCTCCTTTTTTATTGGACATTTTTTTTTATTTTCGTTTTACTTCCTATATTTAACGATAAAGTCTCCCTTGCAAACTGCCCCCCTCCCGCCTCATCGTTTCTCTATTTGTTTATCCCTATTTCTTTTTCTTTATTCTTGTGTCAGCTCTAACGACCACAAGTTGTTGCAATCAAAGTCTATTCAACAAATAGCCTTTTTTTTCTATTCAAATTCAGCAAGCCATCGATTTACTGGTCAACATTAAAATGCGAAAGCAAAATCACATTTCATATTATTTATATTTAATGTTGCTCGATTCCCAGAATTCTGTCTGTTGGGTGGGTGGGTTGCTAATCCCAAATGGACATGGATTAAATTTAGGGTTTTATAACAGGGCCTAATCATAGGGCATTTTAATAGGGCTTAATAAATCTTAATTATAGTGTTTGTTAATAGCGACTGAACAAACGGGCTTTTTAATAGGTCTTAATTATAGGGCTTGATAATTCTTACTTATAGAACTTAATAATATGGTTAAATAATCGGAATTAATATAAGGGACTAATCATAGGGGCCTGGTTATAGGCGTTTGATATTTCTTAATTATAGGGCATGATAATAGGGTATAGAATAAGGCATAATTATATGGCTTATACTAGGGCTTAATAATACTAATTATAGGGATTGATAAGGGTGTAATAGGGCTTAATATTAGGGCCAAAGGGTTGGGATAAAAGTGCTTAAGAATTCTTAATCATATGGCCCGATAATAGGACCGTAATAATACGGCTTATTAATAAGGCTTAGTCATAGGTTCTAATTTTGGGGCTTAGTGACAGGGCTTAATAATTCATAATTATAAAGCTTTATAATAGAGTCGAATATCTCTTAATTATCGCATTTAATAATAACTATAGGGTTCTAATAATAGGACCGCATCATAGGGCTTTTCACAAGGATTAATAATTCTTATTATAAGGCTTGATAATAGATTTTGATAATACGGGGTAATATTATGCCTTTATGATAATACTAATAGGGGTTTGTTATATTTCATAGTAATGGTGTCTTATTATAGAGCTTAATAATGGGGTGAAATAATACAGATTACCATATAACTTTATAATAGGGATTAAATATAGGCTTAATAATATGGAATAATCTAAGGGATATTGAATAGGGCATAATAATAATAATTATTATTATTATTTTAAGGCTTAATAACTGGGCTATAAACTGTATCGTATGGCCTCATTATAGCTCTTAATAATAGGGTGGAATTATAGGGCTTAATAATAGGGCCTGATCTAAGATTCATAATACTTATGAAGCCCACTTCACAGTCTGCTAATATGGCTTAATAATAATCATTAATTATAGTCCTTGATTAAGTATAAGGCTTTACAAAGGTCCTAAATAAAGGGCTTATTAATTATTAATTATTTGGGCATGATAATAAGTATAGGGCTTTATTATAGTGCCTAATAGTAGGGTCTAGTACTAGGTTTCATAATAGGGCTGGATTATAAGGCTTAGCAATTCTTAAATATATGGCTTTATGATAGTGCTCAATAATTTCTAGTTATTGGGTTTGATAAAAGGGCTTAATTATAGGGCTTGATAATATAGCTTAATCATAAGTTTTGATAACAATTTGCAAATAAGGATAGAATATATTGTTTCTTTCTAGGTACGAAGCTGGACTGAAAAGTTCATAGGCTTACTATGAAGGAGTGATGCTAGAGCTGTGAAATCTTGCATGCATTCATTTCAGCTCTTCTTATTAATAACAGCATTGTGTCTTTCTTTTCTATTTAAATTTCTCAGATGAGGAATTATCATTATTATACACTGATTTTTTCAATCTGTTATTCTCATCTTTGTTGTTTTAGTTTCAATGTTTAGCATCTTATTTTTTATTTGAATTTCTCAGATGCGGAATTATCATTATTATACACTGATTTATTCAATCTGTTATGATCTTAATATTTACACTCTTATTTTCTGTTTAAAGTGGAATCATACTTATTCATTGAAACTGTTATCCTTATCTTGGTTGTTATAGTCTCACTATTTAGAATCTTATTTTCTATTTCAATTTCATAAATTTTATATTAAATAACGCAAAAAGTGTGGAAATGTCATACGACCATCCCTTCTAAACTAATCTCCTTAGTTCAAGTTTACAAGTTGTTTACTCGCTGCTTCACTCTGCTCCTCATTTCTATGATGCGTTCTAATAGCGTTTTATTATTCTCCTTCGTTCTTAATTTTGTGTGACTCTTCTTTTTAATTTATAAGAGCTATTGGAAAAGCACTGAAGTGTTGTCATGGTCTGTTCTGTCTTGTACGTGTGGTCGCATCTGTGTCGGCGCAAACTGTTTTTGATGTATCTTATTCAACAACAAACATATCAAAAGAGTAAAAATAAAGTAATTTCTTTTGTAGTTTCCGAAGAAATAAAGAATAAAAAAAAATGCGAATCAACATTTTTTTTGGCTCAAGATTTGGTTTAATAAAATTTAAGAAAAGGGAAAAAAATTTTTTCCCGGGGAATAGAGAAAAATATTTCTTGATTATATTAAATAAAACAGGACACTTTTTCTTTCTCTTTGTAATTCTCTTTTTGCAGAGTTAAAAACAAAGAACAAAAAGAAAAAAAAAGAAACAAAAAAAAGAAACAAACACAAAAAGAAAACACCGAAGACAGAACAAAGGCAATAATAATATTGAACATTCTCCACCTGCCCATAACGCCATGACATCGTATACGAAAGAAAAAAATATCGCAAATCATTGCATTAGCCCAGGCTGGATTCAAAATTAACTTTGCTCTAGTACACGTACCAAAACTTAAACAAGTTTTTCATACATAAAATGAATAAAAATAAATATTTGAATTTCCTTTACTCGACAAATACATGAAGTTCCATCCTTTCAGTCTGTTATCAATAAAAATGTTGTTGATAACCTCAAAAAGAAAAAAAAAAGAAAAACTCCAGAGCAACAAACAGTATTGATTTCGCTTCTCTAGACCCACTGCTGATGTTTTAACAACATTACACAGTGAATTAGTAAACTACTTGAAAGTACCTTCATTGAGAAAGCGATTACCCTACATATCTCAAAGGTCTTTGATAAACTGTTGCATAGGGGTTTGCTACAGAAATACTCCAGCTGTAGTATTAGCAAAGTTAATCTGATTAATGGCGAAATTACTTCGCTAACAAGTCTTAATGAGATATTAACTCATTATCATTTCCTTGAATAATATAATCATTATATTTGAATTGTTGTCACATGGAATTGACGAGCCAGGTATTTTAAACAATTTCAGATTGTCATCAAATTATCATTGCTAATTAATTCGGTGTATAAATTATTTTTTTATGATATAACTAGCAGCATGGCCCGACGTTGCCCGTGCTTGATTCAAAAATCGTTCGACTCATACAGGAATCGCTATCACTTGACTTAAAATATTTTTGCCCTTCTTGCCTTTAAAGGAGTGCACTTTGTCGTGCTGATGTTGCTACATTCCTTACTTCTTGCCTATCTCACACTGCGAATTTTTCTAAGCTCTATACTAAACATTAAATCTGTTACGAAAAAAAAACTAAACAAAATGAACACAAAACGATCAGCTTTAAAAAAGGACTCGTAATTGGAAAAACCGACCCAACCCAGTTCTGCCGAATCAGAATCAACGTTGAGTTTAAGCAAGCGAATGAGCCAATTGGAGTAAAGTGCCATGCAGATTTAAATTTTTCCCACTTGTGACGAATGCAGCTATCGAATTTTTTTGCATGCTTGTTAACATTCGTGTCAGTCAGCTGTTGGCTCTCACGCTGGCCAATAGAATCTTCCTGCCTATTCGTGGCAGCTAGCTATAGACTCTCACTCTGGCCAGTAGAAAATGGCCGCAAACTACATGAAAACTGGCGTAGAAGCATGAAAAAATCGATTATTTTCACTATGGATGGGAGTTGGGAAATGCAAAGTCGGCCTTAGCCTTCCCGCTAACTTGGAGCATGTGCATGTAAATTTTGGTGCAAATCCGTCGAAAATTGCGGGTGTGCATTCGTCTCACACACACACACGCACACGCACACACACACACACATCCTGCCTCATATATATATATATATATATATATATATATATATATATATATATATATATAAGCTGCACACTCTAATATATTTAGGTAAATCAGATCCACAGTACAATGGGTTAAGATAAATTTTTAATTCCCCTTGATTATAGCAATTTTGGCATGTGTAATAACGTCTCATCTTGTTTCAGACAAAACCGTGTTAGTATCAAGCTACTCTCATCTATGAACGATAGTTGAGTTATATTTTGCAATGAAAGTAGGCGGAAGTAAGGAAATTGGTGAATAATTGTTTTCCCTTGTCTCTCTTTCCCTCTATTCGACCCGTGAGTATCAGATTCTCCAGACCCTGCTTCCTCATTATAAGTCCAAGGAACTTCAGCTGCCTCTTCCTGATATTAAGTGTAAGCCTCCTCTTTGTTTGCATCCTCTCTAAGTGCTCATTGTACAAAAAATAGGGAGTTACTTTTCAGTCAGCTTGTATTTTCGATTGTTTATTTAAAGATTCTACTTTCTGGGGGTAGGTAGGTGACATTGGAGCATGGTCTACAGTGGGCTATAAGTTTTTAGACACCTTTGATTACAACAATTTTTTTTTCAGACAATACCGTGTTAGTATCAAGCTACTCTCATCTATGAAGAATAGTTGACTTATATCTTGCAATGAAAGTTCGTTAAAGAAAGGAAATTAGTGAATTTCAACAAGGGCAGATAATAGGATATCATCAGTGTGGCAAGCCAAATAGAGAAATTGCTAGGTTTTTCCAAGTTAATCATCAAACGGTTAATATTGTTAAGAAATTTAACGAAGTTCATTGTCGTGTGGAACAACGTTCAGGAAGACCAAGCATCGTGTCTGAGCGAAGGAAAAGAGCACTGAATAGAGAAGTCATCAGAAACCGTCGTCAGGGCGTCAAAAATGTCGCCAACAGCATGGAAATGTCGCCATATGTGGTGAGAAAGACTCTTAAAGAATTAGACTATCAAAGAAGAGTTGCGAGAAAGAAACCCTTGATTTCAGAGGTTAACAGGAACAGGCGTATGAACTGGGCGTGATAATTCCAGAGCAAAGATTATGAATTTTGGCAGTCTGTAATTTGGTTAGATCAAAGTAAATTCTGCCAATATTGTAATTCGAGATTGTCTTATATGTTTGGAGAAATCAGAATGAAACTTGGAAAACTGAATGTCTGCAGGCGACCGTCAAACATGGAGGGATTGGAGTAATGGTGTGGGGCGTTGTCTGTTTTGAAGGGAAATCTGAACTGATTTATGTTGACGAGCGGTTGAATGGTCCAGAATACTGTCAAATATTAGAGAAATGACTACCACTATTTGAAACCAATCAGATTGACAGGAATGTCTACCTTTTGCAAGAAGATGGAGCACCATGTCATACGAGCAAAGTAGCAAAGAACTGGAAGGAATCGCAAGGAATCAAGTCACTGCCATGGGTAGCCCAAAGTCCTGACATAAATCCAGTAGAGCAGGTTTGGGATCACCTTGACTGAAAAGTTCGAGAGCGTGCAACCCAATTCACGTCAGTGGCAACCCTTAAAGAAACATTGCTAACGGACTGGCAAAATATGGCTCAGACGATTGTTGATAACTTGAAATCCATAAGAAATCGAATACAAGCACTGAAACTAGCAAATGGAGGACCTACTCTATACTAGTTCCAAATACTGTTTTATGTTGAGTAGGGATTACGTAATTAAATTTTGAAATTGGATGTAGTTTATTTCTCGAGGCTAAAAACTTTTCTTAGGCCACTGTACACAGAAAGGAATACAGAAGGAGATCTGTTAAGGCACATAGCTCAATTATTAGGGAGTATCTATGCGTATGATACAAATGTTTACCTGTGCACCTGAAAAGACATCTGGATGACCAGAACATAACAGCTGATCTCTCCTTTGCTGACTCAATGGAGGAAGCCTTAAGACAACATCACATCGAAACCCCAGTTCCCGTAAGATCACCAAAGTTAAGTCGAATTTAGAACATTGTCGTTCAAGATCAATAATAATGCTTAGCGTCTATTAGTGAAGCACTTTATTGCTAGGTGATGGTTAACAAGTTAGACAATCAAGTTGCGTCCTGGGTATGACGATAAACTACATCCGCGTCCTGGGTATGACGATAAACTACGTCCAACAACAAGGTCTCAGATAATGTTTTCGGAAAAATAATGTTGCCAGTTATAAGTATTTTGGAACAATAATTTTGCCAGCTATGCGTTTTTGAAACAATAATGTAGCCAGCTATACGTTTTTGAAACAATAATGTTGCCAGCTATACGTTTTTGAAAAACAAATGTTGCCAGCTATACGTTTTTGAAACAATAATGTTGCCAGCTATGCGTTTTATATATATATGTATGTGTATGTATGTATATATATATATATATATATATATATAACTTTATTTGGAATTAAATGACCTACAGTGGTTGATATGCCACAAAACCCAACCAATCAACCAACAATCAAGTTTATCGAGTTCCTTAAAGACCTTGGCTATTTACGCATTTTGGGATATCATTTAATCAATAAAATATAGGAGATTACGGTCAGGTCATTTGAAACATCAGTTCCTGTACGATCATCGAAGTTAAGCAACGTCGAGACTAGTTTGTACCTAGATGGGTGACCGCTTGGGAATACCATGTGCTGTAAGCTTGGATGTGCAGGTGGTGCAATGGATAAGGAGCTCCAATTCCTGTTGAATTTGTTCAATTTAATTACGCGCAAGTACACTTGGGAAAGGCATGAATCCACTTTTTCCCCTCCCCACAAGCTTTGACATTTTGTTATTTGCCCAAAACCAGTGCTGGCATTCATTTGCTCAAGACCATCATATATGTCACGCACTGGTTTCCTCTGTTCCTCTTTCCTTCAATCTGCTCTGTGAGTATCATATTTTCTACGCCATCTTCCTCATTATGTACCCCCAAAATTTCAATTGCTTTCTCCTGCTGTTAAGTTTTTTTTTGTTTCCATTCTCTGTAAATCCTCGTCTTTTCTGACATGTTCGGTTCATGATATCCTCAGCATCCTTCTGTAGAACCACATTTCTGTTGTTTCAAGTTTCTTCTTTATCTTTGAGGAGATTTTCCATCATTCACTGCCATAGAGGAGGATCTAAAAAAATAAAATAAATATATATATATTTGCGTACAAAATATTTAGGTTTTGGCGTTAAATAACCCATAGAAGTGTTACTATGCCAGAAAACAAAAACAATCAACTAACAATTAATGAGAGATTCAATACAACCAAAATCAAATTAGTAACTTTCCAACACCATCGAGCAGACGTCTGAATTTTCTCCTATAACGATGTTTGGGCCTTCTTTCAAAGAACCTCTGTTGTAATACACGCTCTCCGTAGACGTCAAGTGGAACACATATATCCGATCACTGTCTATATTTGTTATTATTTATATTATTTACATTGTTCGGACTCTTGTCCTCATCTTTATTGCCATATTCACGATGTTTCAGCCGTTGTACGCTCCGGCCTTCTTCAGATGATTTGGACTTTCGAAGTGAAACCCTTGTTTCATCCACGGGGGGGGGTCTCTAGTTCCACATGCCTCTTCCGGATGCCTCTCTTATCTCCCTTTAACTCTAATATCCAAGTTTTTGTTTTACCACTACAGTAGTCAATCTTAACAAAATTTTGTGGCTTTATAACTTTTTAAAATTCCCACTTGATTGATTTGAACAAGTACTCTATCGACGCATGCCCCAAAATAATATAACTGTCATTAAATAGCATATTTAAAGAAAGCAAAAACATCTTTCGGTCTACACTACACATATTTCGTGTTACTGTTTTGCCTGTATATGGAAAAATTGTTCCCTGAAGATGAAAGTTTGAAATTGTCGAAAGTACTTAGCTCGTCAATCCCATCTGACAACAATTCAAATAAAAGGATCGTATTATTTAAGGAATTGATAGTAAATATATATATCTCCCCCACTTTTCTCTCTCTCTCTCTCTCTCTATCTATCTATCTATCTATATATATATATATATATATATATATATATATATATATATATATGTATATATATATATATGTGTGTGTGTGTGTGTGTGTGTGAGTGTGTAAATTACAAAAAATATGCCTGCGTATTTTTAGCAAAATCCTTTCATATTCACGGAAAAATATTCTAAAAATAAGCAAACATAATGTTTGCAGTTTATTTAATCAGACACACACACACACACACACACACATATATATATATATATATATATATATATATATATATATATATATATATATCAGGCATATATATATCTATAAATATATATATATATATATAATTATTTATTTAAAAAAATGATTCCAACACGTTACTTCCTATTTTCTATATATTTTCACACACACGCACACACACACACATACACACACACACACATATATATATATATATATATATATATATATATACAAAATATATAAAAAATTTCGCTTGAAGATGGAAAAGAGCCTACTTTAACTCAAGTTAACCAAATATTATTTTGAAGTTTTCGGCTCTTGTTTTGAAACATGAGACCTCTTATGTAGCGAGTTGGAATCATATTTTTAAATAAATGATTATATTTATGCTCTACTTCCGTATCGAGCACTATTTTTTAAAAATAATAACAAAAATACTAAGGAACTTTGGATTATTTACTAAACCAGTTTCTTTCCTATTTTCTATAATATTTTCACATATATATATATATATATATATATATATATATATATATATGACAAACTGCAAAGTTTTTTTATGCGTTTCATCCGCATATATATAATTTGTTTTTGTTTCCATTCTCTGTAAATCCTCGTCTTTTCTGACATGTTCGGTTCATGATATCCTCAGCATCCTTCTGTAGAACCACATTTCTGTTGTTTCAAGTTTCTTTTTCATCTTTCATATATATATATATATATATATATATGAAGACATATACTCTTAAGTTGTGCTATATTTATAGGATAAAGTGCTCAATATCAGAGATAGAGCGTGTGTAAATATAAAAGTGAACATTGAAGTCAATGCGTAGAGGCGACAGGCTGTTTCATGCTAGATGCAACCATTATTTAAAATTCAGAGAATTTTTCTGCTTTTTATTCTTGGTTATAAAATTATTGGAATTATTCTTCCATTTATTCCCGAGTAACAAAGATGCACTCGAAGAATCTGGCGTACACTTGCGTTATTTAAGTTCTGTAACTATCAAAAAAGAACAAATTCACCTGATCATGGGAATCATAATTTAGAAAAATTCCATGTGTGTGTGTGTGTGTGTGTGTGTGTGTGTGTACGGGGCCATAGCAATCAAGCAGTCGTTCTTCACTTCTCCGTGTCTTTTTACTTTACATAAATGATCAGCCTAAGAATTTATTCTGATCATTTGTAAATATTTATGCCAATGTTACCGTGGTGTTTGCCTGCAACACCCAAATCCTAGATGATCAGAGCTTGGCAGCTGATCTCGCCTATGATCTAGCTCTAACAGCTCAGTGGCGGAAAAATCAGGCTGGTCACATTCACGGCCTCGAAAGCCAAACTAGTGACATTCTATCACCGACGATAGGACCCAAACCTTTCACCATGATTGCCTTTTAGAACAAACTCAATCCAGACCTCAAGCAGAATAGATAGATGGAAGGATAGATAGATATGGAGAGACTATGATAGATAGATAGATATGAACAGTCTGAGATAGATAGAGAGATAGATGTGAACAGTCTGAGATAGATAGATAGATAGATAGATAGATATTGAGAGACGAATATTTTCTGTGAAAATTTCTCAAACATTCAGGCCGGTAAATGTTGTTTAATACTGTTTATTATAAACAGAGCATTTACTTAAATATTTGTATCTATAAAAAGAATGTATAAACATAAAAATGTCTTAAAATAATTGTCGGACTTTGTCCATTTCATAATATATGTATATATATACATATACATACATACATACATACATACATACATATATATATATATATATATATATATATATATATATATATATATATATATATATATACCCAAGTATAGGATTGGTGTATACGGAATAAATTCCAATAACCAACAATTACTATTCTTAAAAGAGTGTTCGATAAAGAGTAGAACAAATATAATTATTTATTCGAAAATTATAACATAAATATGATATAAAATCGCTACAAAAATAGCCATTTTGTTTCAACACCTCCAGTGTCTTATCAAGTGATGATGTTGAATGTAGAATAAAGGGTTTTAAAATACTTATTAGAATAAATTCTATTTTAGTCTAACCCCAACTTTAAGGCATTAAATAGTTATTATAACCTTACTTCATTGTCAAGTTTTTTGAATTCTCCTATACTTGTATTTTGATTGGTCATTCCAGCTTATGTAACAGCGTTTCCCCTTGCGAGGGTGGGTTAATTAATTTGAACCTTTTAAAACCCTTTATTCTACATTCAACATTATCAATTGATAAGACACCAGAAGAGTTGAAACAAAATGGCTATTTTTGTAGTGATTTTATAACATATTTATGTTATAATTTTCGAATAAATAATTATATGTATATATTTAAAGGCAGTAAAATTCGACTTTGCTAACAGAACGCTCCTCTGTGGCCAAATCGGTAAAGGCACATCAAGCTAAGTGACAGTCCCGTGTGGGATACATGTTTGAATCCTGTCGGAGGACGAATATTTTCTGTGAAAATTTCTCAGATATTCAGGCCGGTAAATGTTGTTTATTATAAACAGAGCCTTTACTTAAATATTTGTATCTATAAAAAGAATGTATAAACATAAAAATGTTTTATATATATATAGTCTGAAGGAGATAGATATGAACAGAAATTCATTTTTTAAAATTTTTTTGCTAAAAATGAAATGTGGAACGGGCGACAGGATAAATATATGTGATCCTGAGTACTTTGAAGCGAACCAAGGCTCCCATTCCTTAGGCAGACGATTTTCTTTGTCAATATCAAACGGCTGGATACTTTCCGTTCAGATTTCGCAAATACCAGTCTTGAAACAGTAATTTTCGTTTCGAGACCCCAGTTTAAAGGCGAGCAGTCTACATTTTGAAAGAGAGAGGAAGAGACGGGGAAAACCATGAAAGATGTCCGTTACTGGGAACAGACAGGTCACTAAATTCCCAAGCCCTTCCTATGTCAGCGACAGTCAAGATGATGACACCATAGGCTGCGGGATAGCTTGCCGACGACGAGAGCAAAGAGTCGCCGACTTGCAGGGAGCGGGAAGTGTCGGGGGGTGGATTTCACTAAATGACAATTATTTACTTACTTAGATGGCGATTTAATACCGCACAAAAGGAATAAATGACTTTTTAAGGATCTTGAGGGGGTTAAGATGCTAACTTGTCTGCCTTCCTATTTAAGCCCCGCCGGAAGAATTACTATTCGGAAGCTGATTTCGCCGACTTTAGAATGAAGAAAAACAAGATACGGAACATTCCAGACAAACCTGGGAAATGTTACCAAGTCTGAACCTTATTAATTCAAATGCACACAGTTAAATACGTTTTTAATAATTTATTTGTTTGACCCAAAAGATCAAATTGGTTTCTAAACGACATCTGAAAGTTTTAGTTTTAAATTAGTCGCCCCTCGAAATAAGAAAAAAGGTTTTGTCTGCATTGTAGCCGTTGCCATATCGAAATTCGTCTTTTTTTTAATTTCTCAAAAATTAATAATTTTTTATTCTTTTCCCCTATATTTACTTATTAATTCAAATTTCTTTAGTATTTAAAATATTAATTATTTCTTGGTCTTAAATATCAGTTTTCTATCCTTACTAAATTACATTTTGAACATTTTTTAAATTCTTTAAAAAAAGATCGCTTTTAAATATGTTATGACATCAAGATGCAGTTTTTTAAATTTTTAATAATTTATTTGTTTAACCCCAAAGATCAAATTTATTTTGTTGCTAAACAACATCTGAGACGTATAGTTTTAAATTAGACGCCCCCCTCAAAATACGAAAAAGGATTTGTCTGCATTGTAGCCGTTGCCATATCGAAATTCGTCTTTTTTCAATTTCTAAAAAATTAACAAATTTTTATTCTTTTACCTATTAGGTTGGTGCAAAAATAATGACGTAATAATGTCGTTTTTGACGTTAAAAAATACGTCAAAAAACGACATTATTACGTCATTATATTTGCACCAACCTAATGTATTCACTTATTAATTCAAATTTCCTTACTATTTAAAAAATTAATTATTTCTTTGTTCTTAAATATCAGTTTTCTTTTTCTTACTAAATTAAATTTTGAACATTTTTTAAATTCTTTAAAAAAAAGATCGCTTTTAAATGTGTTATGAAATCAAGATGCAGTTTTTTAGATTTTAGAAAATCAATTTTTAAAATTTTTTTACTATTGTTAAAAAAATATTTTATCCTAATTCCCTACGTATAACACGTATTTTTTTCTAAAAAAAATAATAACAAAAATCAGGGGTGCGTATTATGCACAGCTACAAAATTTTATAAAAAAAAACTGACGTTTCATATGTCGATTTCAGTTGCGAAATGACTACTCACCATACGACAATTTGATACTAACATTCGGCGATTGTGACCCCATAAGGATGTCAAATACAATCATATGTACCTAACAATATTTACAAATATAAAATAAAATAAGAATTATCAGAAAACTAAATTAAAATAATATTATTCTATGTTTAAAACCATTTTTTTAAATAAGAGTTGGAAACGCAGGCTGTAATGAAATTGGAAAGGTACAATTTATAGGGTTTGGTTACCAAACAAGGGGTGCGTATTATGCGTGATTATAAGCATTTTCCCACATTTTCAGTACAATGTACGTGCGTATTATGGACGGAGGCGGATTATACATGGGAAATTATGGTAAATGCTAACATTTAATTTTTTTAAATGAATTGTTGGTTTGGTTCAAAAGTAAATTTAGTTTTGTTAAATAACATCCAAAACGTTTAGTTTCGAATTAACTTAAAAGCATTTCATGGTGTGATTTCAAGGTATAGATGTTTTCTAGAAATACATTTTTTTTTTTTTTACAAAAAAATACCTCATCTCAGAAATATAGACAGGTAAAGATTTTTTTTCTGGCACGTGTTGAAATCCTTTTAATTCATTTAATACTGTTGAAGTTATCGCTAACATTTTTTGTCAAGATTTACAAACTCTACGTTTTGTTCAATTTCACATACCAATCGAGGAAATATAACAAAAAATCAATGGAAAATAAAAGATATCCAACAAAGCAGTACCACATTTTTATTAAATAAGTATTTGTTATTTTAATCATTTTTTTAAAAAAACTACGAGCATTTTGTATGTTAAATAACATACGTATATAGTCATCCACAGACAGTTTCGCAGATCATCAGTGTGGTTAAACATCCGGTTGCTTTTAGCTAAGATCGAAACCCGGCTGAATTAGAGTCAGTCGTAGGTTTTATTCCTAAGCCGTTGGCGCACAGCAAATCGTAGGTGAATTTAAGCGTATTTATTTTTACATAAACAGTGTCTGAGAGAAGTTGATTCGATTTACCGGAGAGTCTTGCATTTTTTATGGTTATACGTCCTTTTTATAAATACAAATATTTAAGTAAATTCTTTGTTTTATAATAAACAGTATTAATAACATTTACCGGCCTGAATGTCCGAGAAATTTTCATAGAAAATATTCGTCCTCCGACAGGAATTGAACCTGTATCCTATACGGAACCGTCATATAGCCTGACGTGCATTTAACCGATTCTATGACAATTTCTCGGACATTCAGGCCGGTAAATGTTGTTAATACAGTTTATTATAAACAGAGCATTTACTTAAATACTTGTACCTATAAAAAGAATACCCGCTCGGCCCGTTGGCTAGGATCAAAGTGTAGTATCTGCGCTTTGTGAGCTGCCGGGTCGGGTGTCTGTCGAACTCTCTGCTTGCAGGGAGGAACCCTGACGAAGCTCCGCCAAAGGGTAGGGTTTCGTTGGAGGAGTTTGACGGAACTGCCCCCCCTCGGGGGGTTTGGATGGTTATTTATTTTTGGCTGGGCCTACGGGCTCGGAGATACCCACATTAAAAAGTCCTTGTGCCACATTCAATCCTCGTGGGTGGATTGATAAATGCCATCTATAAAAAGAATACCCGCTCGGCCCGGTGGCTAGGATCAAAGTGTAGTATCTGTGCTTTGTGAGCTGCCGGGTCGGGTGTCTGTCGAACTCTCTGCTTGCAGGGAGGAACCCTGACGAAGCTCCGCCGAAGGGTAGGGTTTCGTTGGGGGAGGTTGACGGAACTGGCCACCCTCGGGGGTTTTGGTGGTTATTTATTTTTGGCTGGGCCTACGGGCTCGGAGATACCCACATTAAAAAGGCCTTGTGCCACATTCAATCCTCGTGGGTGGATTGATAAATACCATCTATAAAAGAACGTATAAACATAAAAAATATCTTAAAAGAATTGTCGGACTTTGTCTATATATATATATATATATATATATATATATATATATATATATATATATATATATATATATATATATCAATCACTTTAAACGTTATTATTAGTGGATAATCGTATTTGAGTAGACTTTTTTATTTATTAAACGGTATATTTATTTATTTTCATCACCTGCCTGAATATTTCAGAAAACTTATTAAAGAAAAATATGGGCTCTCCGACCGGGCTCGAACCTTCGTTGTTATATCAGATCTACACTAACCGATGAGGCATGCCCGAATAGTGCTTTTAAGCTACATTCTTCTCGTCATAGACTTTTGGAAGATTTTTATATCTGCTCTGTTTCGTATCCAAAAGTAAAAAAAATAGCAATTTTCTGAAGAAGTAATAGATTTTTATTTACCACTTTCAACATTATTTTTAGTATATATATATATATATAGCAACTTGTCAGCTGTCAATATACCTTATAACACTCTCGAACACTTAGCCTTGGAGCGGGTAGAATGGACATCAATGCGTTTTAGTGGACTCAGCAGTTTTCAATCAGCTTGTCTGAATTATCTTCAAGTAATGAGATCAAGAGCTAAAAGGTCAACCAATCTAATAGTGATCTCAACCCACAATCCTTACTCTTACTCCATGTGCGGCCTCCTTTGTAAATCACTTACGGGTCTTAAGTGACACAAGATTATCGCACAAAATTTCATAATTGAATCAATTAAGCTGTCAGATCCTCATACGTCGAAACTGATGGGAGAGTCCATTATTATGTATGTGTGTACGTGTGTGTGTTTATTTTTGTGTTTGCAGGATGTATAATTTTGCATATAACTGCTTCTTTGAATTCTGAATTTTCACGATGTCTTGAAATATTGTTCTTTTCAAGTAGGATTTAATTTTTAAAGAAGGAAAAATCGCAATGAGCGATATCTGGAAATATGCTGGTTGTCGGGCCTGCAGAATTGTTTTGCTTTGCTAAAAAAAACCCCCCAAAAAACCGACCACACTCTACACACTTTCCTTCCAATCACTGCAATAAACAATGAACGCAAGAAAGAACGTTATATCTCAATGTGTACTGCTTTAGCCCCGTTACCATAGCAACAGTCCCGATATTTTTGATTAAAACACGTATAGGCCAAGACTTTGGAGCCAAAATCTAGATTTGGAAGAATCGCCTAATATATATTGAATCAATTGCTAGATCTTCTAGGAAACTTACCTCACCGTGTTGTGCGATGGAGCTTTTCTCACAAGAATCTATATTACATATATATAAGTCTATCCAAAGAAGAATCTGCACTGTCCGTGGTCCTTTCCTGACAGCTTGGCTTCAGTCATAACATAGCTTCATTGTGCTTTTTCTACAAATAATTTCATGGTAATTGTTCAGATAAACTTTCCTCTGTGGTATATAGGCTTCCTGAATTTAAGAACAGTAACAGATTGACAACATGTCCTCATCAGTCCATAGTTGAATTGGCTAAATGCAACCGTAAGTTCTATGGTTACAGATTCATTTTCTCGCACTTCTCGCTTGTGGAAATATCATCTGGTTTGTTGCTTTCCAGTGAAATTTGTTCTTAAAAAATTTAAATGCAATGTCAATCGCTATCTACTGCCTTCTTGGCCCCTGTTCTTTTCTTGTTTTCTCTCGTTAATAATGTTTTTTGTTTTCATACTCGGCGATCACCTTCTTTCTGCACTACTTGACGTGAAATGATAAAAAAATAAACTTATGATATGGCATATTCTGGAGCAGTAAAACTAATGCTTATCTAGCAGGCCAAAAGTGTTCGAAAATAGACGTCCCATACCCCATTTAAAAAATAATTGTAGACCTGCATCCTCATCTTCATTGCCATATTCACAATGTTTCGGCCGTTGTACGCTCCAGTCTTTATGTCTATGTCTCTCTATATATCTGTCTTTGTCTCACTATATATCTGTCTATATCTCTGAGATGAGGTATTATGATTACTTGCATTATGTACATTATTCACACTGTTATCCTCATCTTCATTGCGACATTCACAACGTTTCGGCCGTTGTACGCTCCGGCCTTTATGTCTATGTCTCTCTATATATATGTCTATGTCTCTCTATATATCTGTCTATATCTCTGAGATGAGGTATTATGATTGCTTGCATTATTTACATTATTCGGACTATTATCCTCATCTTCATTGCCATATTCACAACGTTTCGGCCGTTGTACGCTCCGGCCTTTATGTCTATGTCTCTCTATATATCTGTCTATATCTCTTAGATGAGGTATTATGATTACTTGCATTATTTACATTATTCGGACTGTTATCCTCATCTTCATTGCCATATTCACAACGTTTCAGCTGTTGTATGTTCCGGCCTTTATGTCTATGTCTCTCTATATATCTGTCTATATCTCTGAGATGAGGTATTATGATTACTTGCATTATGTACATTATTCGGACTGTTATCCTCATCTTCAATGCCATATTCACAACGTTTCGGCCGTTGTACGCTCCGGCCTTTATGTCTATGTCTCTCTATATATCTGTCTATATCTCTGAGATTAGGTATTATGATTACTTGCATTATTTACATTATTCGGACTGTCATCCTCTTCTTCATTGCCATATTCACAACGTTTCGGCCGTTGTACGCTCCGGCCTTTATGTCTATGTCTCTCTATATATCTGTCTATATCTCTGAGATGATGTATTATGATTACTTGCATTATTTACATTATTCGGACTGTTATCCTCATCTTCATTGCCATATTCACAACGTTTCAGCTGTTGTATGTTCCGGCCTTTATGTCTATGTCTCTCTATATATCTGTCTATATCTCTGAGATGAGGTATTATGATTACTTGCATTATGTACATTATTCGGACTGTTATCCTCATCTTCAATGCCATATTCACAACGTTTCGGCCGTTGTACGCTCCGGCCTTTATGTCTATGTCTCTCTATATATCTGTCTATATCTCTGAGATTAGGTATTATGATTACTTGCATTATTTACATTATTCGGACTGTCATCCTCTTCTTCATTGCCATATTCACAACGTTTCGGCCGTTGTACGCTCCGGCCTTTATGTCTATGTCTCTCTATATATCTGTCTATATCTCTGAGATGATGTATTATGATTACTTGCATTATTTACATTATTCGGACTGTTATCCTCATCTTCATTGCCATATTCACAACGTTTCAGCTGTTGTATGTTCCGGCCTTTATGTCTATGTCTCTCTATATATCTGTCTATATCTCTGAGATGAGGTATTATGATTACTTGCATTATGTACATTATTCGGACTGTTATCCTCATCTTCAATGCCATATTCACAACGTTTCGGCCGTTGTACGCTCCGGCCTTTATGTCTATGTCTCTCTATATATCTGTCTATATCTCTGAGATGAGGTATTATGATTACTTGCATTATTTACATTATTGGGACTGTTATCCTCTTCTTCATTGCCATATTCACAACGTTTCGGCCGTTGTACGCTCCGGCCTTTATGTCTATGTCTCTCTATATATCTGTCTATATCTCTGAGATGAGGTATTATGATTACTTGCATTATTTACATTATTCGGACTGTTATCCTCATCTTCATTGCCATATTCACAACGTTTCAGCTGTTGTATGTTCCGGCCTTTATGTCTATGTCTCTCTATATATCTGTCTATATCTCTGAGATGAGGTATTATGATTACTTGCATTATGTACATTATTCGGACTGTTATCCTCATCTTCAATGCCATATTCACAACGTTTCGGCCGTTGTACGCTCCGGCCTTTATGTCTATGTCTCTCTATATATCTGTCTATATCTCTGAGATGAGGTATTATGATTACTTGCATTATTTACATTATTCGGACTGTTATCCTCATCTTCGTTGCCATATTCACAACGTTTTGGCCGTTGTACGCTCCGGCCTTTATGTCTATGTCTCTCTATATATCTGTCTATATCTCTGAGATGAGGTATTATGATTACTTGCATTATGTACATTATTCGGACTGTTATCCTCATCTTCATTGCCATATTCACAACGTTTCGGCCGTTGTACGCTCCGGCCTTTATGTCTATGTCTCTCTATATATCTGTCTATATCTCTGAGATGAGGTATTATGATTACTTTCATTATTTACATTATTCGGACTATTATCCTCATCTTCATTGCCATATTCACAACGTTTCGGCCGTTGTACGCTCCGGCCTTTATGTCTATGTCTCTCTATATATCTGTCTATATCTCTGAGATGAGGTATTATGATTACTTACATTATTTACATAAATAAATATAAATTGAAAGTAATCATTTCGGACATATAGACAGTTATAGCAGACGTGTATCATTCGATATTTTTAGACTGTTTCTCGTTTTCATTTTGGTGATGAGTGACTTCATTCATTCCGGGTGAGAGAGAGAGAGCTAATCTACTTGCCTTGAAAATCAGCATTAAACATTCTGGCGTTTTTATACTTTGACATTTTTTTATTAAATCAGCGACAGCAACAGCGAGTATTTAGGGCCTTTTTCCTAAGTAGACATTTGGACAAAATTGCTTCATTAAAAAAAAAAAAAAAAAAAAAAAAAAAAATTAAAATCAATCAAATGACGAATTTTTGTTAAAATTAAAAGTGTGAATACGTGATGAAAAAAAAATAATCAGATACCAAATAATTTTGAAGACCCGACCTACTCTAGTTCATAACCCCCACCCACCAAAAAATTTCGTTTCGCAGTTTCATCAATTAGGTACTAAAGAATGGAATGTAAGAGACTTAAAATTGGCGCCTTTGATATTTTTATTATTTGGTCATAAACTAATCAAATTCAGACACCAACCAATCCCCCATCAAAAAAAGTAGAAGTCCTTAAATAAATGAGAAACTGTGCACTATTATTTTTTGAAAAAAAAAGGATGCATAAAAAAGGGAATTATATAATTCATAATATTTTACCTCCATCTTTCCTGCATTTTTTATCTTTTTCATTGAAGAGTTAATTTCATTTTTTTAAAATTATAATTGTTGGTTTCACTTTGTGAGCAAGCATAAAAAGGAACGTTCATTTCTTTTTTTGATGTAAAAGGCGCAGAAGAAAACGTAAATATTAAAGATCGACTAAAAATATAAAATTTAGGGTCGAAATTTTAAGGCTAGGATTTTATAATGGGCGTTGTTTTCTATCTAAAATTTTTAAGGATTCTTATAACTGTTTTTAGTTTTGTAATTTTTATTGACTAAAAAAAGCTGTAATTGTCCACTGTTCCAGTAAGATAAATTCAAGGGGTTAAATTACTACAGCATTGTCTTCGGCTCATTTAAAACTTATTAGCGCCTCGGCTAATAACTGCTTTTTAAGTTAAAAAAAAATGCGATTGAAAAAAAAGTACCAAAAATGAAATGAACTTTATACTTCTCTTTAATCTTTTTAAAATTTGATAAAAAAAATTAATATTTTTGGTTTGATTTTTTGTACCATATTTTTTGTATAATTCTTAGAACGTATTATTTAAAAGCGTACAGAAAATTTAAAATAGTTCTTAAGATAGTAAATAAAAAAAAATAAAAAAATAATTATAGCAATATAAAACTGATCATAAAAAATTAAAAAAAATATCTGTTTAATTTCGTCAAGGCTAATATTTGTAAGATTTTTTTTGAGAACTTTTTTTGAGCTGTACTTTTCACCCTGAGAGGAAGAATAAAATAAAACTAAAAGCGATGTGAAATTAGTAATTTACCTTCTTTTTATTGTGGCTTTTTAATTCACTAAAAGGCTAATCACCTTAAATAGCGATTGACAAATGTGTTGCTGTCATGAAATAAACTTTGTTGTTGTTGTTGTTGTTGTTGTTGCTGCTGCTGCCGTGTCCCTTCAGGGTGTTGGCGATTACAGATCTCTTCAATTTCATATTCTGGGTAGGTTTCAATAATTTTTGCATTTTTGCTATTTCATCCGTTCAAGCTTGACGGATAAGTTGGGCGTTGTATCATATTCAACGATATATATATGTATATATATATATACACACACACACATATATATATATATATATATATATATATATATATATATATATATATATGTGTGTGTGTGTGTGTGTGTGAAGAAATATAGTTTTAAGGTGTGCTATATTTATGGGATAAAGTGCTCAATATCAGAGATAGAGCGTGTTTAAATATAAATATAAAAGTGAACATTGAAGTCAACACAGGCTGTTTCACGCGGGACACAATCGTCAGGCCGACGATTGCGCCTAGCATGAAACAGCTTGTAGCCTTTGAGTGTTGATGTCAATATTCACTTTTATATATATATATATATATGCATGTATATATATATAAACCTAGTGAGCCATAAACCTACTTACCAAGGTTTCATCTAACGGATCTTTCGGGTACTACTGGCTCTATTAGTACCATGAAGGTACTTTAGTAGGTAGGTTCTGGCCCACTAGATTTATATATATATATATATATATATATATATATATATATATATATATATATATATATATCATTGTGCAGGTATGCAGAAAATAGAAAAGAGCACGTTGGGTGCATAATCCGGGGTTCCTTAGTATTTTTGTTTTTATTTTTAAGAAGACAGTGCTCCATACAGAAGTAGAGCTTATACTATAATAATATTTTTTGTTTAAAAATATGATTCCTTCGCTACATAAGAGTTCTCATGTTTCAAAAACGAGAGCCGAAATCATCCAAATAATTATTAAAATTAAGTTGAATTGTGGTGTTTAGTCCCGTTTCATCTTTCAAACGGGACTAAACACCACAATTCAACTTAATTTTAATAATTATTTGGATGATTTCGGCTCTCGTTTTTGAAACATGAGAACTCTTATGTAGCGAAGGAATCATATTTTTAAACAAAAAATATTATTATAATATATTATATATATATATATATATATATTGATATTAATGTGGGTAAAACAAAAAAACTAGATATTACGAACAGTATATACGTGCGTCAGCGTGCATACACAGATAAGCGAATAAATATTTACTCAATATAATATAAAGTGTAAACAAAAGAGTGCTCAATGGGGTTAGGCAGAGCGAAGTAGCATATATTAATAAATATACATATAGCTACTTTCGAAGTTGTAGAACAAGGAAACTTTAAGTTGCTCTTCGAACGTAGGTATAATTATTATTATTATTATTATTATATATACATATATATATATACATCAGTGTAACCCGGATATAAGAGACCCGGATATAAAGGAAACCCTGATATAAGAGAGATTTTATCTGGTCCCAAATTAGAGCCATACCTACCTAAACAAAATAGACCAAACCCGGATATAAGAGAAATCCGGATATAAGAGACTTCTCCGGTCCCGACAACTCACTTATATCCGGGTTACACTGTATATATATATTTATATATATATATTTTTGGACAATAAAAAATATTAAAAAATTAAAACCTTCAGACACGCTGTGTTGTATACTAATATTCTATATTAATATATATATATATATATATATATAAATATATATATATATATATATATATATATATATATATATATATATATATATATACACTAATATTCTATATTAATATATATATATATATATATACTGATACAAGAGTTATATATATTATATAATCATACTAATACAAAAATATGTATATTATATATATATATATATATATATATATATTCATACTGATACAAAAATATATATTCATACTGATATATATATATATGTACATATATATTCATACAACTCAGTATGTATATATATATATATATATAGTCATACTGATATAACATTCATGATAAAAATAAATATAATATATATATATATATATATATATATATATATATATATATATATATATATATATATATGTGTGTGTGCATGTTTCATTAAAAATGACAGACAAGGTACTACAGTTAAGCTTTTTATTTAATATTTTTGTGTGTTCAAACAAGAGCTTTCTTTTCTGGACAAAGGGTGTGTAAGAACTGTCCAAATGTTTTATATTTCCGTGCGCTTTCGGCTATACCTTTAGCCATTATCAAGGATGATTCGATTTTTTTCAGCTTAATTGAGTGTGTGCGTTCTGTGTATGTCTTAGTGTGTGGTAGGGATGTTTTTAATTTCCGAATACGGTTAGCACATTGTGGCTTTGTTCATAGTTAATATCGTTTTTAATGAAACATGCATAAAGGAAGGATTGCTGCCTAAATATACAACTATATATATATATATATATTATTAAACGCTTTATTGAATCCCCTGTGTTTTGTCCAATTTATTTCAAATTACCTTGGTTTGATAGAAAATGTCAGACCCTGATAGAGTTTCTAACTCTGTTTTTTTTTTTTTTTTTTTTTTTCAATTTTTACTGAGAACTTGCGTGTTGTCTTTGGGACTTGACCTGTTTTTCGCTCCTTTCATAAGGACCGTTTGTTTTATCTAAGTAAAAGTTTTGTAATTTACAAATTTAAATGTCAATGTGAAGTTGAATATTAGGGACGAGCTTGTCTAAGGTTCGGAACACAGTTCAACACTTACCTACATTTATTAGCTTAAATCATCATAATTGCACTCGTGGTTCGCAATCAGCACATGAATCTGCGACTGAACAACACCTATAAGAGAATGAATTGTGCTCCGCCAAAATTTTCTACTGACTTTTTCTCTATTTTGCATATGGCGCGTTCCAAATTTGCCAGTGCTGGAAGCTGTATGTATTAAATTACAGCAGCCATTTTTGTGTAAGCAGAAGAACTTCCTTTGGTCACTCCAGTTACTTGGAGGATCGAAGTATCTATGTTGTCTTATTTTACACTCACGTTGGAATATTTACACTTTATCTGAATTTACTTTTAATCGTGAATTTATTTTTTCAGACGTACTCCGAATTTTCCTCAATATTGCATATATTCCCACACCAATTCAGATATAATTTTGCCAACGTTGGTCCCTGATGGAGTGTTCGTCGAAATATAATATATATTGATTTTAAAAAGTATACGATTTAGTGCTAATATTTTTTTCAACTCAATATATATATATATATATATATATATATATGTGGTTCCGCCATATGTGAGCACCCCTTAAATAACAGAGAAGATGAAGAACTTGGTAATCCATATGGGTAATCCCAAGGAGGATGAAATCCAGAGCTAATATTTAAAAGAAAAAACTTACACTACCCATCAATTTTAATTTCATTTGATTTTTGGAAGTGCTATCTGATGATCCGGCGTCATTTAAAAGGGCACTGGTGAAATAAATTATTATAATAGTACTTTAAAGTGGTCTGTTTATCATTTATATATATATATATATATATATTAAAGACATTTTTATGTTTAACGTTCTTTTTATAGATACAAGTATTTAAGTAAATGCTCTGTTTATAATAAACAGTATTAAATATCATTTACCGGCTTGAATGTCCGAGAAATTTTCATAGAAAATATTCGTCCTTGGACAGGATTCGAACCTGCATCCTATACGGAACCGTCATTTAGCTTGACGTGCCTAACCGCAGGCCGGTAAATGTTATTTAATACTGTTTATTATAAACAGAGCATTTACTTAAATACTTGTATCTATAAAAAGAACGTTAAACATAAAAAATGTCTTTAATAAATAAATTGTCGGACTTTGTTTATTTTTTAATGTATGACGTCATTTGTTTACATTTGATACGCCATGAGCAGTTATGAATGTACGAGATTCATGGAAGATTGAAGTTTATAAGCAGTAAATTCGACCTTGTCTACCGAACGATCCTTGGTGGCCGAATCGGTTAGGCACGTCAGTTAAATGATACACGTTGAGTATAAGAACCGTCTGAAATCTTGATCCCTTTTGTCCGAGTCAATCAATTCCGAGCCTTGGTTAGTCTATGTACACCAGGGCCCGCACATCCAAACTTTGCAGCACCTGTTGTCACCAAGCGGTTACCGATCTAGGTACTGACCAAGCTCGACGTTGATTAACTTCGGTGACCGTACAAGAACAAGATGTTTCAACGTGTTATATCCAACGTGTTATATCATTTACGCTGACGTGCCTAACCGATTCGGCCACCAAGGATCGTTCGGTAGACAAGGTCGAATTTACTGCTTATAAACTTCAATCTTCTATGAATCTCGTACATTCATAACTGCTCATTGGTGTATTTCTCGGACATTCAAGCCGGTAAATGTTATTTAATACTGTTTATTATAAACAGAGCATTTACTTAAATACTTGTATCTAAAAAAAGAACGTTAAACATAAAAAATGTCTTTAATAAATAAATTGTCGGACTTTGTCCATTTCTTAATGTATATATATATAATTTTAAAGAAAAACAGACCACTTTAAGCTTCAATTATAATAATTTATCTGGTAGTGTACATTTTTGTAATTTAACAGAGGGGGTAATGATGGGTAGTTTGAGAGACATGGTCGAGTTTAGAGAGGGTTTATTTAATATTTCTTTCAATCATATTACACTTACAGTAGCCATAAAAGTATGAATTTTCATTTCATTTCGTTTCGTTTCATCTTTTGGAAGTGCTATTTGATGATCCAGAGTCCTTTAAAAGGGCTCAGTGAAATAAATTATTATATCGAACCTTAAAGTGGTCTGTTTTTTTATTAGCTCTGGATTTACATTGAGCTCAAGATTTCATCCTCCTTGGGACTACCCATACGGATTACCAAGTTTTTCATAACTGAACTATATATATATATATATATATATATATATATATATATATATATATATATTGATTTGAATGGCGGGGGCATCGAAAGCTGTGTTAGCACAAAGTCACAAGTCATCGTGGCTGAGGGCTTGAGCGTGCTGGCCTTGTTCAAATTGTTGCTCACGCTAGATAACACGCTATTTCCGAGAAACTTTGACTAAGGTCTGTTCAACATAGTTGCAGTATGAACCACAGGTGGGCTCTGTGGGTGTTGAATGTGCCTGAGCAAGCGTCTGCAATAAGGATTGGCTAGCCGCCCTAGTTGACAAGTGTCCTCGAATACGAGTGGCCAGCTACACACGCACACACACACACACACACACACACACACAGACACAGGCACACAAACACACACACACGCATATATATATATATATATATATATATATATATATATATATATATATATATATATATATATATATAATGTGCACGGATACGTTTTGGATTAGCAATTGAATTTGGGATTATTTTTTCTAAAATTCCCTTTGTTTACGGTTGGGTAGAAAACTGTGCAGATATTAAATATTTCGAGAGATCCATGGCGAGAGAAGTTTAGCTTAACGGTAAAATTTTAGCCTTGCCTGACTAATTTCTTCAATGTTACTCCATTGATCAGAGTTTACCAGATTTAACGGTAGCTGTTTCTCCCAAGAAGGACACAGGTTCAAATCCAGCCAAAGAACGTAATATTTTCTTAAATAAGATTTCTTGAATATTCAAGGCAGTAGACGGAAATAAATAAATATAGAATTCAATCAAATATTGCATCAAATACATATCAAAGGAGTCAAGTTGTTTTGCACAAATACCCTTGCTGAAATTTCTTTTCCCTTTGATTTAAATTAAATTCAGAGTTGAACAAGAGAATGACACATATCCAAAATATAGAAGGAGAAAGCCAGAAGATGTAGGTAACTTTGGCAAGATGAAAATGGGACAATATGGATGTCAAGTTGAGTAAGAAATCACCCATCAGTGGGTAGTGCCTTGCAATTGGTATTTGTTGCGATAATTCAAATATCATATCAATGTTGAAATCTGCTATCAATACATTCAATCAAATATTCCATCAAATACATATCAAAGGAGTCAGATCAAGCTATCTTTGCACCCGCCCACTGAAAATCTTTTTCACTTTGATTTAAATTAAATTTAAATTTGAACAAGGGAATGACTCCTATCCAAATATAGATGGAGAAAGTCAGAAGATGGAGGTCACATCGGCAAGATCATTGAAATACATAATTTTTATTCACAAACTAGCAGTAGAGCCCGGCGTTGCCCGGGGATGTAACAGTAAGAGATAGATCAAGTATCGACCATCATAAAGACTGAAAAATAAAATTGACAAAGATTATTGTTTAAGGTTGACGGACACGCATGTCTTAATTATTATTTTTTTTTTTTTTTTTTTTTTACGAATTGGTCAAACTCAAACTCAAACAAAAACATTGTTTTTAATCGTTATGAGTCTATCGATTGAATAGAATTTTATTATAAACAATTGTCTTGTAAATGGAATTTTTAAAGCATTCTGAATGTAAAAATAAAGAAAAAAGTGTGCAAGACAATAAGAAACACTACCTGCCAAAAAAAAAGTGAAGTTTTGTTGAAATCGGTTGAAAAATGTAGCAAATCCGATCCCATATATAAACGAACACAGACACACACTCACAAACAACCTGGGTTTTATAATAAGTATAACTCGATATGAGTTGTCCCCCTTTAATTAATGCCCCATAATCGTGTTTTCAAATTGATTTTGTGCAAAAAACAATTGTGTTTTTACAATTTTTGGTGCTGTCAGAACCACCGCAAGGTAATTTTACATAGTCCTGTGAAGTTTTGTTGAAATCGGTTGAAAAACGAAGGAAATCCGATCCAACACACACACACACACACACACACACACACACACACACACAACCTGCTTTTTATAATAAGTAAGATGATCTAACAAATCTTATTCATTTAGTAGCCTTTCTGTAATCTTTTACAATTCATGATTTTTACTTATTGAATACAGTAAAAAAAATGGACACCATGTGTATTTAAAGTAGTTTCGGGTTATTATTTTTAGTTAGGAGGACTTGTGTATGTTTAGATTTCATTTGTTTACTTTTTGTGTATCGTTCTCTGAAAAAAAACGCTGAGTCACCGGAAGTTAACAGCATTCAGGACGTTTGAGTAGCCGTCAGTAACTTCCTGCTGGGTGTGATACACTTAACCGTGCTTTCAAATTGATTTTGTGCAAAAACTATTGTTTTCCCCATTTTTGGCGCTGTCAGAACCACCGCAAGGTAATTTGACGTAGTCCTGTGAAGTTTTGTTGAAATCGGTTGAAAAATGTAAGAAATCCGATCCAATATATAAACGTACAGACACACACAATCTGCGTTTTATAATAAGTAAGATGTTACTAAAGGGGAACTCGAAACTAAAAAAGGGGAAATTTAAAAAGGTAAACCAAGGGTAAATTCAAAAGGAAATGGGGTTTTAGTACAATTGGCTAACGTGTGTAGGGTTGGGTTGGAACTATAAAACAAAAAAGCAGCTAGAACGCGTAATTAACAACTTGAGTTGTCCGAAGTTGGCGAATAAAGTAAGCCAAGTGCGTGCACGTGGGCAACAATAAACGCAAAAGTGTGAAAGCACACCCGAGTCACGCAGTAGAGATGGTTGACCTTGAGTGACGTTCCACTCTCTATTAAACAAATCGGCCAGCGAAAGAGGAAATCACGGTAGATATCGCTGTCATTAAAGTAGGGGAAAGAATCGGTAACAGTGACCGTGCCCTCTCAACACAAACCTTAGGTGAATGAAGAGAGAGTGACAATGCCCACTCTCTCTTAGCGAATATTGCGTATCCTGTTGCGTTAGTGCGTGTATGGAGGCCGTCCGTAAGGAGAGGAAGGGGATGACCCTGGCGCCCGAAAAGGCACCCACGTGTGGACAATTATTGAAGTTTAAAAAGTCAATTATGAGTCGCGGTCCACTGAGGAAACGACGAAAATTCTCGTAAGCCCCTAAGCAAGACACACAGACCCACCTCGTAAAAGACTCACTTGCATGAACAAAAAAAAAAAAAAAGAAAGAAAAGGGAATCAAGCAGAAAAGTCGGGTACAAGATAATTGCTGTGTTCTTTCCTTAATAATTAACATCTTCGAAATATTTTTGTTTTTTGTCTATCAGATTTCTTACGTCGGCATTTTCAAATTATTTCTTAATACTTTCTTTTAAATATTGAATTAATTTCAAATAGAATCAATTCCTTATAGATGCCTTCTACCAAATTAGAAAGGGAATTTTAAAAACGGCCCTAAAGTACGTGGAATTATCTTTCCCTAAAGATAAAGAATTATCCGATGTTTGGATTCGTACAATCAGTAGAGATCGGTAGATTATTGTTTAAGGTTGACGGACACGCATGTCTTAATTAGTTTTTTTTTTACGAATTGGTCAAACCCAAACAAAAACATTGTTTTCAATCGTTATGAGTCTACCGATTGAATAGAATTTTATTATAAACAATTGTCTTGTAAATGGAATTTTTAAACCATTCTGAATGTAAAAATAAAGAAAAAAAGTGTGCAAGACAATAAGAAACACTATCTGCCAAAAAAAAAAAAAAAATGAAGTTTTGTTGAAATCGGTTCAAAAATGTAGGAAATCCGATCCCATATATAAACGAACACACGCACACACAACCAACTAACCTGGGTTTTATAATAAGTATAACTCGAAGTGAGTTGTCCCCCTTTCATTAATGCCTCTTAATCGTGTTTTCAAATTGATTTCGTGCAAAAACAATTGTGTTTTTCCAATTTATGGCGCTGTCAAAACCACCGCAAATTAAGTTTACGTAGTCTTGTGAAGATTTGTTGAAATCGGTTGAAAAATGTAGGAAATCCGATCCAATATATAAACGTACAGACACACAAACAATCTGCATTTTATAATAAGTAAGATTATAACAATGATTTCAAATTAATCATCATTTTCTTACAAAAAATGTGTGACACGCAGACAGGCCTGGGTAATTCGGCTAGTATATATATATATATACATATATATATATATATATATATATATATATATATATATATATATATATATATATATATATATATATATGGTGGGTATTTTTCTGAATAGTTTAGATAAGACAAGAGAATGCTCAACTTTGTGAGGAACAGGAAGCCTTTTGTCAATGGCACGTACAGAGGAGAAATCGGGATTTGACAAAAAATGAGACTTATTCAAATGTGGAGAGTTTGACCTATCTTGCTCTCCACACCCATCGTAGGGAAACACACCTGATGTCTTCGGTTAGCTGAGTGCAACGAGGGACAGGTCACTTATAAATAGTAGAGAGAGAGAGAGAGAGAAAGAGAGAGAAATAGAGAGAGAGAGAGAGAGAGAGAAGGAGAGGATGGGATGGGTGGGGAGATCATGCGGTGGAAGATATTAATATTAGAACGAAACGAATATTGCCTTCATTTATATCTATTTCAGTTCATATCTATCTATCTATCTATCTATCTATCTATCTATCTATCCAAGTCTCTTCATTCTATCTATCTATCTATCTATCTATCTATCTATCTATCTATCTATCCAAGTCTCTTCATTCTATCTATCTATCTATCTATCTATCTATCTATCTATCTATCTATCTCAGTCTGTTCATATCTATCTATCTATCTATCTATCTATCTATCTATCTATCCAAGTCTCTTCATTCTATCTATCTATCTATCTATCTATCTATCTATCTATCTATCTATCTATCTATCTCAGTCTGTTCATATCTATCTATCTATCTATCTATCTATCTATCTATCTATCTATCTATCTATCTATCTATCTATCTATCCCAGTCTGTTTATTCTATCTATCTATCTATCTATCTATCTATCTATCTATCTATCTATCTATCTCAGTCTGTTCATATCTATCTATCTATCTATCTCAGTCTGATCATATCTATCTATGTATCTATGTATCTATCTATCTATCTATTTATCTATCTATCACAGTTCATATCTATTTATCTCAGTCTGTTCATATCTATCTATCTATCTCAGTCTGATCATATCTATCTATCTATCTATCTATCTATCTATCTATCTATCTATCTATCTATCTATCTTTTTATGATTGAGTTTCTGGTTACATCTAAAGTCTACTTCAACGCAATACGTCTTCAACTGAACACTGATATGTTATTCACTAATTAATTATTTTTTCTCTTGTCCTAATGGGCGTTGATCGGTTCGCTTACCGTCCGGTTCACACACCTCCCATTTCTTTTAACAGGAGCAGAGGTTTATCGTTTGTTTCCTGTTTAGGACTGGGTTTCTGTTTCCTTCAACTCTCTACCACCTGAAATCTGGAAATGTATTCTTTTAGTTTTTCCCTCTCCTAATAAAAGTAGTTTGCCTATCGCCCGCTTCATATTTTTCCCCGGTCTTTTGGCCAGGAGTAGAGGTTTATCCCTTGTTTCCTGTTTAGGATTGGGTTTCCGGTTCCTTTAATTGACTACTCCACACTAAGGTCTCCGACTGAACTCAAAATTTGAAACTTAAATCTTAACACACTTCAAGTCTATAGTTAGCCATTGTCATTCCTGCATAGCCCCAAGAACTTCACTTCTTGCCTTATCATCCGCTCGTACAACGCTATACAATAACCCTCTACCTTGAGTGGCACTTGGGCCTTGTATTAGTAAACAAAAAAGTGTAAAGTATATATCTCGCGCTTATACAGTGAGTCATATCTCTGTCTATAAAAGGCAGGATGTGTGGGTGTGTGTGTGTGTAACGAATGAACGGCCGCAATTTTCGATGGATTTGGACCCTGACGACGGTTTCTGATGACTTCTCTATTCAGTGCTCTTTTCCTTCGCTCAGATACGATGCTTGGTCTTCCTGAACGTTGTTCCACACGACAATGAACTTCATTAAATTTGTTGAAAATATTAACCGTTTCATGATTATCCTGGATATAACCAAGCCATCTTATAATTTGCTCTCGTTGAAATTCACCAATTTCCTTACATCCGCCTACTTTCATTGCAAAATATAACTCAACTATCGTTTATAGATGAGAGTAGCTTGATACTAACACGGTTTTGTCTGAAACAAGAAGAGACGTTATTACACATGCCAAAATTGCTGTAATCAAGGGAATTAAAAATTTATCTTAACCCATTGTACTGCGGATCTGATTTTCCTAAATATATTAGAGTGTGCAGCTTATATATATATATATATATATATATATATATATATATATATATATATATATATGAGACAGGATGTGTGTGTGTGTGTGTAACGAATGCACACTCGCAATTTTCGATGGATTTGCACCAAAATTTACATGCACATGCTCCAAGTTAGCGAGAAGGCCAAGACCGACTTTGCATTTCCCAACTCCCATCCATAGTGGAAATAATCGATTTTTTCATGCTTCTACGGCAGCTTTCATGTAGTTTGCGGCCTTTTTCTACTGGCCAGAGTGAGAGTCTGTAACTGGCTGCCACGAATAGGCAGGAAGATTCTATTTGCCTGCGTGAGAGCCAACAGCGGACAGGCACGAATGTTAACTAGCATGCTAGCATGCAAAAAACATCAATAGCTGCATTCGTCACAAGTGGGAAAAATTTAAATCTGCATGGCACTTTACTCCAATTGGCTCATTCGCTTTGATTCTGATTCCGCAGAACTGGGTTGGATGTGAAAAAGTATTTGTTGTTAACATTCTTTTTTCATTCGTTTTTTCCAGTTACGAGTCCTTTTTTAAAGCTGATCGTTTTGTGTTCATTTTGTTTAGTTCTTTTTTCGTAACAGATTTAATGTTTAGTACAGAGCTTAGAAAAAATTCGCAGTGTGAGATAAGCAAGAAGTAAGGCATGTAGCAACATCAGCACAGCAAAGGGCACTCGTTTAAAGGCAAGGAAGGGCAAAAATATTTTAAGTCAAGTGATAACGATTGCTGTATGAGTCGGGTCATGCGGCTAGTGTGGGTATAAAATAAAACCAAAGATTAGGGAAACTTTGACAGACGTACCATTTTCGACTTAGAGGTGCAAGGATAGGGGAAGAAAAAGTGATAGAATTTACCTTCCTAGACAGATTTGTAAGAAATGTTGATTTACTTCTGTTGGCTAATTGACTGCTCAGACATGATTCCATCTCTTCAAATGCCATTCCCCTCCAGTTGGAGGCGATATGCCAATAATGTTCACTTTCTTAATGGATAGTCTAGGCGAGCACCCACAGAGAACTGGACATTGTCTTTCATTTTCATGTCAAATGCCATCTCGTAATCATTAGTGATGTCTATGGCTTCATTAATGGTATCAATGATGGCTTCAGGCACCACAAACTGACCATTTAACTCCCAGATAACACCGTTTGTTATTTTCCTGTTGATTACTGGCAACGAAAGACAAAAGGTAATATTCTATCTAAAATAAGAAATTCTGGTCTAACAAGACTTAAAACAAAGCAAAAATCTGAGCTTATCTTAAATAATGACGTATTAATGTCGTTTTTTGACATTATTACGTCATTATTTTTCCACCAACCTAATACGTACATATATATATATATATATATATATATATATATATATATATGTATGTGTGTGTGTGTGTGTGTGTGTGTGTGTGTGTGTGTAAAAATATATAGAAAATAGGAAAGAACTCGTTAGGTAAATAATCCAAAGTTCTTTAGTATTTTTGTTATTATTTAAAAAAAAATAGTGCTCGATACAAAAGTAGAGCCTAAATATAATTATTTATTTAAAATTGATTCCCCCCAAAAAATTCGCTTGAAGATGAAACAGAGCTTGGTACTTTAATTCAATTTAATTCAAATAATTATATTGAAGATTTTGGCTCTTGTTTTGAAACATGATAACTCTTATGTAGCGTTGGAATCATATTTTTAAATAAATAATTATATACATACATATATATGACGTTGGTTAGATCCAGTGATTAGACACAAAGTGTTGTGAGTTCAATACCAGGCCAAAGCACAAAACTTGGAGACTTGAGTTAAAGGGAAATAATTGTGACATCCGGAAGAGGCATGGTACATGGAATTAGAACAATCTACCCCAGTGTATGAAATTAAGGGTTCAGTTCGAAATTCCAGTGTGTGCGTATGCGTGTGTGTGTGTGATTCGCAGACAGTACTGTTTCGCAGCTTCTCTGTGCGACTAGACATCCGAATGCATCAAGCGAGGACCGAAACCTGACTGATTTGGTGTCAGAGTTTCTACCATTGAGCTATTTTCACTCGATAGAGGGAAACAGCTAATTCTAACGTATTGATATTAAGAATGTAAACAAACGCCAATCAGAGTGCTCCAAATTCATTTCACTGAAGAGCTTTGCATTATATATATAAATATATATATATATATATATATATATATATATATATGTGTGTGTGTGTGTGTGTATTCTGTTTTAAATTTCTGATGAACCGTAATTCTTCTGTTAAAGAATATAGACCTTTTTACCAAAAAGTCCTATAAAATGTGTTTTATAGTAACAAAAATTATCGTCAGACAACAAATTTCAGACAACACGACCCGAGTTTAAAAACAACGATCCAATTTATTTTTAACACACAAAAGAGTTACACAAATTTATTGCTTTCTGTGCCAAATGATGCCCGATAAAACATGATCGATATAATTGAATCGCCTAGACTTCTTTCGATTCAGTTAAAGATACTATGTATCGAACAAAGATACGGGACATCACTGATCTAAAGCAAAAGATCATTGATGCTATTGCCAGCATTGATGAGTGTCTACAGCTGATATGGCAAGGCATTGACTGCCGCCTTAATGTGCCTCGTAACACTAATCTTGCCCATATAGAGGTGGATTAAATTAGTTTAAAAAAAACCTTCAATATCTTCTCATTTTGTAAGAATTTCCACATATTTGGCTGTTCATTTGCTTTCGTAATATTTTTTAAATTTTAATGAGACATTCAGGACACTATATACACACACACACACACACACACATATATATATATATATATATATATATATATATTGTCATCCACAGACTGTTTGGCTGTATCGCAGCTCATCAATGAGATTGACGTCCGGTTGCCTCTAGCTAGGATCGAAACCCGACTGAATTGGTGTCAGTCGGAGGTGAATTTAAGCGTATTTATTCTTTAGATAAACACAAGGTGACTGAGAGAACTCAATTCGATTTAACGAAGAGTCTTGCATTATTAGCCTTAATATTCACTGTTTACAAACCCACAGTTTCTCCCAAGAGAGCTCAACTAAAATAAACTTTTCAGGAGCATATATATTGTCATCCACAGACATACTGTTTTGCTGTATCATAGCTCATCAGTCTGGATTTCTTGTTTGAAATTTCTGAAGACTCGTAATTCTACAGTTAATGAATGAATATACACTTTTTTTACCAAAAATTCCTACGAAAATGTATTTCAAACAAATATTTGTCGTAACAACAATTATCGTTATACAAATGTCAGACGACACGAGCCGAGTTTAAAAACAAATATAAAATTTATTCTTAAGACAAAAAAATCACACAAATTTATTGCTTTCTGTGCCAAAGGATGGCACTTAACACGTAAATTAACAACGAAAATGAAACTTTATAATTCAATTTATATTAATGTATAAGAAATTCCTGCAAAAAGAAAACTACATTAGGTATAGAAACAGATAAATGCAGGGTGTTCATAAAGTCTGTTTACAATTTAAAATTTAAAAAATATATCACTCCGCTGGACTTCTTTCTATGGGGTTATGTTAAAGATATTGTGTATCGAACAAAGATACGAGATATAACTTATCTGAAGCAAAAGATCAATGATTGGAAGGGATGGCCGAATTCCCTGGCCAACTCGTTCAACAGATATCACTCCCCTGACTTTCTTTCTATGGGGTTATGTTAAAGATATTGTGTATCGAACAAAGATACGAGACATCACTTATCTGAAGCAAAAGATCAATGATTGGAAGGGATGACCGAATTCCCTAGCCATCTCGTTCAACAGATATCACTCCCCTGGACTTCTTTCTATGGGGTTATGTTAAAGATCTTGTGTATCGAACAAAGATACGAGATATAATTTATCTGAAGCAAAAGATCAATGATTGGAAGGGATGGCCGAATTCCCTGGCCACATCGTTCAACAGATATCACTCCCCTGGACTTCTTTCTATGGGGTTATGTTAAAGATATTGTGTATCGAACAAAGATACGAGATATAACTTATCTGAAGCAAAAAGATCAATGATTGGAAGGGATGGCCGAATTCTCTGGCCACCTCGTTCAACAGATATCACTCCCCTGACTTTCTTTCTATAGGGTTATGTTAAAGATATTGTGTATCGAACAAAGATACGAGACTTCACTGATCTGAAGAAAAAATCACTGATGCCATTGCCACCAATAAGCCTACACTAGTGAGAACATGACAAGAAATGAGAAACATCTTGATATGCTTCGTGCAAATAATGAGAGAGGTGGATTACTTTAGTTAAAAAAAATCTTTAATACCCACTGCTCGTTTCGTAACAATGTCTACATACTTTTCTGTTCAGTTGCTTTTCTAAAAAAGTTTTTTACAGATCGGAATTTTATGGCAATTGTTTTGATGAGTTTTGCTTTTGGGTATTTTGACTTCATAAATTTATTGTCCTTTCTCCTCCATAATGTTTTATTAGTTTCTTTCATTCTTAATAATTCCTTGAGTCTCAATGGCTTTACTGCCTTGCTAGGGGTGAAATGCTTACAAAAAAAAAAGCCTGAAGGTTACCTCAATCAACAGGCCCCCCTTATGAAGGCCTAACAATAGATTACATGAAACATTGTTTACAATAAAGGTCATATTAGCCTGAAAGTCAATAATGTTTACAGATCTTGATATCTACCAGAGGGATGAAATTTATATTTTTATTATTTTAACACACTAGCAGACAGCTATCAATGTCAACAACTGAGCACAAATGATGATGATGACGATGGAGGTGGTAGTGGTGTTTATTAGAACAATAACAATAATAATAATTATCAATTTATCTTATATGTGGCACATGGCTGAGTGGGTAAAAGCTTTGGTTGGATCTATTGACTTGACTGAAAAGAGACATGGGTTCAATACCTATCTCCGTCTAGTGGTGTATGAAAAAACTTGAAATATATTCATTATTACTACTTCAAATTTTCTTTCTACCCTTCATTATCGAATTTCAACCCCTACTAAATGCCTTCCATATCTTCTATTAATGTCAAAACGACAGATGTCTGGTATGTACCCTCAAGTTCTTTCCAGTTAGTTGCCAAATTCCTTGATAAAATTATTTTTGCAGGAGGTCGGACATTGGCCGTAAATTGCCTTTGGTTATCGTGTCCTTGTTCATAATTTTATGCAATGGAAAAGTCGTCAACTGGACTGACAGATTCCGACATTTATCAGAGAGATGAAATTCAAATTTTTATTATTGCATTATACCAAAATTTTAACACATCAGCAGATAGCTATTAATGTCAACAACTGAGCAAAAATAGTTATTAATTAAAAAAATTGGTAATCATACTTATTATAAAACCCAGGTTGTCTGTGTGTGTCTGTTCGTTTATATATTGGATCGGATTTCCTACATGTTTCAACTGATTTCAACAAAACTTCACAGGAATACGTAAAATTACCTTGCGATGGTTCTGACAGCACGAAAAATTGGAAAAACACAATTGTTTTTGCACGAAATCAATGTGAAAACACGATTAAGAGGCATCACGAGAATGAAAGGGGGACAACTCATATCGAGTTATACTTATTATAAAACCCAGGTTGTTTGTGTGTGTGTGTGTCTGTGTTCGTTTATATATGGGATCGGATTTCCTACATTTTTCAACCGATTTCAATAAAACTTCACTTTTTTTTTGGCAGGTAGTGTTTCTTATTGTCTTGCACACTTTTTTCTTTATTTTTACATTCAGAATGCTTTAAAAATTCCATTTACAAGACAATTGTTTATAATAAAATTCTATTCAATCGGTAGACTCATAACGATTGAAAACAATGTTTTTGTTTGAGTTTGGGTTTGACCAATTCGTAAAAAAAAAAAAAACTAATTAAGACATGCGTGTCCGTCAACCTTAAACAATAATCTTTGTCAATTTTATTTTTCAGTCTTTATGATGGTCGATACTTGATCTATCTCTTACTGTTACATCCCCGGGCAACGCCGGGATCTCCTGCTAGTTAATGTCTAATATTATCCATAACTACATGTACAATAATGTCGTTTTTTATAAAAGTTAAAAATAAGCAGAAATACGAACAAAAAATTCGTATACTGTCGAAAATTTCTTTTTTCTACGATATATCTATTTGTGCTATCTTATAATGCTTATTACCTAAACAATAATAATACTGAATAATTTAAAAAAAAAACATTACCATATATTTAATCACATCTTTTTAAAACATTTAATCACATCTCGCTAATAACCGACGCGATCTTTAAATTGTAAAGCGACATTATGGACGCCCTGTATATATAGAAAATATAAAGACAAAAAAATATATAGGAGTTGTTAAATAAAGTTATATAAAATATTTACTGGCTTTGAGTAAAAAAAAAGGCGATGAGACGTGAAGTTTTTTTTTTTTAAATCCTAAAAAACATCTCGATAAATGAAGCGTAAATTTTTTGTGGTTTTTGCTTAGGGCAGCAGTTGACATCCATTGAATAGATTGTAATCTTTCTACAGGAGTAATAAATGTCACTCGGTGTATGTATTTCCCAGGATGTTATTTGATTAAAAAAAAAAAAAAAAAACTTCTTTGATATTGAAAGCTACCTAGAAAATTTATATCGAGCCTATTAGAGATTTCTCGTTATATTTTCAGATAAACCCCTAAAATTTCCAGACCAGTGGATTGGTAAGGATAGCCCGATTCTGTGGCCACCTCGTTCACCAGATATCACTCCTCTGGACTTCTTTCTATAGGGCTGTTATAGATATGGTGTATCAAACAAAGATACGGGACATCACTGATCTAAAGCAAAAGATTACTGATGTCATTGCCACCATCGATGAGGCTAGCTATACCGACCATGGCAACAAATCAAGTATCGTCTTGACGTGCTTCTTGCAAATAATGGCGTCCATATAGATGGGTATTAAATTAGTTAAAAAAAAAACAAACAAAAACACTTCAATATTTTTTTTTTAAGCGTTTCACCCCAAGCAAGGTGAGAAGCCACTAGGGCGCAAGGGGTTGCAGAAGATTTGAAGCAAGATCAGATAGGAGTGATAGAAGAAAGGATGATGAGGAGGATAGTGGATAGATCAAGGGAACTGGAGATGTCGATTGACATTACACTTGAATAGCTGGAGATTATAGCTCTCAGGGTAACTGGAATAGGGAAGGGAGATCTACAGGCGAGAGGTGCGAGACATGAAGCTATTGGAGTAGAAGAGACGGCTACATTTAGGAGTTTCGACAGTGAAGGGGTGAGAGCGGGATGCCAGCCTCGTAAGGCGCTGGAACTCATGACGTCTGGGAACCAGCGAATGCAGCTCCTCGGAGCAATTACCATGAAAGTATTTGTAAAAAAGACAGAGAGAGGCGATGGCGCTACTCATTTTGTATAATTTCCGCATATTTATCTTTTCATTTGCTTTTGTAATCATTTTTAGACATTATGGACGCTTATATATAGAAAATATAAATAGAAAAAAATTGTGGGAGTTGTGCAGTTAAGTATTATAACTTATATTTAGTCGATAAGACGTGAAGTTTTTTTTTTTAAATCCGAAAAAAACAAAAATATCTCGATAAATAAATCAGGCGTAAATTTTTTTGTGGTTTTTGCTTAGGGGACGAGTTGACATCCCTTGAATATATTGTAATTTTTCTACAGGACGAACAACTTTGACTCGGTGTGTCTATTTCCCAAGAGTTTATTTGATTTAAAAAAAAATAAAAAGGAAAAAAAAAACCTTCTTTGATAGTGAAAGCTACCTAGAGAATTTATATAGATTTCCCTTTGTTTTTACAGATAAACCCCTAACATTTCCAGACTAGTGGATTGGAATGGATGGCCCAATTCTGTGGCCAACTCGTTCAACAGATATTAATCCCTTGGACTTCTTTCTGTGGAGTTATGTTCAAGATATCGTGTATCAAACAAAGATGAATCTATGCTCCAACGGACATGGCAAGATATTGAGTATCGTCTTGATGTTCTTCAAGTAATGGTGACAATATTCGGGTGGATTAAATTCGTTAAAGACAAATCTTCAATATCCACTCCTCATTTTGTAACAAGGTCTACATACTTTTCTATTCATTTGCTTTTCTAATCATTTTTAGACATTATCGACGTTCTGTATATATAGAAATTATTAAGAAAAAAAAAAAACTGAGGCAATTTATTAAATGAAGTAATATAACTGATATTTACTGGCTTGGTATCAAGAGAAAAATCGATAAGACGCGAAGGTTTTTTTAAAAAAAATCTTTAAAAAAATTACCTCAATCAATCTGGCGTAAAATTTTTTGTGATTTTTGCTTAGGGGAGGAGTTGACATCCATCGAATAGATTGTAATCTTTCTACAGGACTAACAAGTGTGACTCAGTGTGTGTATTTCCCAGGAGGTTATTTGATTAAAAAACAAACAAACAAACAAACTTCTTTGATAGTGAAAGCTACGCAGAGAATTTATATCGAGCCAATTACAGATTTCTCGATGTATTTATAAACATTCAAGAGTTGCCAAGACTGTGTCCTTCCATACAAGTCTGTACTGAAAAAAATATCCACCTACACAAAAAACCTGGCCTTGTGTCAACCTATGCGAAATTTTATGAATTCACACGCACGCATATTTTCTGAGGTCACCAGAAAGTAATCTTCTTCTATGTCACTTAATGACGTTGGTGATCATGGCTCTTCACAACGTCCTGTCATTGTAGCTCTGAGCAGCGTTTGTCATTTTGAATTCTCTCCTAATCTCTCTTCTCCCAAGCATTGAACAAGCTCGCTCTTCTTCCGGACACGGGTGATTAAGGCTCTCCACAACTTCCTGTCCTTTGTTGCTCTTAACAGCGTTTGTCTTTTTGCTGTCTCTCCTAATCCCTGTTCTGTTAATCCTCTACACAAGCTCATTCTTCTTCTGTGTGCCGTGTCCCTTCAGGACATGGGTGATCAAGGCTCTCCACAACTTTCTGTCATTTGTAGCTCTTATCAGCGTTTGTCTTTTTTCTGTCTCTCCTAATCCCTGTTCTGCTAACCCTCTACACAAGCTCATTCTTCTTCTTAGGCCCTTTCAGGACATGGCTGATAAAGGCTCTCCACAACTTCCTGTCCTTTGTTGCTCTTATCAGCGTTTGTCTTTTTGCTGTCTCTCCTAATCCCTGTTCTGCTAACCCTCTACACAAGCTCGTTAGATATGTTAAGCGCTGTTTTCCCTCGACCCTCGCTTCTTCAAGATGGCTGTGAGTGTTAAATTTTCCAACTCCACTTTCCTCATTATGTACCCCGGAATTTCAGTTTCCTCTATCTCATTCTAAGTGTGACCGTTCTTTTTGTTTCCATTTCGTATTTACTTACATTTACATTCTCAGTATCCTTCTGATGAGATTGACCGGCATTCACTGCCCTATAGGTGGACTTATTCACTAGAAGTTTGTCTGTGAATGTAAGAGTGTCATTAAAAATAAGTAGGCAACACATGCCTAAATTATTTAATGTCTTAATTAAGAATTAATAATTATCGCAATCGAATTAAGTCGACTCGCCATGAAAGATTATTACCTGTAGAACAACATTTCCGCCTACGAAAACATGATTTTAAAACCCGTGATAAATTTACTATAATTGAGAAAATAGAAAACTTCAGGGCAGATAACATTAAAAAAATTTTGGAAGACCAAGAATATAAGTGGATTCTGCGCCAAAAGCGCTCCACCCAGACGGGCTTAATCACAAATTTAACAATATAGATAGTATTAATATATAACCCTACAAATCAGGCCCTACCCTCATTCCTCACCCACACAAGACAGACATGTTTGCGGAGGTGCTGAGGCTTCACACTTATACACACAGACATACTAATATAAACACTTACACACATCATACTCACTCACTCACTAAGAAGCAAATAACACACACACACACACACTTAACATAGACACATCCCCTTTCTAGGAAGCAATAAAACTGTCAAAATGAGTAAGGAAATTCAGAGCAGCAGGAATCCATCCAGCTCTTATCTCAAATAACAACTTAAAAGGGACTGTTTGACCTACACAAAGACTGAGAAAAATTCATGTTAAAAAATAAAATAAAAAAAAAACAAATGAAAATTACAGACAAAAGTTCATTTTCTCCATTCATTTCTGTAGTTCACTGCTACCAACAAGCAATTTTTTTTTCTCCTGATGATGGCCATGTTGGCCGAAACTAGTCGAAGAATCTAAATGAAATAATAATAAAAACAAAAGAATATTAATATACATCCCATGGTGTCTGAAGATTTTAATTTTATAATATTTTTTATTCTTCAAAACATTTGTCTTATCTTCAGATGAATTCGGGTAAATTTAACGGGCCTTGATGACGAAGAAGAAACTGAATAGACTCGATACAGCCCGTCTAGTCAGGAATTTCCGGGTGACGTCGATTTGGTATCATAGTATCATAGTAACATTAGACAGCTACTCACAAACTATTCCATGATACCAGCACAATACTAGCAAAATCAAACCGTAAAAATAAATTTATCCATCGATAAAAACAAATATAATTTAAGAGCAAGCATCGTCAAATCTATCTATCTATCTATCTATCTATCTATCTATCTCATTCTGTTCATATCTATCTATCTATCTATCTATCTTTCTATCTCATTCTGTTCATATCTATCTATTTATCTATCTATCGCATTCTGTTCATATCTATCTATTTATCTATCTATCGCATTCTGTTCTATCTATCTATCTATCTATCTATCTACCGCATTCTTTTTATATCTATCTATCTATCTATCTATCTATCTATCTATCTAGCCGAGTTTCTTCATTCTATCTATCTATCTATCTATCTATCTATCTATCTATCTATCTATCTATCTATCTATCTATCTAGCCCAGTTTCTTCATTCTATCTATCTATTTATCTATCTATTTATCAATCTATCTATCTATCTATCTATCTATCTATCTATCTATCTATCTATCTAGCCCAGTTTCTTCATTCTATCTATCTATCTATCTATCTATCTATCTATCTATCTATCTATCTATCTATCTATCTATCTAGCCCAGTTTCTTCATTCTATCTATCTATCTATCTATCTATCTATCTATCTATCTAGCCCAGTTTCTTCATTCTATCTATCTATTTATCTATCTATTTATCAATCTATCTATCTATCTATCTATCTATCTATCTATCTATCTATCTATCTATCTATCTATCTATCTAGCCCAGTTTCTTCATTCTATCTATCTATCTATCTATCTAGCCCAGTTCCTTCATTCTATCTATCTATCTATCTATCTATCTATTTATCAATCTATCTATCTATCTATCTATCTATCTATCTATCTATCTATCTACCTGCGCAGACACTAAAGTTATGGCTAAAGTAATGACTTTAATATCGTATGCGTTAAAAAGTGATCAATTTAAAAAAAAAAGAAAAAATCAAACTTATACAGTTATTTAATATCTTAAAATCAGTTATCATTACATTGCATCTAGACATATATTTCAGTTGTTAATATTCCGTACTCTGACGTGATATGATGTCATAGAACTGCATCATGAACTTACGAACTGCGTCTGCTATTCCGTTGCCGTTATCGTCGCATAGAAACCTTCTATGTCAAAATAAGAGAATATCAGCTTTGATGGTGAATATCTTTGTTTAAATGTCGGCATAACCACTTTGAAGATGGCTCATGTGAGTTGAAAGCTTAGATCAAGGACCAGCTTCATAAAAAATATCCAAATGTCGGACAATTTTTGTCTTTATTTTCACCCGAAATTAAAGTAAACATACGAAGTTTAGAACGGCTCATGATCAAACATAATAGACATATCTAAATAATGACCCTATATATATATATATATATATATATATATATATATATATATATATATATATATGTATTATTAGGTTGGTGCAAAAATAATGTCGTTTTTTGACGATTTTTTTGATTATCGTTCACCCATTTATTCAACTTTTTTGACTTCCCTATTTGCTTTAAATGGCGAATGACTGTTGAGTGGTCGACCTCGAGTTCAACAGCAACTTCTCGTGTGGTTTTGTGATCCGATCCGGCTTCAATTAAGGCTTTCAAATGTTCGTTATCAACCGCAGTCGGCCGGCCGCGACCGTCTTCATCTTCGAGGCTCTCGTCACCATTGCGAAATTTCTTGAACCACCGTTGTGCCACACGTTCGTTAGTGGTTCCTGGGCCAAACGCATCATTGATATCACGAGCTGTCTCGGCAGCTTTTCGGCCTAGTTTGAACTGGAACAAGAAAATCGTGCGGATTTGAATTTTGTCCCATGCGGTCGAAAAGCCTGCAAAAAAAATGAATGAAGAGATTGAGAACGGTAACGAATAACACGATTCGATAGAGCGAAAAACGCGCTTCAAAATGATATATAACATGGCTATATATATCAATGAATTAATTCAGAAATCATATATAAAAGTAACATATGTGAGAAAACGAGATCATTTTTGCACCAACCTAATATTTAAATATAAAGAAAAAACGGACCACTTCAAGGTTCCATTGTAATAATTTATTTCAGCAGAGATTTTATTTTTCTCTGGATCTTCAGACTTCACTTCCAAGGGTGAAAAAAATGAATTTTAAATTTATATTAGGTTGGTTCAAAAATAATAAAGGTTTTTGACGTTAAAATATACCTCAAAAACCGACATTATTTTTGCACCAACGGAATACTTTTGAGGGGTAGTATTAAGCTTATATAAGGTGATATAGAGGGTGGTGAGGGATAGTGTCAGAGACATGGTCGTAATTAGAGAGGGAAGGGAGAGTTTCACAATTTATTTATATTTTTATTATAATATTTAATATTGAGGAAGGAGGGGGTAAGGATCACACATTGAACTATTTAATTGGTCAGCTCACCGGAAATGACATGGGAAAAAAAAAAAAGGAAAAAAGAAAAAAGAAAAAAAGAAGAAAAAAGCAGGAAGTAAAAAGATAAGAAATAAGAGATGGTCGTAAGGTTTTAGAGGAAGAAGTGGAGTGGTATAACTTGATGTGTGGGTAATTTAGAACAAGACAGATTTCAACGTTTGATAGTAATTGAAATATTTAAATACTCCACGAATAAACTAGATTTATTGCTTGATAACAATCTAAATATTTAACTTTTCGATAAATAAATTAGGGATTTAATATAAACTGAATATTATATTAATAAACAATTATAAAAATAAAATTATATATATATATATATATATATATATATATATATATATATATATATATATATATATTCATTAAATAATATAGACAAGTGTTGTCTATTTATTTTATGTAAATTCTTTTCATAACATCTGATAAGCTTAATAACATTTTCATTAAACGAAGAAAGAAATTCACAATATTGATCCATATTTTTTAATACAATTACGCTTTTGACTTACATAAGCCATTATCAAAGATGTCAATTACTGTACAACATATTAAGCAATATACGGACAAGACAGTAATGATAGTCTGTCATTGTTTACATAGATGATTTCTAAGCAACGATAAACACGTGCATACAAGACGCTAGAAGCGAAAATCGCACCGCATCTCATGACGTCACATATGACCACACGAGAGTGAATTGGAGAAGTATGAAGTATGGGAAGCCTTTTGTATAAACCAATGGCTTCTGTTACTAATTATAGATATTTAAGGATATTTGTAGAGACGCTAGAATTCATGTTTAAATCGATCAAATGTGACGTCTTTGTTCTGAAAATTTATTTATTGAAAAAAAAGTTTGAACAAAGTAACTATAAACAAGTTTTTTCTTGTTATCCTCTGCCAGCCACAATGATAGAGAAAGCATTACCTCGAATCATCGCCAGTGAGACACGCTGCAAGAGCCAGTCCGTTCCGCGAGGCTCGTCCCTTTATTGAGACGCAATCGCACCAATCCTCCGAAGCAACGCCATCGAACGAGGGCCAATAATCCCAGAAGTCTCCACTGCCACAGCAGTTAAAAGGAAGATTTTATATAATAGTATATTGTAAAAAGAGGCTGTAAACAGCCGCGCTTAAAAGGTCCAATCAAAAAAGCGCTCAATACAAAATCCTAAAAATTTGCATGTATTGGTGTTTCTGGTGTCATTCTGCGAAACTTAAATTTTGTATTTTTTACTTAATTTTGAACATATATCAGAAACGTCGCTCATTCAAATTGACAGTCTTTTCATTCATTGCTTTTTATAGAAGCAATTTATTAAACTTTTGACTGCTAATAATTCACGCAGATGAGAAATTGTTTCCTTACCAAATTACCATTTCCACAGACTTACAATCTTTTTCTTGACATTCTGCTTTTTTTTCTTTTAGTTTTCCATTTATCTCTTTGCTATGTAAGTTTTTCTCCTAATCACGAAATGTTTTCGGAATAACATTCTTGACCCTGTCTGGAAAAATGGCCCATTTCTTGGTTTGAAAAAAATTCATTTGTTCATTATTTCAACATTTGACTACAAGAGCTCCTGTAGATTTTTGTCTATTGTTTAACTACAAAAGTCTATTTTATGTACACATCATTTTATTATTATTATTATTATTATTATTATTATTATTATTATTATTATTATTATTAGTAGTAGTAGTAGTAGTAGTAGTAGTAGTAGTAGTAGTATTTCCTTTGATTTTCGTTTTTGTCTAATTTCTGAGATGAGGTATTATGTACCTTGTTTACATTATTCGGACTATTGTCCTCATCTTTTTTGCCATATTTATTACAACGTTTCGGCCTTTCAGTTTCTTCTATATTTCTGAGATGAGGTATTATGTACACCATTTAAATTATTCGGACTATTGTCCTCATCTTTGTCACCATAGTTATTACAACGTTTAGGCCTTTCAGTATCTGTCTATATTTCTGAGATGAGGTATTATGTACACTATTCGGACTATTGTCCTCATCTTTGTTGCCATATTTATTACAACGTTTCGGTCCTTCAGTATCTATCTATATTTCTGAGATGAGGTATTATGTACACTATTTACATTATTCGGACTATTGTCCTCATCTTTGTTGCAATGTTTATCACAACGTTTGTGGTTGGAATGTCGGACTTTATTTCTCTCACTGCGGTAGACTGTTCTAGTTCCACGTGCCATATATAATGGATGTCATTTATCTCCTGTTAATTCCCCTCTCAAATTTCTCCACCAGGTATTGAACTCACACGCATTCGGTCCTGTCACTTGATCTAACTAAAGCCTTTATCCACTGCGCCATGTGTCTTTGAGTCTACCCCAGTGAACGAAATAAAGCGTTCAGTTCGACATTCCAATCTCCTGAAGAAGTCCGGGGCGTACAACGGTCGAAACGTGGGGATAAACATGGTGACAAAGATTGATTTTTGTTGTATACACATTTTCTTCCGGGTTCCAACCAGAGACCTAAAGCCAGAAATAGTTACATCGAATTTTCCACTGATCATTTTTGGTAAAAAAAATAAAGAAAAAGAAAGAAAAGATCGCACACATTTTAAAGAGATAAAGCTTTTCGCAATGTGTGAGTTGTAGTTTTGAGTACAATTTTTGTATTTCTTGAACGCATGGTCAACCAGGAATCACTTCAATGAGTCTGTCGGAATCTTTTCCAATCAATCCGAGGGCTCTTCAAAGATTTTGATTTTCTAGCGCAGATATTGTTCCACAAGAAACAAACTAAAAATATATATTTCACATAGGTAAAGCCTTTCCTAGTTTCCTTTTGAGAACAATTTGTGTATTTCTTTAAGTCGTGGGCTATCATGTATCTATTATTATCATCACCATTAGTGTATGTTATGTTTCCTGTTTTGTATCGTGTAGAGCCGGGTCCAAACTATGGTCTTTAAACCCTATAAGAGAATTGTCATTTAATTGATAACATTTTTCTTAGTATATGGGATGTTCCTAGCAGAGTGATTTTCTGGGCAACTTGTATTAAAATCGTCCATTCCTTTTCTCACGAGGTCCAGTCCTCCGATTACTATTGGTACAGTCTCAGACTTCATTCCTCACATCCTGTTAATCTCGATCTCCAGGTCCTTTTGTTTGGAGAATTTCTCGATAATTTTCATGGAGGTGTTTCTCTCAGATGGTACTGTTATATCAATAAGCATATGCTTCCTGAATTTAGTGTCTTTTATGATACTATCAACTGTGTTGGCTTTTATTTCTCTGTTAGTGTGAATTGGCATGTCCCAGAGGATAGTTACATTGTTATTTTGCGTAATTGTGTCTAGTTGGTGCTCATACCATCTCTCAGTGGTTTCGATTTTGTGCTTCTTGTATATCTTCCACTGCTATTTTTGTTGTTGTTATTATTATTATTATTATTATTATTATTATTATTATTATTTCCTTTGTTTAACGTTATATACACGTTTCATTCCATGTTCCAACCAAAAACGCAATGGAAGAAATGGAATCATGACATTTTCCTCTGAGCAGTTTTTTAAAACGAAAAACCTAAGACCACATATATTTTACATAGATAAAGCTCTTAGTAATCTGTGATCTGCACTTGTGAATGCATTTGTTTTGTTTCTTTAAGGCATGGGCTACCAGGAATACTTTCAATGAGTTTGTTGGAACCTTTTCTAATCAATCCCAGGGTTCCAACTACAACTGGAACGAATCTGGAATACTATACTCAGACTATTACTACAAAACAGGATCAATAACTTCGAACAACGACTTGCCTAACTCGTGCTGGTCAGAGTTTAGGAACTGTTGTGGTAGGATCCACCTAATTTGAATAGTGGAGTACCGACCATATAAATATGGTTGGTACCGGGAAGAGAGGGAAGGAATCAAGAGATCCAACCAGAGACTCTGCCCGACTACGACTCAGTCAACACATTCTCCAGGAACGGTCTTTCCAGGAATATACAAAAGACTATATGTAAATATTGTGTACACTTTCTTGTTTCAATACATTTTGTTCTAAGTACATTTTGTGTTGCATTATTATTCCATGCATTAGTCAAGTTTCAACAGGAACCTTATCAAACAATTGCCGCTCATGAAACCCTACAAAAATATTGGCCATAAGAGGTCCCAAAGGACTACCCATTGCAAATCCATCAATTTATTGATACATGCTATTATCCAACAGTTTCCTTCCATGGAACCCTACAAAAATTGTGGCCATGAGAGGTCCCAAAGGACTCCCCATTGCTACCCCATCAATTTATTGATACATGTTATTATCAAAGCTAAGAGACAGGCTTAGAAGCCATTCCCTCTGCTCGATAATGACTCTTTCAGGAAAAAATGGAGACTTTAAGAGGCCACGATACAAATATTCAGCACAAATGCCAATAGTCACGTCAAGAGGGGCATTTGTGAAGAGACTACAAATATCAAAAGACGCGAGAAACTCCGTGTCAAGTGAACGGTACCGTTTATGTATATTTGACACAAACTGGAACGAGTCTGGAATAAAATAATCAGAATAATACGGCATAAAAGGATCAAGAATTTCAACCAACCACTTGACTAATTCATGCTGAGAAAATCCCACCATAGACAAAATAGGCCGAAGTGGAACATTCATTTGATAATTTTCGGCAAACCATACATCCTGGGAGCCAACAGATTGGATTCTATCATATACCTGTTTTGCGAGTAATATGCTTTTATGAAATTCAAGCAATATCTTCTAAAATTTAACTTCCGTTTTCGCGGCGTCCTCAAATGATGCATCATCTAATTTCCAAAATTTACCATTGTCGTCCAATATAGACAGCATTTTATTTATATACACAGAATAGTTCAGAATCGCAACAGGTTCAAGAACTTCAGGCAAACAAATTTGTTAACTCATACTGAGAAGAGCCTACCATAGACAAAATAGGCCGAAGTGAAACATACATTTTCTAAATTTTCATATAACTGTTTTGCGAGGAATATACTTTATCAGGTTTGGTTATATAAATATCAGTTCTAGATTTTAACAATGTGACCGTCTGATAATGATTCTGCTGACAAAGGAACATCTTAGAATCGACAGGCGAATTTATGAAGTCATATGCAAGCTCATTTAGACATGTTTTAAGATGGCTTACATTATCAGCGGAAGTCGGTCCATGTTTTACTAATTGGAAAAACAGTACTTTAGACTTCGATTCTATCGATAATCTTAGCGGAGTGGGGAATACAAAAGTCCAAACCACGAGATAGAATTGTCTTGGACAAACTATAATCAGATAAATTAACATGTTTATCTGTTGACACGAACAACCAAAAATTTCTTTTAATCAGTAAATTTGGATACTCTAAATTCTAAACATTGGTTTTGTTATTGAAGAAATATTACCTTTAGACATATATCTTGAAAAAAGGAATTTATCAAGGAAAGATACTGTAGACCAGAAAATGCCCCACAATGATTGATATTGGATTCTGTCATGTACCTGATTTGAGAGGACCATTCATTTTAAGAATTTTCGGCAACCCGTGTATCCTAGGTCGCTGGGAGCCTACAGGTCGGATTCTATCATATACCTGCTTTGAGTGGGACATGCCTTTATCAAATTCAAGTTATCTCTTCGGAAATTTAACTTCCGTTTTCTAGGTGTCAACCAAATAAGATATCTAATTTCTGAAATTTACTAGTGTCGTCCAATATAGACGAGATTTTATTTATATAAACAGGTTTTTATGAACTCTGGTTACATAAATGACCGTCGGAGATTTTAACTAAGTGTCCCGTCTACATGAGATTTCCCTGGATTAGCTCCTTTAGTTAATCTTGCGCTGATAAGATCTCATTTGTCATGCACTATTTTAATTCTATAATAGTACAGAACATCTTTTCTACTTGTAGTGCTTTCCCGAGTATGCGTAAGGATGTGTTTCCCACTAATCAACTAAGTTCTGTTATTTATCGTTTTAAATGGCGGTGTGGGGTAAGACTATCCATCGGCTGGGAGAGCGGATGGCGCAGCACGTGCCTGGTTTTAAACGTAGAAATGCTCCATTAGTATCCAGACAATTACAGGCTCATGAGTCTGTCATCGGGGAGCATTGACTGAGTTCTGTTACTTCTGGGTCTAATTATTCCTTGGAGTTCTTCTCCGTACTGCACAGGCTCGGACAAAACGCCATCTTAACATCTTGAAAGAGGTTGCTATCAAAATGTCTCGTTCGACTCGGAGCAGACACAGATAGAGAGAGAGAGAGAGAGAGAGAGAGAGAGAGAGAGAGGAAACTAAAACTGGTTCTCTTCGTAAACTCTTTCTGGCAACTTAAAATTGTTTTCTTTTCCCTTCCCATTTGTCTCTTTCATTGCAAGGAAGTTTGTTTTCTTTAGTAGTTTTTTTTTTTTTAATTCCGACGATTTTTCTTCTGCCGAAGGGTCAGACGAAAGGTATCTTAAAATTTCCGTTTTTAATCGAGAAGATGCATTTGTATTCGACGTATTGATAAAATGTCTCCTGTTTTAAGATTAATTTTAAGATCAGCAGTCAATATACCACATAACACCCTTGAGCGCTTATTCGTGGAGCCGGTAGAATGGAGATCAACGTGTTTTAGTGGACTCAGCAATTTTCAATCTGCTTGTCTGAATCATCTTCAAGAAACGAGAGCACAATCTAAAAGGTCAGCCAATCTAACAGTGATCTCATCTCAGAATTCTCACACTTGTTCCATATTTGGCCTCCTTTGTAAATCACTAGCGGGTCTTAAGATCCACTTAAGATTATCACATAAGCTTTCATAACTGAATCAATAAGCTGTCAGATCCTCATACGTTGAAATCAACGGGAGAGTCTATTATATATATATATGAATTAATTATAATTATCTCAAATCCTTCTTATTTCTATCACTTGTATATGCTTGCTTGAACCGACTTCTAATGTTCTGGATGGAGAGGCTTGTGGATAGTAGTCGTGGCTCGTGGGGGGCACAGTCCTATGGGTAAAAGAGAAACTACCACGGAATATGTGATCGAGCGGCGCTATACCGAGTTTAATTCGTTACCTCAAGCGTCATACCAACTGTTGGAACAGTTGGTATGACGTTTGCCTCATAACATAACTGTTCGGGTTTCAATTCTCAGTAGTGGATGCGCACTGCTGATGACTCCCAAATATAGGACGAAACGGCCGTTGAGTGCTTTCTGCATTCTGTTGAGGTTTCTTCTAGACTCGATGAATTACTTAATTATAATGATCTCAAATCCTAGTAATTTCTATCACTTATATATATATATATATATATAAATATATTATAAAAAATATATATATATATAAAGAACGCATAACCATAAAAAATGTCTTTCATTAGCTCACTACGAATGAGAGATGCTAGAGCTGTGAAATTTTGCATGCATTAATTTCAACTCTTATTATAGATAGTTGGTTTGTTTATTTGAAGGTAAGCTGTCATTTAACTGTTCAAATGTAACTAGTAGCGACTTCTCTTGATTATATATGTATATATATATATATATATATATATATATATATATATATATATATATATATATATATATATATATATATATATATATATATATATATATATATATATATAGATAGATAGATAGATATTCTGTAGTAGTACGGGGCAATTTTTCTACTTGGAGTGCTTCATGCATCCGTAAGGATGTCCTTCCACCAATCAACCAAGTTCTGTTATTTATCGTTTTAAACGACGGTGTGAGGCCGACTATGTGGGGTAAGATTATATTATCCTTTGGCTGGAAGAGCGGATGGCGCAACACGTGCCTGGCTTCATACCTAGACATGCCCTATTAACACCCGGGCACTCACATGCATAAAAGTTTGCCATCGGGAAGATATTTATTGAGTTCTGTCAGTTGTGGGTCTAAATATTTAGCGGAGTTTTACTCTGTTCTGCTCAGGGCTCGGACAAAGCACCATTTTAACATTTTGGAGGAGGTTGTTATCAACACGTTCCGCCCGACTCTGTGTAGGAGGGGGGAGTTGAAACATAAACCTACACTCTCCAATAGTCTTTGTTTTAATCTGATCAAGTTTAATTTTTTCCCTTCCCCTCCTATTTGTCTCTCTTCATTCTTTTTACAAGGAGTTTTCTTTCCTTTCAGTAGTTATTTCTTAATTCCAACCATTTTTCTTCTGACGAAAGGTACCTAAAAATTTTTATATCTTTTGTATCTGACTTATTGATTAATAAAATGTTTCCTGTTTTATGAATATATATATATATATATATATATATATATATATATATATATATATATATATATATATATATATATCATACAGTCTCAGTTACAGTGGACTGGCCATGTCTTGAGAATGTCTGATGACAGTATACCCAAGATCCTAATGTACAGGCAGTTAGATCGGAGCTACAGGAATGTAGGGCCCCCATGGATAAGATAAAAAGACAAGCTGAAAAGCAACTTTTCAGCAGTTAATATACCACATAACAACCTTGAGCGCTTAGCTTTGGAGCGGGTAGAATGGAGATCAATGTGTTTTAGTGGACTCAGCAATTTTCATTCTGCTTGTCTGAATTATCTTCAAGAAACAAGAGCAGTATCTAATAGGTCAACCAATCTAACAGTGATCTCATCTTACAATCCTCACACTTGCTCCATATTTGGCCTCCTTTGTAAATCACTAACTGAATCAATAAGATGGCATATCCTCATACGTCGAAACTGACGGGAGAGTCCATTATATATATATATATATATATATATATATATATATATATATATATATATATATATATATATATATGATGGACTTTCCCATCGTTTCGACGTATGAGGATTCGATGTATGAGGTTGGTGCAAAAATAATGACGTAATAATGTCGTTTTTGACGTTAAAAAATACGTCAAAAACGACACTATTACGTCATTATTTTTGCACCAACCTAATAAGAATATATATATATATATATATATATATATATATATATATATATATATTTAAAGCTATGTTTTGTGGTACAAAACTTTATGACTGCAATAATAAATAAAAAAGTAAAACCGAAAACTAGGCTAGTTAACCGGTTTCGAACCTCGCTCCACAGATCTAAATCGAGCTTAATAAATAGAATTAACACTATAAAAGTGGACAATATGTGTTGAGAAAAAAATTATTGCTTAGATGGAAATTAGTTCAAGGCCCAGTACGAAGAGAGGGCTTCGGGAATAAAATATAAAATTTTATGACAGTGATATATATATATATATATATATATATATATATATATATATATATATATATATATATATATATTGTGTAGTTAGGCAGCATCTTTTCATTCATACATGTTTCATTAAATAATATAGACAAGTGTTGTCTATGTATTTTATGTAAATTCTTTTCGTAACGTCTGATAAGTTTAATAACATTATCGTTGAAAGAAGAAAGAAATTCACCGTAGTGATCCATATTTTTTTAATACAATCTAAGCTTTCGGCTTACATAAGCGATTATCAAAGATGTCAATTACAACATATTAAACAATATACGGACAAGACAGTGATGATAGTCTGTCATTGTTTACATAGAAGATTTCTAAGCAACGATAAACACGTGCATATAAGACGCTAGAAGCGAAAATCGCACCGCATCTCATGACGTCACACATGACCACACGAGAGTGAATTGGAGAACTATGAAATATGGGATGCCGTTGGTATAAACCAATAGCTTCTGTTACCAATTATAGATATTTAAGGATATTTGTAGTTGAAAACAGTAGAAACCCAACCTAAACAAAATCAATTATGGAATCTCTACAAATATTCTCTCAATCTGGACGCTGAAGGACATCTGTGGGTATCTGCCATAGATTTTCCTACTCATTAGCTTTCAATGGAAATCTCAGATGTTTTTGGCATCGACTGAAGCACGCGATCCTTGGAAACTGCGCCATCATCTCTGTACATGTACTGCGGACTGCCATATTTCGTAACGGGATGCTAGCTGAGTGCGCTCATGCAGTGTCAGGCGTTGTGCCATTCTTGACTACACTATGAAATAAAAACAGGAATTTGCCATGAAATTGTTTAGGGATCACAATATATTTTGTTTCATGCAAATGTGGTGATATTAACAAAAGCTAAGTTTTTTTTCAATAGGGAATTTCTTTCCACCTACCTTCTATATATGCCATACAGCTGTTGGTTTCGTATTAAGTGAAAAAAAAATCAGTCGTTTTCAGTTACATTTTTTTATTATTATTCCACACTTTATTTTTCTATTAACTTTTTTCAGCTGTACATGGGTTGGCCTGTTCGGGAATCCAGGTTTAAAAATATTGTGTAGGCGGGTTGGTAAATGTTATTTTTATTTTTGTAGGGTAGAGAAGGTTTCCTTCCACCCAGGAGATCATTGAAGGGATGACGCAGGGGTTTCTGTTTTTCAAAAGTTAGAGAACATTTTTTTGTTATTGGTGGGGTTCAGAAAAAAAAAAAGAAGAATTTTCAGACTCTACGAAAATCTTGGAAACAATTAAGACTCAAAGACCGAGATTACATTTTTTTAGATAATCAGGATGAAGAAATCTTCAACGAAACAAAAAAACAACAAAAAAACAACAAAAAAAGAATAAAGTTGAAGAATTTTGTCTGCATAAGCCCCCAACTACACCCTTTCAGAAGGAAATAACAAGAAAATTTTCTTTTAGTCAATTTCCACCAAACAAAGCAATGAAGCCACTAAGACGCAAGAACGCAAGCATGAGAGTTTATGAGGAAAAAAAAGCGATAAAAAATAAAACAATAAGAATTAAAAGAGAGAAGTAAACGTTCGGTTATTTGAAATGTCTAGACAATTTATGGAAGACGCCAAGTGACACAATTCAATGTTTAATAAATGCTGTTCTTGATTTTTTTTATTGCAAATTATTTTAGTCTTTATATTAATATTAGTCTTGGTTCTATAGGCTTGGATAACAACTGGTCTAGGGGTAGGACAACTCTGAATTCAAAACCTTCGTAGTGTCGTTTGGGGACCTTGTGGCCCGTAGTGCACCAGATCTCTGTATTCATCTCTTCAAAAAGTGTGGTTGGTTCTCCACAAAGCTTCACCACTATAATGAAATCATATGCGCAGGTATCTGGATGTCGGTTCCTAGGAACTGAGTTGCTTGGCACTCCTATGTTGAATACGACAGGAGAGTCCACTATCTATCTATCTATCTATCTATCTATCTATCTATCTATCTATCTATCTATATATATATATATATATATATATATATATATTCAGTGGGGGGGGGAAATAAATATTCGTACACTTGAAAAATTGTATTTTTATAAATGTAAAAGCCTTAAATAAAACAAATCTTGGCAGATTTTATGTATAAAGACACATACTATTAAAAAATAATAATAAACTTAATTAATTCTTATTATAACAGAAATTAATGCATTTTTAAAATTCAAACTGTTGAAAAAAATCCATTATTAGAATAAAATAATTAATTAATTATGAAAAAAGTATAATCTAGAATGTTCCAGTAATGTTATCAGTAATTATAGTTAACGCTATTAGCCATTATCAGAGCATTCCGAAATTTCTAGTCTTACGAGAAGGTTCTAATAATGCCTAAAGGTAAAGAATTGACTATTTCACAAAAACAACACATTTTGTCTCTTTGGAAAGATGGGAACAATTACAGAACGATTTCTAACAACCTGAATATTCCTTTTACTACAATTGCTTTGTTCATTGCAAGTTTTAAAACTCGTAACAGCGTCGAAAACCAAAGACGAACAGGTGCTCCGAGGAAGATTTCTCTAAGATCAGCAAGGATATTAGGACGGCGGATCCAACAAAATCCACAGGTTACTCGAGAAGAGCTGCAGGAACATCTGCGTGCATTAGGGATTAAAGTAACCAAGCGTACAATAAGTAATGAACTACACAAAAACAGTCTGAAATCGTGCATCCCAAGGAAGACTCCACTCCTCTTGAAACGACACAGAAATCCTAGGCTAAAATTCGTTAGAGAGCATGAGGTTAAAGAATATTCGTTTTGGGAAAAAGTACTATGGACAGATGAAACTAAAATAGAGTTGTTTGGTCATAATTATCGAAATCATGTGTGGAAGAAGGACGGTGAAGCCTACTTACCAATGAACACGTTGCCAACTGTAAAGTTTGGTGGTGGCAGTATCATGATCTGGGACTGGTTTTCTGCAAAAGGTGTTGGCAGAATATCAATAATAGATGGCAAGATGAATCCCGAAAGCTACCAGAAAATCCTGCAAGACAATTTAATGCATTCTGTTGAGAGACTTCGGCTACCTCCTGACTGGGTTTTCCAACGGGATAATGATCCTCAGCATACAGCTAGAGCTACAAGGAAATGGTTAGCTGAAAGTAACGTTGATGTCTTGCAATGGCCAAGTCAGTCCCCAGACTTGATCCCAATCGAGAATTTATGGCGATATTTGAAAATTCAAATTGGGAAAACAGCACCAACTAATATCAAGAATTTGAAGACAATATGCCAAGAAGAATGGGACAAAATACCACTCAATGTGTGCAAATCATTAGTTGAGATGTACAGGAATAGAGTGGTAGTTTTTGAACTCAATAAAGGATATTCCACAAAATATTAAATTAAGTTGAGATGTTTTTGTTTTTTTGTACGAATACTTTTTTCATCAGTTAAAATGAAAAAAATGCATTAATTTCTGTTAGGATAAGAATTAATTAAGTTTATTACTATTTTTTAATAAAATGTATCTTTACACATAAAATGTATCAAAATTTGTTTTAGTTAAGGCTTTTACATTTATAAAAATACAATTTTTCCTATGTACGTATATTTATTTCCCCACCACTGTGTGCGTGTAAATATATATATATATATATATGTGTGTGTGTGTGTATATATATATATATATATATATATATATATATATATATATATATATATATATATATATATAAAGGCAATAGGCGAATTTATCTTAACTGATGTGTTTTGTATTCTGAAGGACTTTATGAAGGATTTTTTATTTTGTAATAACTTTATATACAAGAGCGAAAATATTTATTATTGGGTTTACAATTTTTTTTCACTTAAGATCACTCAAATATTCATTAGGTTATTTAAAATGTCTAGGCAAGTTATGGAAGACGCCAAGTGACACAATTGAATGTCTAATAACAGAAAATAAGTTTCAGATTAATTTATGTGTTATACATCTATTATTGATATGTATGTTGGCTTGCGATAGGAGTAATTCTTTCAGGAAAGGAAATATTGAAACAAGCTTGGGTGTACATTCATACTTTGATAAGATTCAATAGCAGCACTCTTGAGAATTTTAAGTTACTTTCTCTTTTAATAAACCCATGTTGCAATAGTATGGAACACAAGGTCAAAGCTTAAGGTGTAGAAAAATTGCTCAAGATTCCTAAACACTTCCCCCTTTTTGTGGGTTTTTTGTTAATAACACCAGCTTTTCCCTGTAGAAACCTCATGCAAGGCAATAAAGCCACTATGAAGAAAGATGTTATGGAGGGTTTATAGAATATGGGAAAAAGAAAACTTTATTAAGGAAAAATAAAAGAAGAGGAATTAAGAAGATGGAAGATGGAAGATTGTCCTTTAAATTTCTGAAGATCAAACTTGTCTGGAAAGCAAGAAACTGGAAGACAGTTCAAAAATGGAAAAGAGTGAGAGAAAAAACTCTTAGCATAGAAATTACGGTCATATCTAGCAATTTTATCTGGAAAATGATGAGATAATTGAAAGATCACTAACAGTTACTGGACTTGAGAAACCTATTTTCCTAAAAATTGTTTTGATGGAAAGATTATATAAATTTCAACTGAGAGCAGTACTGGCTGCTCAGGTAATTAATGCCAAATGTTTCCTTATGAGGAAATGTCTGATATTACCATTATATGTCCATATGTGTTTGTCTTTCTCTCTCACTGTTTGCATCTGCCTATCACTCTCTCACTCATCGTTTGCATCTATCTCTCTTTCACTCAGTGTTTCGCATCTATCCATCTTTCTCCCTTTCACTCACTGTTCAAATCTATATTTCTCCCTTTCACTCACTGTTTGCATCTATCTATATTACTCACTGTTTCGCATCTATCTTTCAGTCACTGTCCGCAGCTATCTATCTTTTTACCTTTTACTCACTGTTTCGTATCTATCTATCTATCTATCTATCTATCTATCTATCTATCTATCTATCTATCTATCTATCCCGGTCTGTTCATATCTATCTCCGTCTGTTCATTATCTATCTATCTATCTATCTATCTATCTATCTATCTATCTATCTATCTATCTATCTATCTATCTATCTCCCTTTCACTCACTCTTTGCATCTATCTATCTTTCTTCCTTTCACTCACTGTTCGCATCTATCTATCTTTCTTTCTTTCACTCACTGTTCGCATCTATCTATCTTTCTCCCTTTCACTCACTGTTCGCATCTATCTTTCTAACAACTGGCATTTAAATTTCTGAAGATCAAACCTGACTGGAGAGCCAGAAACTGGAAGAGAGTTCAACAATTGAAAAATGTGAGAGAAGAAACTGTTAGCATAGAACTTACGGTTGCATCCAGCAATTTCATTTGCCCATATATGGCAACAACACTACTCCATTTTCGACGTGAGCTGGCTCTTGTAAAAGGAAAAGACAGCACGAGGAGTCAGGTCCTTATTGAAACGGTAAAAAGAAGCATTCTAGCAACTTTAGCGGTGAATCTTATATAAGAGTTCCACTTGAGGTTTCGGTCTGTAGGCGCTCAAATTACGGGGTCTTCTTCAGGGAACATCCGTCTATCGTGACTAGTGAAAGTCCTGGGTCTAACTCTAGACTTGGATAAGTTAAGATTATAGCGACTTCATCTGGCTCTTAAAAAGGTAGAACGTATTAGAAGTAGCCAGGAACTTATTGATGCGGGACAGGGAAGCGACTATTTTTTCCAGTCTCTTTTTTGAGGTCTGGATTGAGTTTAAGTCCCAATGGGTCCAAAAGGCTCGGAGCCACACTGAGGAGACATCCGTCTTTGGGGATAGACGCAACCCTATTTTCGTCTCCTTTCCTCTACCCAGTTGATTTATCCAAAAGAGGTCGGCACCACTTGGGGGCCAAAGATGAAATAAAGTATCGATTTAGTCTCTCTACAGAATTGAAAATTCTTTAGGAGAAATTATTAAAAATATTCTTTTTTTCTTGACGAAAACAGAAACTAATTAATTTCCAAGGTTTACCTGACATTTTAATTTTATTAGTCATTTCTATCTTCTTTTTCAGCCTTTCTTTCGATTTCTATCATTTCCAAGTCTCTCCATTCTATTTATCTATCTATCTATCTATCTATCTATCTATCTATCTATCTATCTGATTCTGTTCATATCTATCTAAATTATTCTGTTCATAACTGTCAGATTCTATTCATATCTATCTATCTATCTATCTATCTATCTATCTATCTATCTATCTATCTTTCCAAGTCTCTCCATTCTATCTATCTATCTATCTATCTATCTATCTATCTATCTATCTATCTGATTCTGTTCATATCTATCTAAATTATTCTGTTCATAACTGTAAGATTCTATTCATATCTATCTATCTATCTATCTATCTATCTATCTATCTATCTATCTACCTACCTACCTATCTATCTATCTATCTATCTATCTATCTACCTACCTACCTATCTATCTATCTATCTATCTATCTATCTATCTATCTATCTGATTCTGTTCATATCTATCTAAATTATTCTGTTCATAACTGTCAGATTCTATTCATATCTATCTATCTATCTATCTATCTATCTATCTATCTATCTATCTATCTATCTATCTATGTGATTCTGTTCATATCTAGCTTATTCTGTTCATATATATATATATATATATATATATATATATATATATATATATATATCTGTCTATCTGTCTGTCTAGTTCTGTTCAAATCTATTATTATTACGTAATATTGTTGTAAAATTATGGTAATTATTATTTAATCATTATCAATTAATTACAACTATATAAATGTATATATATATATATATATATATATATATATATATATATATATACAAACACATATATACGTACATACATACATACACACACACACATATATATATATGTGTGTTTGTGTGTGCGTATGTAGGCATCTATATATGTGTCTGTATATATATATATATATACGTACATTTCTATATTTATAATTTATGGATATATCCCTTTGTTTTTCAATGTTATACGGTACTATTAAATGAAGGGTTGATATATGTGATAATAATTATATAATATTGATTATAATTTTACAACAATTTTACGTAATAATAATATGCAAGAATATAATTTTAATGATGATTTGTTGTTATGCAATAATACATAATTATGATGTCTATATATTTATTTTAATTAATTGGTATAATTATTTATGCAGTATTTAGATATTTATTATCATTATGAGTTTATTTAACATATTAATATATGGTGTATATATTAATATATAATATTGAGATGAAGTATTGAAGTGTATTATACTGATATATATATATATAATTTATTTTGTATGATGAAGTGGTATTTGAAAATTTATTTTAATATTTAAGAAATTTATATTTTTTTATGTAATATTTAATATATTATTTTAAAAAATTACTATTAGTGAATTAATTAAATTAATATATTTTTATTTATTTATTTATTGTATAGTGTTATCTTAGAAAATTTATTCTAAAGGCACTTTATTCTCTAATTTTAGTGTAGATTTTTACTTTTACTTCTCCATCATGATTGGCGTCTTATATTCTATATAAAATGCTAAATATTTACTGTTTTTTTCCTTGTACATGAGAATTCTTTAACGTAGGTTTCATTTAAATGTCGGTAAACTTAGATAATTATAATCATTTTAATATTTATTTTTTATATTTTCCTTCATTGGTTATTTTAATATATCTTTAATTCTGAATTATATCCCTTTCCTATAAATGGTTTTACCTCTTATTATTAAATATATTATTTTTGTTAATAGATTTGTTAATAGGTTTAAGGTTTTCTTTAAAGTCTAAAGTACCTTCAGATTGCAATTGTGTAAAAAATAAATAAGGTCATTTTTCTCTAACTCTCTTTTTTCTCATCCTTTCTCCTCTGACCATCCCCCATATCAGGACGTACACTTCTTCCTATTTTTTATTTGCTCCCTTCCTTTCTTGTATATTCTTTATCTTCTCTTTTTTTAAATTTTTCTTTCTTTCTTTCTTTCTTTCTTTCTTTCTTTCTTTCTTTCTTTCTTTCTTTTGTCTGGCCTTTTTTTATTTCAATAATTCATCATCCATTGACTGGTTTGAAAATTCTTGTAAATTATTATTTCAATTTACAAGGTGATAATGATCATCACTAAATTTAATCTTAAATTCTATTGTATGATATATATATATATATATATATATATATATATATATATATATATATATATATATACTTGATCCTCCCGTCGATTTTTTCGACGTATGAGGTTCAAGCAGATCAATTACTAGGGACCAAAAGCCCAAAGCCAGCACATGAGATTTGATTATAGTGGTGAAGGTTTCGTGCAGGACCATCCACATTTTTTGAAGGGCCGAATACAGAGACCTGGTGCACTACGTGCCACAAGGTCCCCAAACGACCCTCGGCAGGTTTTGAATTCAGAGTTGTCCTTCTCCTAGAACAGTTGCCAACCAAGGCTATAAAATTCAGTCTGTCCTGCTATTTACCCATAGCTAGAGAGAGAAAAGAGGATTCATACCTTTCCCAAGGGTATTGGCACGTAAGTGAATGTAATTGATTCGACTGGAATTCGAAGTCGCATTGAGGAAATATATATATATATATTATGAAATGGTCAAAGTCCGACAATTATTTTAAGACATTTTTATGTTCATACATTCTTGTTATAGATACAAATATTTAAGTAAATACTCTGTTTTTAATAAACAACATTTGCCAGCCTGAATATCCGAGAAATTTTCACAGAAAATATTCGTCTTCCGACAGGATTCGAACCTGTATCCTATACGGAACCGTCATATAGCCATAGCCGATTAGGCCACAGAGGAGCGCTAGAATAGCAAGGTCGATTTTACTGTTTTTAAACTTCAAGCTTCCATGAAAAGGCACGTCAAGCTAAATGACGGTTCCGTATAAGATACAGGTTCGAATCCTATCGGAGGACGAATATTTTTTGTGAAAATTTCTCGGACATTCAGGACGGTAAATGATGTTTAATACTGTTTATCATAAACAGAGCATTTACTTAAATATTTGTATCTATAAAAAGAATGTATAAACATAAAAAATGTCTTTATATATATACTTTTTATTATTAGGATATTACATTTGAACATATGTAAAAACACTATATAAATGCATTAATAATTCGATGCATATCATTGCATCTCATCAGGTGGTAGTAAATAAGGTTTATCAATAATAAATGATAATGTATAATAAAGTTCTTAGGGATAGTGGGTGTAAGTCCTCTGAAAATCAGTTTATAAAATATATTGATAATTCTCAGAAAAGAAATAGAAGCAGAAAGATCATCTGGTACAAACCTCCAAATTTGAAAGAATAACCCACATTTACTTCCACCTGATGAGATGCGATGGTATACATCGAAACGTGAGTGCATTTCTGTAGGGGTACTACATATGTTCGAAAGTAATATCTTATAATAAATAATATTTCTCTACTATTGGTTTGAGCCCTATTTTTAAATTAATATTGTGAGCGTTTGAATTTTTATTTGATTTGTTCTCATTTCACTTGTATATATATATAATATAATATACTCATCCACAGACAGACTGTTTTGCTGTATCACAGCTGATCAGTATGGTTAGACATCCGATTGCTTCAAGTCAGGATTGAAACCTAAACTCATTTGGCAGCAGTTGGAGATTTTACTCCTAAGCCATCGGCTCAGGGTTGGAAGAAAGGTGAACTTTTGCGTATTTATTCTGCGAACAAAACACGACAATTACTGAGAGAGCTCAATTAAGGGAAGAGGAAGACCCCATATATATATATATATATATATATATATATATATATATATATATATATATATATATATATATATGTATGTATATTAATAAAAAGAAAGAACAGTAAGATATATAATGCGGTGTTCTTATAGATATTTTTATTTTTACAAAATAGTGCTCAATGTAAATTTACAGAGCATTAATATTATAAGTTAATAGACTTAAAATATGGTTTTTCGCTACACAGTTCCAACCATGTTTCAAAAATGGAAGCTAAAACCCCCTAATTTAATTTTGTACTTAAATTAAAGACATTACTTTATATATATATATATGTTCTCCTATTACCGTACTCAATTAATTTATAATTTGGGTATATATAATTTCCCTTTTGTAAGTACAAAGCCTGGTTCCAAACACATTAGATATAAAGTCCTGACCTATTATTATAGTTACACCACAAGTATTAGTTTAATTTAATTGCTAGGACTAATAAAATAATTATTATTAAATTATGTTGCTTCCTCAGTGAAAATGTCAGCCATTCGTCGTAAACACTGTATCAAATATTCTGTTTCAAATATTCCATATGTATCCATTGCAATTTTAAATTAGTTTCATGGCATCTTAACATGGACCATTTTGATTGGTTGAACAGATTCTCAGCAGAACATGATTTAGCTACTTTACATTTCTATATTTTCCTTATTTTTTTCTCTCTTCTTTTTCCTTGTAGAAGAGACTATATCTTGTATCTTTCTTTCTTTCTTTCTTTTCTTTTTCTACCCTGTGTCAATTTTCTTTCTTTCTTTCTTTCTTTCTTTCTTTCTTTCTTTCTTTCTTTCTTTCTTTCTTCCTTTCTTTCCTTCTTTCTTTCTTTTCTTTTTCAACTCTTTGTCAATTTTCTTTCTTTCTTTCTTACTTTCTTTCTTTCCTTCTTTTTTCTTTTCTTTTTCTACTCTTTGTCAATTTTCTTTCTTTCTTTCTTTCTTTCTTTCTTTCTTTTTTATTTTCTTTTTCTACTCTTTGTCAATTTTCTTTCTTTCTTTTATTTTTCTACTCTTTGTCAATTTTCTTTCTTCCTTTCTTTCCTTCTTTCTTTCTTTTCTTTTTCTACTCTTTGTCAATTTTCTTTCTTTCTTTCTTTCTTTCTTTCTTTCTTTCTTTCTTTCTTTCTTCCTTTCTTTCCTTCTTTCTTTCTTTTCTTTTTCAACTCTTTGTCAATTTTCTTTCTTTCTTTCTTCCTTTCTTTCTTTCCTTCTTTTTTCTTTTCTTTTTCTACTCTTTGTCAATTTTCTTTATTTCTTTCTTTCTTCCTTTCTTTCCTTCTTTCTTTCTTTTCTTTTTCAACTCTTTGTCAATTTTCTTTCTTTCTTTCTTCTTTTCTTTCTTTCCTTCTTTTTTCTTTTCTTTTTCTACTCTTTGTCAATTTTCTTTCTTTCTTTCTTTCTTTCTTTCTTTTTTATTTTCTTTTTCTACTCTTTGTCAATTTTCTTTCTTTCTTTTATTTTTCTACTCTTTGTCAATTTTCTTTCTTCCTTTCTTTCTTCCTTTCTTTCTTTTTTTCTTTTCTTTTTCTACTCTTTGTCAATTTTCTTTCTTTCTTTCTTTCTTTCTTTCTTTCTTTTTTTCTTTTCTTTTTCTACTCTTTGTCAACTTTCTTTCTTTCTTTCTTTCTCGTGCTTCTTATTTTCTTTCTTCCTTTTTCACTGGAAGCAATATTGTTTGTAAGCAATATTAAAAATTGTAATAATCCTCATTTACTATCGTCTAATGAGATGCTATGATATGCCTCGAAACATCAATATTTTTTTTATAGCGGTTCTACATATGTTCGAATGTAATATCCTATAACATAGCATATTGCTCTACTATTGGATTGATTCCTAGTTTTAAATTAATGTTGTTAACTATTCAATTTATATTTGATTCGTTCTCATTTCATTTGTGCATCTTCGGCGATGAATTACTGATCAGCAAACAAATCTGTGTTCTTGCTAAATCGGAACAGTGATTAGCTGCTAATCTCTAACCCTCAATATTCGAATAATCTTATAAAAGAAAAATTCCTTCCAAAGAGCGCAATTTTTTTCATAACATTTCTCGAAATGGTAGGGGAAAATAAATAAATATACGGTTTAATAAATAAACGGAGCGTCTAATCAAATACGAGTATCCAAGAATAATAACATTTAAAGTGATAAAAAAAATTTGTGAGATTCATAAAAATTAAAAAGGAATTTCTCTGTTTAAGTTTGGATACGAAAATATGGAATTTCTTTTGAAAAGCATGAAATTGGCTTTGCCGGGCGGTTGGTCTCTTCGTGGCCAAGTGGTAAGGCGCACCGGACTAAACGATGGCTCACTATACTTTGAGTCAGACAGGTTGAATTCAGATTGGCATGGGAAAATTAATAATATACTGTTTAATAAACAAAGCGTCTACTGAAATCCTCTGATAATAGTGTTCAATATATATATATATATATAAAACAGTATTAATTGGCCTGAATGTCCGATAAATTTTCATACAAATTATTCGCTCTTCGACGGGATTCGAACCTGTACCCTATACGGAACTGTCATTTAGCCCTAAGGGCTCTTAACCGATCAAGCCATAGAGAATCATTCGATTACAAGCCGAATTTACTGCCTTTAAACTTCAATCTCCCATGATTCTCTCACGTACATTCATATCTGCTCAATGCGTATCCAAATGTAAACAAATGACGTCACACATTAGGAAATGGACAAAGTCGGAAAATTATTTTTAAGACTTCTTTATGTTTATATATTCTTTTTATAGATACAAATGTTTATTATAAACAGAGCATTATGTATAAACATAAAAATGTCATAAAAATAATTGTCGGGCTTTGTCCATTTCATAATATATATATATATATATGTATATATATATATATATATATATATATAAAGTGACTATATAAATATATATATGTATGTGTGTGTGTGTGTGTGTGTGAATATATAGAAAAATAAGAACCGTTAGGTTAATAATCCAAAGTTCTTTAGTATTTTTGTTTTTATTTTTAAAACAGTGCTCAATACACAAGTAGAACTTAAATAATAATTAATTTTTAAAAATATGATTCCATCGCTACATAAGAGTTCTCATGTTTCGAAAACAGAAGCAAAAAACATCAATTCAGTTTTAGAAATTGAGTCAAAGTACCGATTTCTGTTTCATCCTCAAGATTAAAAAATCCGTGAAGTAATGAATATTTGCATATTCTTGAAATAATTTATGAACATACTTATTATTATATTGCTCTGTTACTTACATTGAGCTCTCTTTGGATTAATGTCCTCCTTGGTATTAATCCTATTAATATATATATATATATATATATATATATATAGTGGTCAATATACGTATATATATATATATATATATATATATATATATATATATATATATGTACATATGCTGAAGTATGTATCTATATACATATATATACATATACTGAAGTATATATATATATTGAAATATATATATATATATATGAAGTATATGTATATATATATAAATATATATATTGAAGTATATATATATTGACGTATATATATATATATATATATATATATATATATACTGAAGTATATATATATATATACATTAAAGTACATATATATATATATTGAAGTATATATATATATATATATTAAAGTATATGTATATACTGAAGTATATATATATATATATATATATATATATATATACATATACTTCAATATATATATATATATATTTATATATTGAAGTATATATATATATATATATATATATATATATATATATTGACGTTTTCGGCTTTTGTTTTGAAACATGAGAACTCTTATGTAGCGATGGAATCATATATTTAAATAAATAATTATATATATATATATATATATATATATATATATATATATATATATAAATTCCCAAGAGTATAGAATCTAGGTAGAACTCAATGTCCAAGGCAGAGTAAGAATATAATATAAGAAGCTTAAACATTAATGTTACAATTTATTACATTGGAATCGTAATAACGATTCAATTCATCAGACCAACAAATATATATATATATATATATATATATATATATATATATATATATATATATATATGGTGGACTCACTTGTCGCAGACGGCAAATGGGGGCTGCTATGTAAAACAAAGAAGTCTTAAACATTTATGGACACGCATGTGTCTCGCGCGAACTGCAGGTGTCTTGCAGGCTTTTTGACAGATGGAATATGTGGCAGACCCATTTCGCTCGAGTGATTTCAGGATCAATTGTCACACGTTTCCGCAAGTGACAGCAAGGCCTGCTTTACTGTGTGAGACAAAACCACAGTGACAGGTAAGGCCGTAACACAGCGGAGAAGCATCTTGCCCACTTCTTTCAATATTTGCATGCAGTTGATCACAATGTTCAAGTCGGCTTTGCTCAAAAGTTTGTATCGATGAGAAGCAGGTCAGACGCCATCTCTTGTTAGCTGACTATTTCCCAAGAATAGAAGCGGATGCTGCATCAATAGTTTTAATATATATAACTCTATTTAACATTCAGGCCGGTAGATGGAAATAAATAAATATACTGTTTAATATTTTAACGCAGCACCTACTAATATACGAGTATTCACTATTAGAAATATGTCGGATTAATAAAAACTGTCAGCATAGAACTTACGGTTACATCTTGTAAATTGAAACGTGAATTGCTGAGACCTTGCTGCCAATTGAGTACTGCGCTCAAATTCATAAAGTCTAGGTACTATCATCTGAAAAATTACCATGTAATTATTTATAGAAAAGGCATAGGGAAGCTACATTATGGCTGTGGGTAGATGATTGAAGCCCGGACGCCGGATCAGGACTAATAAATTTGTTGATTCTTCTTTGGATTTTATCAAGAATTTCTAGATATACAGCAGAAGCAGTGGACCAGATGCGGCAGCCATATTTGAGAATATAGAACATGGCTCACAGAATTTTTTTTTTTTTTTAAATGTCCTTATTGCTCCATGAAACTGTTTTCAGTCTGAATCAGTTTTGGTGACGATCAGAAATTCTTACGCGAGTTAAGAAATATGGTACTCGGAAACTGTTTCTGGTTTCAGGTCGGAGTAGGGTGAATGAGGACTCGTTTCCCGAAGATGGAAAGGACACATTCTCAGGCGGTAAGCGGAGTTTTAGAGAAAGGATGACATTTTCTCAAAGTAACCAATTTGAATCGGCCGGAAGAAGAAGAAGAAGAAGAAGAAGAAGAAGAAGAAGAAGAAGAAGAAGAAGAAGAAGAAGAAGAAGAAGAAAGAAAAGTAGAAAGGAGAGAAAAAGAAGAAAGTAGCAAATGCTTAACGAAAAAAGAAAAAGATGAAGAGTGAGAAATTTGCAACGATCATCGCACGGGAGGAGGGGGAGGAGGAGCAAGAGGAGAAAATGATGACAAAGAAGAAGAAGAAGAAGAAGAAGAAGAAGAAGAAGAAGAAGGTGAAGGGTGAGAAGGAGAAGAAGAAGGTGAAAGAAAGAAAGTAGTAAATGCTTAAATGCGGAAAGAGAAAAAGATGAAGAGTGAGAAATTTGCAGCGATCATCGCACGGAAGGAGGAGGAGGAGGAGAAAATGATGACAAAGAAGAAGAAGAAGAAGGAGGAGGAGAAGAAGAAGAAGAAGAAGAAGAAGAAGAAGAAGAAGGAGAAGAAGAAGAAAGGTGAGGGAAGAGAAAGAGGATGGCAGATAGGGAATAAATCGATGGCAGAGATGATGATGAAGAGACTGTTGAGGAAGAGGAAGAAGAAGAAGGAGACAAAGAAGAAGAAGAAGAAGAAGAAGAAGAAGAAGGAGAGGACCGATGAAGGAAATAATGAAGAAGAAGAGCGGTAACAGTAATAGTGATGGAAAAGGAGCAGCTGAAAAATGAAGAAAATAAAGAAGAAGAAGAAGAAGAAGAAGAAGAGAGTGTGATAAAGAAAAGAACTGATAGAAGAGAAAAAGGATAGAATGAATAAAGAATTAACAGAAGAGGGGGAGAGACATAGAAATCAGTTGATAGAAGAAGAAGAAGAAGAAGAAGAAGAAGAAGAAGAAGAAGAAGAATGAATGAATGAAGAAAGAATTGAAAAAAGAAGAGAAACAAACTAGAGTTAATAGAAGGAGGAGGGAAGAAATAAAGAAGAAGAAGAAGGAGAACGTCAAAAAAAAAAAAAGAAAAAATTGTTTACAGAAGAATAATTAAAATATAACGAAGAGAGACAAAAAACAAAAAAGTAAAAGGAAAGAAACAATGGAGAAATGAGAGAAGGAAAAGAGAGAGAAAGCATTAACAGAAGAAGAAGGGGAGAAAGAAGGAGAAGAAGAAGAAAAAGAAGAAGAAGGGAAGAAGAAGTCGGAGGAGGATGTGAGCGGTAGAAGAAGAAGAAGAAGAAGAAGAAGAAGAAGAAGAAGAAGAAGAAGAAAGAGAAGAAGAAAGAAGGCGGAGGAGGATGGGAGCGGTAGAAGAAGAAGAAAAAGAAGAAGAAGAAGGGAAGAAAGAAGGCGGAGGAGGATGGGAGCGGTAGAAGAAGAAGAAGAAGGCGGAGGAAGATGGGAGCGGTAGAAGAAGAAGAAGGGAAGAAAGAAGGCGGAGGAGGATGGGAGCGGTAGAAGAAGAAGAAGAAGAAGAAGAGGAAGAAGAAGAAGAAGAAGGCGGAGGAGGATGGGATCGGTAGAAGAAGAAGAAGAAGAAGAAGAAGAAGAAGAAGAAGATTAACAGAAGAGACAAAGAATAGAATTGGAATAAGAAGGAAAGAAAAATAACAAAGAAGAAAAGAAAGAAAAACAAGAGGAAGGAAGGAAAGAAAGAGATAATGAAGAAGTAGAAAAAAATCTAAATGTAAAGAGTTAACAGAAGAAAGAGAATTAAACAAAATATTTTACAGAGGATTATGTGAAAAGAATGAAAAAGAAAAGTAAAGATCAGTGAATTGGAGACAAATTTGGCATAGAAATAGGACAAAGGAAAGCCC
>OZ010611.1:11267258-11287258 GCA_963932145.1 Acanthosepion lycidas
TATATATATATATATATATATATATACACACACACATACGCACGCACACAGACATACACACACACACACCTATATATATATATATATATATATATATATATATATATATATGTATATATATATATATATATATGTGTGTGTGTGTGTGTGTGTATATGGTGGATCCTCCTATCGTATTAGGGTCAAGCAGCTCAGTTCCCAGCAACCGACAGCACAGCACAGCACATATTTGATTATAGTGGTGAATGCTTTTTGAAAAAACAACCATACTATATATATATATATATATATATATATATATATATATATGAATAAAAATGACAATAGGAAAACTGGTAATTGCTGACGCGTTTCGTCCAATGTAGACTTTATCAAAGCAAAATTCATAAATATTGTCTTCTCTACTGGTTGAATCGGAGAAATGTTCATATATATATATATATATATATATATATATATATATATATATATATATATCGAATATTTAGTGTTGTGATAATAAAACATAGTACTGATATTAATAAAAAGTGCTCAATGTCATATATATATATATATATATATATATATATATATATATTTATATATATATATATATATATATATATCGAATATTTAGTGTTGTGATAATAAAACATAGTACTGATATTAATAAAAAGTGCTCAATGTCATATATATATATATATATATATATATATATATATATATATATATACATATATATATATATATATATACAGACAAGGAGTCTTGATATTACACGCCCTCTTTGTAGGCTCCAGTAAATTTTACTTTTGACTTTAATACAATCTTCAAAAGCGGATCACTTCTAAGAGGAAACTATTTCCAACTGCTCGGGTTATTTGTTAATGATCGGAAAACTATGAGAAAACCATTTTTTTAAAATTTTGTTCATTTTAGAGTTTCTTTAAAAAGTAAAGGTCTCTGACAGTATTTTCCGAAATTAAAATATCTTAAATATTATTATACATAGCGTCAAAACTTCAGGTATATTTGATAAATGAACCAATTCAATGTTTTTAATATTATTAACAATAATATTAAATATTAATAATATTATTAATATTTAATATTAATAATAATATTCAAGCATTGAGTAAGTAACCAATAAAAAGAAAATCCAGAATCAAAAAATAAGTTGAAAATGAAATAAAAGATTGATGAAAATTAAAGATAGTAAGTAGAAATAAACAAAAAATGTTAATAAATAAATTTGAGGAAAGTTAATGACAAAGTAGGAAAATTTTTTCGTACGAAGCCTTTCGTCCTTTAGGACAATGTTTCTCAACCTTATTGTAGACGTGGCTCCGTTCAATCCAATGACAGTTCTTTATGGACCCCTTATGCCGAGTTGAGTTCTTATCTCCCTCCCACCCTGTCTCTCAACTTAATACATGTAGAGAAGGAAGAATATTAAAATTTGTAATATGGGTAGTTCTACGGCATCAAAACACTAACTCCTGTTGTAAATCAAAGAATAATATTATTTGAATAAATATTTTATTTGAATAGACTCATTTTTTTTACAAATCAAAAATTACATCTACCATCAGCTCTATCTTGTATGGTTTCAATGGGACCCCTGTGACTGGCGCAGGTCTGCCAAATTGTCAATGTTTCGTTTGAGAGTCGTCATAGAGAGATAAAAATCGTCTCTTTTTTCTACGCCAAAGCGATTTTGAGTCTTGGACAACATTTGAATCATCCGGCTGAAACCAAACGCAGTAGAGTAAGATGTGGGAAAAACGTGTAAGAGAAACTCCATATCTTTCCAGAGTAGTGGGTAATTCTTAAGCATGTGTTCATTCGTCCCCAGCTTCTGGTATCCTGTACGCTTGAACCTCGCTTGAGCTGCTGTGTTATTTTGAAGTTCAATGAACCTTTCTTGTAGGGTGCTATCGACTCCAGATGTATCAGCAATGAAGGGATCCACAAACCAGTGCCGCACTGTCATTTGGAGTCGATCAGAGAAGCGAGTTTTCATGTGATCATACAACTGCTTCAAATGATCACCATATACTGTTAGGTCATTATCAAACAGCCCGGTAGATATATTTGCTGAGGTAGGATATGTGTAAACTCCCGTCTAACCAAGTTTGAACCAGAACAGCTTTAGTTTCCCGTCGAAATTACTCTCTCTCTCTCTCGTGGTTTGTAACATATTACTTATCATCTCTCAGTTGCGTCTCTGTCCTTGGGAAGAGTGCACTATGGGGTGACTCCATCAAAGAACACAGTCGCAACTGAGAAAAATTATACTGAGAGGTGCCGACCTTGAGGAACAGCTGCCCGACACCCTCTCATTGCACTAGAGAGAGGCATCGGTGCAAGGGAATTTTTGTTCCGAGCCTGGGTGTACGTACTCGGGATTCCCACATTAAACTGACCTTGTGTCACAATCTGAACTCGTTTGAATAAATACAAATTACCTCCTTGCTAGAAAACAGGGTGGAGACATTTCTTTGGAGCTCTCTGTTCAGGATATTTACTTTTAAAATAAAATAGCTCAGATTAATTTAATACTTAAGTTAATAGTTTGCTTTTAACGCATTATCAAGTGTTGAATATAAAATTCTCTATTCAACACCATCACTTGATAAGATACCAGAAGTGTTGAAATAAAATGGCTATTTTTATAGTGATTTTATAACATATTTATCTTAGAATTTTCCAATAAATAATTATATATATATATATATATATATATATATATATATATATATATATATATATATATATATCAGTGTGTTTGTTATAAATTGCGAAATTAGTCGTATTGAGCGGCTAAGAGACGAAGGACAACGGTGAAAAGTGCCAGCAAGTGCTATATCCCGCGATCCTCGCTGTTACAAAATATGCGGATATGTATTTAGGTCATTAGCGGGATTGAAGGGTCACATACAACGCAAACATAAAAACAATGTGGTTGGCGGATCCTCTTACATCGAATCCTCATACGTCGAAACGATGGGAAAGTCCATAATATATATATATATATATATATATATATATATATATATATATAATGGACTCTCCCGTCGGTTTCGACGTATGAGGATCTGACAGCTTAACTGATTCAGATATGAAATTTTGCGCGATAATCGTAAGTGGCATTTAAGATCCGCTAGTGATTTACAAAGGAAGCCACATATGGACCAAGAGTGTGGATTGTGGGATGAGATCACTGTTAGATTGGCTGACCTGTTAGATCTTGCTCAATATATATATATATATATATATATATATATATATATATATATATATATATGCATGTTTCGTTAAAAACGACTGAAAAGGCGCGGTGGTAAAGATTTTTATATAATTTTTCATGTGTTCGTATAACTTTTTTCTTTTGAGCCATTATCAAGGATGAATATTATTTTAATTTCAAGTGAATACATGGATTGTGTTATATATATATCTATAGTTATATGAATGTTTTATTTTCCATAAACTTAGCAAATTGAGGATGGGTCCCGGAGACTAAAACAAGGAGAAAAGTCCGTATAAACACACGTCCTTAAATCCTCTGTTTTTTGAGTTTAAAGGAAATTTACTGTAGATGGCACTGTGTTGCCATTTAGACTAGGTTACATTTGTTATTCATGTAAATTTGTGGCTAGTCTGTTTTCAACGTTTAACGCCTGTAGCAGTGAGTTAACTCAGAAGTCTCCCGTTTAACAATAGCATGATATTCATATCGTGAGCAGGCAGATATGATTTTTACATGCGGCCGCGCGAATGGTAATAGCCGCAAGGCTGTACGGCTGTATCAGATTGCGTTTCCGGATCGAAGGCAGCCGACTCATCCAACCTTTGCTGGTGTTTATCGTCGCATTGCTGGGACAGGATTCGTGGCACCAGAAATTATTGATCGAGGTTGACCCGAAATCCGCTCGTCGCCGAACCACGAAGAAAACATTCTACAGGCTGTGGGAGACGATCCCGGTACCAGCACACGTCCTAATATGTCGTACATCTCATAGTACCCCAAACAGGGTACTTCAAGTAGAGCTCCTGTATCTGTATCAGTTGCAACGTGTGTAGGGTCTTTCGTCACTCACCACGAGGGAACTTTCACAAACTGTCGATCCGTTGTTCATCTCTTCAGTCTTGTTTACGGATTAAGCAACATTTCGAAGAGATGCAATAACAAATTTACACAACCAACATTTGTGGCCAGATCGGAATCCCCATGGTACAATATAGGTTAGACACTCGCATAAGTTTACGATTAATGTGTGGACTGGAAATTAAGGTGACTGTCTGGTAGGTCCATATGTTCTTCCAGCACGTCTTACAGGAGGTGCCTACTTGGTCTTTATTTCGAACACACTTCCGACCTTCTAGGGGATGTACGCACTTTTTAGTCACATTGTTCGTGATACACTGGCTGATATCTACCATGAAAGGATTGAGGCCAGGTAACCGGTCCTCCCCTGCCTGGCAGGGGAGGACCGGTTACCTGGCCTCAATCCTTTGGAGTTTTATCTGTGGGGCTACCTAAAACAATTGGTGTATGCAGTAGACTTTAATAATGTCGATACACTTCATCAATGTGTCGGGGGGGGGGGGCTGCGAAACCATTCGACATCCTCTGGGATTTTTTGAAACGGTCCGCCAGTCAAAGATCCGACGGGAGCCCGCATGTGTAGAAGCAAATGGAAGACATTTTGAACATTTGTTATGAGTTGCTCAGTTGAGGTACAATGATGGCCCTTTGGATATATATTTTCATATATATTTTACCTTGTTTTGATGTAAGGAACTCTCCCACAAATTTTGTAAATATATTTTTGATACACTCTGTATCAAGACACTCTGGGTTACATTTTGACAGTTTATATTTTTTATTTCGCTTTACTTGATTTTTATTTTATTTTATCCACTGCGCAGTATAATAAGGTTAGTTTGGCACCGTCTGTGAGAAAAAGAGAACCATGACGCAATTCTCACCGCCAGAAATTTGGAAACGGCATGCTGTACTGCTTGGCATTCGCACCGGAATCTTCAATACGAACATTTCAGAATATTTGGGTGTCAATCTGGGGACAGTGCAGAGGATTCGTAAAGAGTTGAATGAGTCTAATGGTGATTACGAAGGTGTTGGGAGTGACCAAAGTGATGGTGACGTTCATCTCCCCACAGGGCCTCAAGACTCAACACGGAGGCTTACATCAAATGCCTTGAGGAGGTAGTGCGGCCATGGGTCAAAAGGGTGGATGCTGGAAGACCCTATGTCTAGCAACAGGACTCTGCACCATGCCACACATGCAGTAAAACCAAGTCATGCCTGTCGGACAATTTCAGCGACTCATTGCTCCTTAAATGTGTTCATCTACCTATCCAAACAGTAACCCACTTAATTATTATGTGTGGGGCGCAGTTGAGCGAGAGACAAACAAAACTCCTTGTAATACCAAAGATTATGGCATCATTTATCAACTTAGTCAAGGAAACGGTCCAGAAGAGTTGCAGGAGATTCCGAAGTCGTCTCGAGGCCGTGTTTGAAGACAATGGCGATTTTATTGAATAAATTGACTCTTTAGTATTTCTAGATATTTTTTGTGTAATTTTGTTAAATATATCTGTTAAAATGAGATGTCAGTGTCATTTTCATTTTGGCGTCATTTAGACGACAGTTTACCCATCGCACCGTGTATATCTATTAGAATGAGATACCAGAGTTATTTTCCTTTTGGCGCCATTTAGACGACAATTTATTAATCGCACCCTGTATATCTGTTAAAATGAGATGCCAGTGTTATTTTCATTTTAGCGTCATTTAGACAATTTATCCATCGCGCCATATATATATCTTCAGGACATATTCATAAAACATTAGGCTATATTTAATTCAACATTAGACTATATTTAATTCAACATGAAAAGACGATGGACATAAGAGTAAGATGGTCTACGAGACCGAAACGTCCGACGTTGACATTATACTAACATTAAAATACCATAATTGCATATTAGGATTTTTGTTTGTTTTTTTCCGTATATTTTTCTTCATACTGTCGGATCCATATCCATATATTTGCTTATATATATATATATATATATATATATATATATATATCAGTCTTGTTTGTTTTCTTTACATCTTAGGTTGGACTCAACTTGAGACCGACATCTTCTTCTAGCAGGTATAAATAGAATGTGTTTCTAAACCACACCGCTCCTCTACAATACCAATCAGAAATGTGTAAATAAAAATATACGGCACTTGTAAGTAAAAGAGAAATTAGTGATATAACCAAGATGTTGTCCTTCAACACAACGTCGAGCGAAAGTTTAATGAAGGAAAGACCCATGAATAATGGAAAGACCGAAAACAATAAGATGACTTGCAAGACATATTTTTTCATTAATTCTTTTTAATAGAAATACTTTATAACGTCTTTGGATATATGCCATAGTTTTATCTCTGTGATGACAGTATGAAGAAGGTAGGTTGAATTGGTGAAAAGACATTTTGGAGGAACGATATGCTGTAATGGCAGTAAAGAGATGTAATAATAATAATAATAATCATAATAATAATAATAATAATAATAATAATAATGATAATGATATTGAGTGTGGGTAAGACTTACAAACAGAATACACCAACCATTGTTCTATTTTTCTTATCTGCCGACCCACATCTCACCGAGTTGTCGCAAAGAAATAAATAAATAAAAAAAAAAAACGCAAGCTTCTCGAAACGAGATACATACAGGAAACACGTGACAGACTTAAATTGGAAAGTGGTGATTAAAATGGAGAGAAATGGGTGGGGAGTTAGAGAGAGAGAGAGAGAGAGAGAGTAACAAAAAGATCCTTTTGAGGCGCTAAAAAGAAAATTCTTGAGAAAAAAAATAACATGAGTAACAAAGAAAGAAGGAAGAAAGTCAGAAAAAGACATTAAAAATAAATTACTGAAATTAGCCTAATACAATTTTTAAAAAATTAAAGCAGAAGGCAAGGTAAAAAGAATATCCCCCCATATATGCAGTAGTTTAAAATCGTATGTGTTAAAAAGTGCTCAATATCAAACTAGGAAAATCAAACATGTAGAGCGATTTAATATTCTAAAATAATAAAACGTTGGATGGAACATTACCGTGGTTTCTACCGCCAAGGTTTCATCAGGTGTTTAACACCGCGAATATCTATCTATCTATCTATCTATCTATCTATCTATCTATCTACATATATATATATATATATATATATATATATATATATATATATATATATATATATAAGAAAAACAGACAACTTTAAGGTTCCATTATAATAATTTATTTCACCAGAGCACTTTTAAGGGACGCTGGATCATCAGATAACATTTCCAAAAAATGAAACGTTGTCGCCTGTTTTTCCTTAAATTATTAGCTCTGCATTTACATTGAGATCTCAAGATTTCATCCTACTTGGTTTTTCATAACTTAAATATATATATATATATATATATATATATATATATATATATATATATATATATATATATATATATATGTTTGTAAGTATGGAATTTGTGCTGACAGAATAAAATTCCAATTACGTTAATGAATTGTATCCGTTGTCAAGTTTTTTGAATTATAATTTTTCCCCTATTGAGGGGTGTTTAGTTGATTTTGATCTTTTTAAAACTCTTTATTCTACAATTAACACAATCTATGAGAAGACACCAGAAGTATTTAAACAAAATGGCTATTTTTGTAGTATGTTATAACTTAACTAATCTGGCACATGTCAGAGGGTACCCCATTCCAGACTAGGCTATGCCCGAAGGGCAGAGTCTTGTCTCGGGAAACTGACCCCGTTTTTACGTGGTCTATAGGGAATTTTTGCCCGAGCTTATGGGCTCGCACATCCCACTTTAAAACTCGGCCTTGTGCCGCATCTTGCTCCGTGCGGCAGTGGGTAAATAATTATAACATGATTTTGTTATAATTTGTTATAAATAATCTATCTATCTATCTATCTATAAAAATAATAATAATAATAATAATAATAATAATAATAATAATGGACTCTCCCGTCGGTTTCGACGTATGAGGATCTGACAGCTTAATTGATTCAGTTATTTTGTGCGATAATCTTAAGTGGCATTTAAGACCCGCTAGTGGTTTACAAAGGAAGCCGCATATGGAGCAATATGGATTGTGGGATGTGATCACTGTTAGATTGGCTGACATTTTAGATCTTGCTCTCACTTTTTGAAGATGATTCAGACAAGCAAATTGAAAACGGCTGAGTCCACTAAAACACGTTGATCTCCATTCTACCCGCTCCAAGGCTAAGCGCTCAAGGTTGTTATGTGGTATATTGACAGCTGACAAGTTGCTTTTCAGCTTGTCTTTGTATCTTAGTCATGGGCGTCCTACATTCCTGTGGCCCTGATCTAACTAGCTGTAAATTTGGATCTTGGGTATCCTGTCATCAGACATTCTCCCGACATGGCCAGTCCACCGTAACTGAGACTGTATGAGAAAAGTCTCGATTCCTCCAATATTACACCTGTTAAAAAGGTCTACGTTAGATGTCCTATCTTGGGAGGTTAACTCCACAGATGGCATGCAGACAGCTTTTATGGAAAACATCCAGCTGGTGTATATGGTACCTGTATGGAATCCACGACTCTGAGCCATACAAAAGGATGGCAAGTACAACAGCTCTGTAAACCCGAATTTTCGTAATCAGTCGAATAGCCCGCTTATTCTACAAGCGATGGCGAAGTTTGCCGAAAGCACTGGTAGCCTTAGCAATTCGATCCATGATTTCACTTGCATGATATATATATATATATATATATATATATATTATTTTATGCCATAAAACAAAAAGAAATCCAACTAAATTAAGAAGTATATTCTATTATAGGCATTGCTATATTCATGATATACTAACATCAGAATAGGCGAAAGAAAAGAATAGCAATCATGAATTGTTCTCAAAGTGATTTTTTTATACCGATATATACATACTTATCACAGGTTTTGTCCCACACAGAGAAACTATAACCTATGTATGCAACAATGTGAAAAAAACAAAAAGAGATGAAATTTTACTTGTAGAACTTAGCAATTGATTCGATAGTCGTCACTACACTTCGTTTCTTGGCTATGAAAATAAAGCTTTCAATTTCACTCAGTCCCTACCTAAAGTTCGGCGCTCCTTAGCTAAAGTATATTTAGAGCGACTTTCTATTTGCAGTCACTTAGATCGCTTGATTAAATATGTTTATCATTCCTCACTTCCCCTTCAACACACACATTATTTACCAAGAAGGAAGATGTTCCCTCAAATCTCTGCTTTTCCTCATTATTTACAGGAAGCGGCCAACTCCCTTCCCAACCCCTAAACGCAGTATTTGTATTATTGAGAATATTATGAAGACGCACCGAACAAGATTAAACAAAGATATACAATTATTCTATTTCCTTTTTGTTCTGTTTTTTTTTTTTTTTTTTTTTTTTTTTTTCTCAGACTTTTCCTGCTATTTTCCGCTAGTCGTCAGACAAACTTAATAGTTTTGTGACCAGTGGTTTTTCTCCTCTTGCAAACATCCTAACAGCTACACAACTTCCTTCCCCTTTCTCTCCCAACTGAAGAGAACAAACAAAAGCCAAAAAAAAAAAAAAAAACGGAAAATTCATTGTATTAATTCGCACTCTCGCCTGCGGTCATTACTGAAGGTCACAATCTCTTGAGAAATCTCTTTTGTGTCTCAGGGTTTCAGGGTCAAATTCAAGCGGACAGGCAACGACACAACAAAAGCCAACATGAAAAGAGATAAGCGTTTAGGGACCTCTACACAACAACAACAACAACAATAAGAAAAATAAATAAAATAAAAAAAAAAAACAACAACCAAAAAACGTGATACCTTAGGTTTTAAATCAATTTTTAACACTTTACGTATCCTACGCATTATATGAGTTACACAGGACTTGTGATTTCAACCTTTGTCGTTATGTTAACATGATTTATAACGAAGAGTGGTTTTATTTAATTTTAAAACGAGGCTTCATTTTTATGCAAATTTCTAATCAGCCAATCAGGTAGAAGCAATCTTAATACATATATCCACTTAGACATTTACATGGTGAGCTACTGTATTTCATATGTATTTGTATAAGGAAAAGAAGGTATTTTAACCCTTTGCCTCCCTTGCGTCTCATGCACAGGATATGTGGTTTCCAGGCCCGTGTATCAGATATGGTGCACACGTGCCATGGTTTTAAAGTGGCAAAACTAAGGACGCTTAAGAAAAGAGTCTTCTATTGAGCGGGACGTCTGAGGAAAGGCCCCATCTAATATTTTGTTCATCATATATGACCCCAGGTGTCTTGATTGATAATGTTAAGTCTCACATGAAAGATATCTATTTTTCCACTTTATTGAAATGATTATAAACTTTGCACCATATAACAGTGTAAATAACTTATGATTTGTACATTCAGTACATCACGTGTAATGCACAGGTTTTTATTATGGGAAACACTATCAGCAGATTCTATTTGCCAAATAAACTGAATTGCCTTGCAACAGTTATAAATCTCAAATCAGGCATACACACATTTGGATAGTAAATACGAAAATGCCCCTGGCTGTGCTATATTTATGGGATAAAGGACTGTTTATCAGAGTAGAGAGTGCGTAAATATAAAAGTGAACTTTAAACTCAACACTTAGAGGCGAAGGTCTGTTTCATGATAGACGTAGATGTCAGGTGGCCTGACGATTGCGTCTAGCATGAAACAGCCTGTTACCTATAACTGTTGACTTCAATGTTCACTTTTATATATATATATATATATATATATATATATATATATATATATATATATATATATATTATACTTTAAAGTAGGTATCTAGAAAAGATACCTAAGTTTTAAGATAATTTTCAAATTTTTTTTTTCAAAATAGCTGATTAGCGCCACACTGAACCGTATATATATATATATATATATATATATATACATTAAGAAATGGACAAAGTCCGACAATTTTTTTATTAAAGACATTTTTATGTTTAACGTTTTTTTTTTATAGATACAAGTATTTAAGTAAATGCTCTGTTTATAATAAACAGTATTAAATATCATTTACCGGCCTGAATGTCCGAGAAATTTTCATAGAAAATATTCGTCCTTTGACAGGATTCGAACCTGCATCCCATACGGAACCGTCATTTAGCCTGACGTGCCTAACCGCAGGCCGGTAAATGTTATTTAATACTGTTTATTATAAACAGAGCATTTACTTAAATACTTGTATCTATAAAAAGAACGTTAAACATAAAAATGTCTTTAATAAATAAATTGTCGGACTTTGTCCATTTCTTAATGTATGACGTCATTTGTTTACATTTGATACGCCATGAGCAGTTATGAATGTACGATATTCATGGAAGATTGAAGTTTATAAGCAGTAAATTCGACCTTGTCAACCGAACGATCCTTTGTGGCCGAGAGGTTAGGCACGTCAAGTTAATTTCCCAAGCATATTTGCGCGTGAGTATAAGGAACGCGACTGAAACTGGAACCCGGTTTTCCGATCATCAATTCCGAGCCGTTATCTATTACACCACCCGCACATCCAAACTTGCAGCACCTGTTGTCACCAAGCGGTTACCGATCTAGGTACTGACCAAGCTCGACGTTGATTAACTTCGGTGACCGTACAAGAACAAGATGTTTCAACGTGTTATATCCTGTTGCCATATATGTGCAGGAGCAGCCGAGTTTTAACATTGTCGACTCGATTAAGTTCAAATGTGTTTACTCGGCCTGGTGGGTGATGGATTATTTTCCACTCTTCAATCTTTTTCCCGTAGATAAAACGTTATAAGTCTCTCGCTACTTAGCATCCTTCTGTAGAACCACATTTCTGTTGCTTTAAGTCTCTTCTTCGTCTTTGACGAGATTGTCCAGCTTTTACTGCCAGAAAGGAGGACAAATATCGCGTAACAGTTCAGTACTCTTTTTCTTTTTTCTTTTTTTGTTTCTAGCGAAATTTTTGTGTCTCTTAATACTCTGCCTGGTTTCTGGAAGGCATCTTTGGCCATCCCAATCCGTCTTCGGATTTCAGTGTCGCACTTACCGTCCTCTGTTAGAACATTTCCTAGATATTTAAATTTCGGCACGTACTTCTTTTTACTGTCGGTGACCTGTAAATTACATTTTGGCCTTTTGTTTTTTTGCTGATGACCGTTTATTCTGTCTTCTTATAGTTTATGCTTGGTCACTTTTTCTCGCTCTCCGCCGCTACCTTCTGTAGGACGTTTTCTAACAATCTAAACATATTTTCTGGCTTTAAATAACCAGCAATGGGTTGATAAGCCGTAAAAAAATAGATCAATCGGCCTTCATCTCGACATGATTAATGCTATGTCACTTACGGAATAGTCGTAATGTGTTTTAGAAATTTAAACTGACATGTCCTGATGTTAAGTATACGGTTACTTCTTGTTTTCATTTCTCTAAAACATCGTCTCGTCCATGGCATCCTCATTATCCGTCTGTAGAACCACATATTTGTTGTTTCAAGTTTGAGGAGATTGTCCATCATTCGATGCCATACAGAAAGACATATATCACGTAACAGTTCAGTCATTTTTTCTTTGTTTCTAACGAAATTTGTCTTTCTCTTAATACTCTGCTTAGCATTTGGAAGGCATCTTTGGCCACCACATAACAGTTCAGTATCACGTAACAGTTCAGTCATTTTTTCCTTGTTTCTAACGAAATTTTTCTTTCTCTTAATACTCTGCTTAGCATTTGGAAGGCACCTTTGGCCACCACATAACAGTTCAGTATCACGTAACAGTTCAGTCATTTTTTCCTTGTTTCTAACGAAATTTTTCTTTCTCTTAATACTCTGCTTAGCATTTGGAAGGCATCTTTAGCCACCACATAACAGTTCAGTATCACGTAACAGTTCAGTCATTTTTTCCTTGTTTCTAACGAAATTTTCCTTTCTCTTAATACTCTGCTTAGCATTTGGAAGGCATCTTTGGCCACCACATAACAGTTCAGTATCACGTAACAGTTCAGTCATTTTTTCCTTGTTTCTAACGAAATTTTTCTTTCTCTTAATACTCTGCTTAGCATTTGGAAGGCATCTTTGGCCACCACATAACAGTTCAGTATCACGTAACAGTTCAGTCATTTTTTCCTTGTTTCTAACGAAATTTTTCTTTCTCTTAATACTCTGCTTAGCATTTGGAAGGCATCTTTGGCCACCACGTAACAGTTCAGTATCACGTAAGAGTTCAGTCATTTTTTCTTTGTTTCTAACGAAATTTTCCTTTCTCTTAATACTCTGCTTAGCTCTTTTCGAATGTGTCTTTGGCCATTTCAATATGTTTACGGATCTCAGTGTTGCACTTTCTCTCCTCTGTTAGAAGTCTTTCCAGATATTTAAATTTCGGTACCAATTTGATTTTAGTGTCCGTGACCTGTAAATTACTTTTTGCGGCTCATAAGTTTCCTTTCTCTTTAAAACTTCGTTGCTGCTCACATGTTCAGTCTATGGTATCGTCAGCATCTTTCTGTAGGGCCAAATTTCTGTTGTTTCAAGTTTCTTCTTCGTCTTTAAGCAGAGATACCTGACAGAAAAAGCAAAACAAACAAAAAAAAAAATACAAACAAAAAAACAAAAACACTAAGCTTGGCCATCAGGGTTAATAAAATATTACCTTTACTCGTTTCCTGACACCAGTTAACACGATGAATAAGCCACAGTAAGTTGAGAGATTTTTTTTTTTTTTACGACTGGGGTGAGGTGCGTGTCTCTGGTTCGCATTCAAATAAGATAAGAAAAGACGAGCAACAAAAACGGAAAGGCTCAAAGAAGATTAAACGGATGAGCAACAAAGAAATCTTAATCAGATTTACAGATTAATTGCAATAGGCAAGTTTCCTCTTTACCTGGTTTTCATTTTTATTGTTAATCCGGGTCTTAAGGATTTGTAATTGGCAGGAAACTCTGTTGCCCGGCGTAAATTTTAGAAAAGCCTAACGAATCTCACAGGAAATTTATATTTCTCTGAGTTAATGTGTGCATGGCAAAAGCCGATTTGGAAGGCTACTGATAGGGTTTAAGTAATCAACATCATATCAGTTGGTCACGAATAGGATATATATTTTAGTTTTGTACTAAGGCTTGAGAGCCTGTCAAGGTTGAGCGGTACCGAATAAGGTGTGTGATATGAGTGCAAGAGAAATTTTGTTTCATAGTAAAATTCACCTCAGATAGGTTTGGTTTGGTTTGTTTTGTTTTACGGCATATCAACACCTCAATGGGTTATTTAATGCCGACAAATTTTATTGCTGGTAATATATTTAAATGTATTTCTAGGAATATTTTTCCTTCAAAAAATGTATAGCTGGTAATGGTTTGATTTCTTTTGTTTTACGGCATATCAACCTTAATTGGTTACTTAATGCCGACAAAGTTTTTATTGCTGGTAATATATATATTTTTTTTTTCAAAAATGTATTGCTGGTAATACTTTTTCTTTAAAAATTTATTGCTACAATAAAGTATTTCTGGTATTATACCTATTTTAACATTTTCATAGTATTTTGACCCCAGTTTGGGTATTAACAATTTACCTATAGCTGGAACCCTAACAAGTGCTACCACCCCGGGTCAAGGTGGACCTGGGAACACAAGCAATTAAGTGGTGGTTCCACACTTTTCAAAACATCCCGGTCAGAGGCCTTGCTGTTGGACGCAGTTTATCGTCTTACCCTGGACGCGGATGTATTTTATCGTCTTACCCAGAACGACTCAAAACATACTGAATTACTGAATGAGGTTTGGGTTATAAATGCAGGAGTAGGCTTTCATTAACAGGTTTGTTCTTTTTTTACGGATTATCGACCTTTTGCAGGTTATTTGAATTAATTTATTTAAGGAATCGGACTCATATCTCTTGGAGACGAATGGCGAGATTTTGTTTTAAAAGTTCAATGATAATTCTTCGGCCGCCACTTAATTTAAAGACAATTTGATGTACGTAGGTCCTTACTTTCTCGAGAAGAAGCGGCGGTTATATCTAACTGTTTCGATAGTGAAAGGTCCGAAACAAGATGTCAACCTAGTAGCAAGCTTAAATTCATGCAGTTGGGGTACCAGTGAAAGTACCTCGTCAGAGCAGTTAGCATGAAAATATTTATAGAAAAGACAGAGGGAAGCCACATAACGTTCGGGAGAAAATGACTGTAGACGAGATGCCAGGTCAGGACATATCACATTGCATATCCGTCTTTGGATTTTGTCTAGGACCTTGCGATGAACAGCTGAGGCACCAGACCATATATGGCACCAGTATTTGATGCGAGGACGAATGGTAGATTAATGTAAAAGTAAGTTTTGGTTGATAGATTTATATTTTTTAAGGGTTATTGATCTATTGCAGATATTTTTAAGGATTATTGCCGTATTGCAGAAATTTTTAAAGGATTATCGACCTATTACAGAAACTTTTTAAGGATTATCGACTTATTGCAGAAGTTTTTTTTTGTTATGGATTATTGAACTATTGCAGATTTTTTTTAAGGATTATCGACCTATTACGGACATTTTAAAAGTATTATCGACCTATTGTAGAAGTTTTTTATGGATTATCGACCTACTGCAGAAATTTTTTAAGGATTATCGACCTATTACAGACATTTTTAAGGATTATCGACCTATCACAGACATTTTGAAGAATTATCGACCAATTGCAGAAGTTTTTTTATGGATTATTGAATTATTGAAGACAGTTTTTAAGAATTATCGACCTATATCAGAAATCTTTAAGGATTATCGACCTATTGCAGAAATTCTTTAAGGATTATCGACCTATTGCAGAAATTTTGTTTTATACTAAAGTACACCCAACAATTGATTGATTGGTTCTTCATAGTTTTATATTATTTAGGGGGGGGGCATGTGTATGTACGTATCTGTGGGCGTGTCTGTGTGTATGTGCTTATTTATGACATTATATCAAGATTGTATGTTCAAAAATTTAGAATCTCGCCTAAAAACCTTTTTTATCTTAATTCGCGCATAGATTGATTGTTTGATTTTTTACGGTTTACCAACCTTTTTCAGGTTATTTAAATACAGATAAAATTTGTAGATTTTAAGAATTTTTGGATATAATGATGATTCATTGTAACATGTCCTACTGATTAACCCATAGCTGAAGGGAAGGAAATGGCGACATACCATTCCCAAGCTATGCGCATATGTCAATATAAAGAACTCGACCTGACATTAAACCCAACTCACCCCAGCACACATCACCTATTATCCCCAAGTGATCACCCTTCTAGATAACAACCAGACTTGACGTTGCTTAAATTTGGAGATCGCACGTGAACCGGCATTTCAACGTGATACGGCCGTAAGCACATAAGAGGTGAAAAATTTTGAAGAATTATTTGGGGAGATGATAATAATTTATTGATACAAGTTCTATTGATTAACCCATAGCTAGAGAGAAAAGTGTATTCTTACCTTTCCTAAGAGTAATTGCGCGTAAGAGAATATAACAAACGGAATGGAAAGCTCGCTGAAGCTTACAGCACATGCTATTCCCATCTAGGTACTGACCTGGGCCGACATTGCTTAACTTCGGTGATCATACGAGAACTGGTGTAACAACGTGTTATGTTCGCAAGCTTACGAGAAATCAAAGTAGAGGACTTAACAGGGTGATTGAAAAGTAACTCCCGGTTTTATGTATGTTGGACTTTCCTGTCTATCATTTTTCCGAGACGAGAGAGTCCATCATATATAAAATAGGGAGTTATGTTTCAATCACCCTGCTATATATATATATATATATATATATAAAAGGCTCAAATATTACTATTCCATGGTTATAATTTATTACATTGGGATCGTAATCACGAAACAAATCCTCAGACCTACAAACTCAAAATATTATATTCTTACTACGTCCTGGACATTGAGTTCTACCTGGATTCTATCCTCTTGGGAATTTATATATATATATATATATATATATATATATATATATATATATATATATATATATATATATAAACCATGTGAAATCGTGTAACAGCAAAATTGTCTAAAAATATTGGATTAAGATTTGAACCATTGTATCTTAGAAATGATTAAAGATATCTTACTGGAATTCTCCGAAGTTTTTATAACACTATTAGACTCTACTTTGAACAATAAAAATGTATAATTACTCTGCAAGCTTAACAGAAGAATCGTAATGATCACAAGCGAAAATGACATGACTTTTCGAAAGATGTCTATCTCCTCCAACCTCGCCTGTCACCAATTTATATGGAGTAATGGATATCGGCTTGGATTGAGGAATCGGAGAGCCGAGTTCGAACTTCAGTCGAATCCATTACATTCACTTACGTGCTAATACCCTTGGGAAAGGTATGAATCCTCTTCTTCTCCCTCCAGCTATGGGTAAAATAGCAGGACAGACTGGATTCTATAGCCTTGGATGGCAACTGGTCTAGGAGAAGGACAACTCTGAATTCAAAACCTGCGGAGGGTCGTTTGGGAACCTTGTGGCATTCGGTGCACCAGGTCTCTGTATTCGTCCCTCCAAAAAGTGTGAATGGTCCTGCACGAGGCCTTCACCACTATAATCAAATCTCATGTGCCGGTGTCGGCCTGTCGGTTTCCTGGAAACTGATCTGCTTGACCCTTATACGTCGAATCTCGACGGGAGAGTCGATCATATATATATATGACTGTCATAAAATTTTATATTTTATTCCCGAAGCCCTCTCTTCGTACTGGGCCTTGAACTAATTCCCATCTAAGCAATAATTTTTTTTCTCAACACATATTGTCCACTTTTATAGTGTTAATTCTATTTATTAAGCTCGATTTAGATCTGTGGAGCGAGGTTCGAAACCGGTTAGCTCGCCTAGTTTTCAGTTTTACTTTTCATTTATTATGGCAGTCATAAACTTTTGTACCACAAAACATATCTTTAAATATATATATATATATATATATATATATATATATATATATATATATATAGATATAGATATAGATATAGATATATTCAGTGGTAATGGATCTAGCAAAATAAACTTATTAACCATTACACCACGGCGTGTATTTTAGAATGGATTTATTTTGTATATTTTTTATATATTCATATGACAGATTATTTTTTTTTTATCACATTAAACGTTATTTTTAGTCGGTATCCATATTTGATTGTCTATTTTAAGTTTGGATAGGAAACTCAGCAGATATAAAAACATTTCGAGCTATCTTTGACGAGATAATTTTTTTGTTTAAAGGCATAAATTCGGCCTAGCCTGACTGAGTGCTCGTCGTGGCTAGATTGGTTAGATAGATAGAAAGATAGACAGATTGGCATGTCTGAATAAAGTACAGATATTATATCTGCTAATTTTTAACAAAATCCGTTCATACTCACGAATAACCTTCCGTGTATTGATATTAAAGGATGAGTGAAATATGTTTAATTGTTTAAATTTCTTTTATTTTCATTTCCCAAGTATAATAAGTATATAGAAGCTTTGTATAAATACCTGTACCTCTGAACAACATAGTTTTGTCCTACTTGCACCCCTGAAGATTATCTTGGAAGAAGATCGAAAGTATATGGCAAATGAAAACAAAAGAAATTTTAACAGGTATAGCACATTTCTTTCATCGTGTCTAAGTTGGTTAGAGCGTGCTGGGCTTAACGGTTGCGCTCTCTATTCTGATGGACGCAGGTTCAAATCCTACTGGAAAAAGCAATTTTTTCTTTAATAAGATTTCTCGAACATTAAGACCGATAGAGGAAAATAATTATATATACTGGTCAATTAATAAGTAGAACGTCTACTTAAATACGAGTATCCACTAAAAGTAACGTCTAAAGTGATAAATAATCTATTGAATTAATAAACACCCGTTACTTTCCGTGGATGAGTTGGTTAGAGAAGTTTTCGCTTAATGGCTCAAGTCGGCCTTCCCTGATCAACTGGTTCTCTGTGGCTTAGTTGGTTAGAGCCTGCCAGAGGAACGCTGGTTCGGATCCATTACTTCTTGAGAAGTTCCTTTGTTTACGTTTGAATACGAAACTGCACATATGAACATTTTTCTGGAGATCTATGACAAGACAAGTTTTCGTTTAAAGGCTCAAATCGGCCTTCCCTGATCGACTAGTTCTCTGTGACTAAGTTGTTTAGAGCGTGCTGGATCTAATGGTATCCTCCTACCTCTGCTCAGAGGGTAGCTGGTTTGAATCCTGCCAGGGAGCATAAATTTGTCTTTAATAAGATTTCACTGACACTCAAGCCGGTAAACGAAAAAAATATTGTTTAATACATAAACGGAGCGTCTATTCAAATACGAGTATCCCCCCCCAAAAAAAATAACGTTTCACTAATAAAAATGTCAGATTAATAAACGAAAAATCGATTTTTTCTTTATAGATATGAATAGAAGGAGACAGGGCTTTTTATCTTTTTTATTTTTTATATATATATATATATATATAAAGCGCGAGTAGATTGACATCTAGGCCCCACACTTACATTATTAAAATATTTTATGTTTATACATTCTTTTTATAGATACAAATATCTAAGTACATGATATAGTAGTCTGTCACAAATGAAATGATGCATGTAGTCGAAGCAACAGAAAACAATTTTTCCCATTTATATCTGAATGTCCGAGAAATTTCTTAGAAAATAAATATGCCCTCGGACAGGAATCGAAACTATATCCTGCATGGAACCGTCATACATCCTGAGGTGCTATACCATTTAGCTACAGCGGAAACGCCAGGGTAGTAAATTCAAATTACTGTTTTTAAACTCAAATTTCCTATGATTTCTCTCGAATGCTCATATCTGCTAGAGTATCTTAGCATGAGAAAATGACATCATCTATATCTATAAATAGAAGATGTTTGTGTGTGGGTATGCTGTTTTTGCACG
>OZ010611.1:11292258-11299758 GCA_963932145.1 Acanthosepion lycidas
TTAAGGCACGTCAGGCTATATGACGGTTCGATTCCTGTTGGAGGACGCATATTTTCCATGAAAATTTCTCGGGCATTCATGCTGGTAAATGTTATTAATTCTGTTTATTATAAACAGGGCATTTACTTAAATATTTGTATCTATAAAAAAGAATGTATAAACATAAAGAAATATCTTAAACAATTGTCAAACTTTGTCCATTTCATAATGTATGACATATATATATATGCGTCAGTCTGTTTCATGTTAGATGAAATCGTCTCTTCCACGAGTAGTGGCCTGACGATTGCATTTAGCATGAAACAGACTGTCGCCTCTAAGTATTGACTTCTATGTTCACTTTTATATTTACACACGCTCTATCTCTGATATTGAGCACTTTATCCCATAAATATAACACATCTTAAGACTATATTTCTTCATATATATATATATATATATATATATATATATATATATATATAGATAATTAAGTTATAAGGAACTTGGTAAACCGAATTGGTAAATCCAAAGAGGATGAAATCCTGAGAGCTCAATGTTAGGACAGAGCTAATATGTAATGAAAAACAAACCACTTTAAGGTACCATTACGATAATTTATTTCACCTAAATCCTTTTTTAAGGATTCAGGATCATCAGGTAAATCTTCCAACAACGAAATGAGAAAAAAATCCATTTCGTTGTTGGAAGATTTACCTGATGATCCTGAATCCTTAAAAAAGGATTTAGGTGAAATAAATTATCGTAATGGTACATTAAAGTGATTTGTTTTTCATTACATATATATATATATATATATATATATATATATATATATATATATATATATTCATGGATAGAATGAGCCGAGTTTGAATATATATGGAGTAAGACGGAAATATTGCTTTTTATATATGGAGACGCTGAAAATATCTCCCTCCCCCTTGAGAATGAAGAGTTTTTTTTTTTTTAAATCTGTTATTTAGATATTTGATGAAATTTAGATAACTTGTCTTTTCATCACCCCGCTTTTAATATCGTTTTATTTTTGTCGGCTTATGCCCAAGACACAAATGATAGACAAACACTGTTTCCGTTAATTAGCCATCCAATTAGTCAGAACAAATGAATCACGCAATCAATTATTTTAATTTATTTTTTTCTGGATGGAAAACTTATTCTTGTCTACTCATTAAAATAAAAATCGTCTCCATAAAAGAATCGCGTCTGAAACGAGACAAGCAGGTTTGAATTTACGGCTAAGACACAGTTATTGACACACAGAAAATGAGGGGGGGGGGTGAAAGAAAAAAAAAGAATAGAAACAAAAGAGAAAGAAAGATAAAGTAAAAAAACACAAAAAAAAACCAGACTTCATTGATTTTTATAGGCGTTACCAATAATCAGCTTTTAAATACATCTTTTTTCTTTCTTTCTGTCTTTCATTCTTTCTTCATATCTATCTATCTATCTATCTATCTATATGTGTATATATATATATATATATATATATATATATATATAGAGAGAGAGAGAGAGAGAGAGAGAGAGAGAAAGAGAGAAAAACTAATATAAGTAAATGTTTGTAGCGTAGCTGATTGATGTTACTATCAGCATCCATCATTACTCTCTATTCCTATCTATCTATCTATCTATCTAGTTATCTATCTGTGTGTATGTATATATATATATATATATATATATATATATATATATATATATAGATATGCGTGTGTGTATATATATATATATATATATAGATATATAGATATATAGATAGATAGATATATATGTATGTATGTATATATATATATATATATATATATATATATATATATAGAGAGAGAGAGAGAGAGAGAGAGAGAGAGATAAAGAAACAGAAAAAGTAATGTAAGTAAAATTTGTAGCGTAGCTGATTGTTATTACCTTCATCATCCATCATTACTGTCTATTTCTATCTATCTTTCTACCTAAATATATATATATATATATATATATATATATATATATATATATATATATATATATATATATATATATATATTTTGAACAATAAAAAAAATTAAAAAATTAAAATCCTCAGACACACTGGGTTGTAGATTAATATTCTTTCGTTTTTTTATTATTATTCCATTTAGATTCCTGGACTAGTTTCGGCCGAAATGGCCATCATCGGGAGGAGAAATATTTCTGCTTGCTGGTAGCACTAAACTACAGAAATGAATGTCTTGATGGAGAAAATGAACTTATGTCTGTAGTTTTCATTTGTTTTTTTTATTTTTTTATCTTTTTAACATGAATCTTTTAACATTCCTTGTGTTGGTCAAACAGTCTCTTTTAAGTTGTTATTTGAGATAAGAGCTGGATGGATACATGTTGCTATGAATTCTCTGGTCACTTTGACAGTTTTATTGGACTTGGTGAGGGGATGTGTCTCTGTTTAGTGTTTGTGTGTGTGTGTTATTTGGTTCTTAGGGAGTCAGTGAGTATGATATGTGTAAGCGTGTGTATTGCTGTGGGTGTGTGTTATCATTTGGCTCATTAGGGAGTGAGTGCGTATGATGTGTGTAAGTGTGTTTATTCGTGTGAGTGAGTGTATAAGTGTGAGACCTCCACACCTCCGTAAGCCTGTCTGTCTTGTGTGGGTGAGAAATGTGGGTAGTTTTTTTATTTGTTGAGTTATATCTATATATTGTTAAATTTGTGATTTAGCCCGGCTGGATATTTTGTTTTTAGACGTTGTATCCACTTATTTTCAAGCGACTCTAAAATCTTTCTAATGTTATCTGCTCTGAACTTTTCTATTCTCTCAATTATAGTGAATTTGGCATGGGTTTTGAAATCGTGTTTTTCCAGGCGGAAATGTTGTTCTACAGGTAACAATTTTTCATGGGGAGTCGACTTAATTCGTTTACGATAATTGTTAATTTTGTAGTGAAAGGGCCATTCAGATTTTCCTACATATTGTTTCTGGTATAGTGTGCAATCTAGGAGGTAAATTATGTTATGACTTCTACAGTTAGAATCGTGGTAGATTTTGAAAGTAGATTTAGTGACTGAGCTAGTGAATGAATTCGTGTTTTCAATATGGTTGCAACATAAACTTCTTTTGTTGTTACATGGTTGGGAAAATCCTGTTGTTTTTGTTCTTAGTTTATTACGGATTACCTTGTCCCCTGAAATGTGGTTACTACCTATGATTTCTTTTAGGTTCTTAGGTCTACGATATGCAAGAAGGCCGGGTTCCTTAAACAGTTTTTCTAGGTCTGGTTTGAGATGTAGTATTTCCCAGCGACGTTTGATTATTTGGGATAGTGGAGGCAGAGTGGGGTTGAAAGTGGTTACTAGAGGGATGCGGCTAGATTTATTTTTAATCTTGTACATTAGGGTGTCTTCTCTAGGTGTGGAAATTGCTTTATTTATTTGTTCCCTGATTAGGTGTTGTTTATAGCCACGTGTTGTGAATTGATGCTCCAGATTTTCTATGTGTTTATTTAATTCTTCATTGTTGGAACATATCCTTCTGAGTCTAAGTGCTTGTGAATAGGGAAGGTTCTCTTTGAGGTGTTTAGGGTGGGAAGACTTAAAGTGTAGATAGTTGTGGGTGTCGGTGATTTTAGTGTGTAGTGTCGTTTGTAGTTTCCTGTTTTCATCTATGTAAATGCGGGTGTCTAAAAATGTTACTGATGTTGTGGATTTTTCATAGTCAAACTTAATTGAGTCATGCACTGTGTTTAGGGTCATAAGGAATTGGGTAAGTTTGTCATCACTACCCGTGTATACAAAGAATATATCATCGATATATCTTGCATAGAATACGCAGTCGCTACCAATGATTGGATAGATATGGGTCTCCTCAAATTTTCCCATGAATATTGTAGCATATGATGGAGCTGCTATGGTGCCCATGGCACAACCTCTTATTTGAAGGTAGTGTGCTCCATTGAAGTTGAAAGTATTCAATGTAAGGACATGCTCCATGAGTTTTATAATGACTTCTGTGGGGGGGTCTTGTTTTCTTCTTTTAGTAAGTGCTTCCCGAAGGGCGGTTAGGCCCTTCGATGTTTTTAATGTTTGAATAGAGTGACCTAACGTCCATAGTCACTAGAGTAGCTTTCTCTGGTACTGTTTGTATGTGATTAATTTTGTTCAGTAGATCTGTTGTGTCTCTGATGTATGATTTTACTTCCTTAGCTAGCGGTTGTATGTAATGGTCTATGTATTGGAAATTTTTGTCGTGTGGCAGTTGAACGATGAAATAACCGGCCTTCCTGGGTTGTTGCTTTTGCGTATTTTAGGAAGGAGATAGAAACGAGCAGGTGTAATGTTTGTGGGTGTAAGTGCTGTGTATGTTTCCTTGTCGATTAGATTGTTGCGAAGCATTATGTTTAGTGAGCTAGTTAATTCTTTTTGGTGTTCTGGAAGGGGATCTGTAGGTATGCTTTTATAGGTTTCTTTGTCGGCTCGCTGTTTGTTGGCCTCTTTAATGTATTCTTCGATTCCCCAGATCACTGTCGCACCCCCTTTGTCAGCCTGTGTTATGATTAGGTCATCTCTATGTGTCAGCGTATCGAGGGCTATACGTTCCCCTTCAGTAATATTGTCACGTGGCAGCTTACGTGCTGTTGTTTTCTTTATGTCATTTGCTACGGCTAGTTCAAATGTCTGTATAGTCATGTCTGTGTTTTTGGGGGTGTAGGTAGTGTCCTTCTCTTTTAATGTCTCAAGTATGGAAGGTGTATGATCATTTTCCCCGTAGTGGGCTTTTAACCGTATTCTTCTGAAGAAGGATTTCAGGTCCTTTGCCAAGGTGTCTTTATCAAACCTTGGGGGACTAGGGCAAAAGCTTAGTCCCTTATTTAATACCCTGAATGTATTGAGTGAAAATTTATTGTTACTCAAATTTATAACTCGCCCGTATGGGTCAAGTTTTAATTTGCAAGCATGGCGAAGTTCTTTTGTAAAAGCTCGAAAGCTTGCATCATATCTCCTATTAGGGATGCTATACCCCCATCCAGGTGTCTTGGTTGGGGGCTTATTTCGTTTTTTTTAAGGTTGAGTGTGTTTGTTGTTGATTGTCTACTAGGGGCTATATATATATATATATATATATATATATATATATATATATATATATATATTAGTGGTTAATATACACATACATATGCAATCATATATCTAAAATAGATAAATATATATATACATAAATACATACACATACATATATATATGTAAAAAAAAAATTCCAAGAGGATAGAATCCAGGTAGAACTCAATATCCAGGACAGAGTAAGGATATAATAAAAAGGCTTAAACACTAATATTCCATGGTCATAATTTATTCCATTGGAATCGTAAATACGATCCAATTCATCAAACCTACAAATTCTTTTTGAATTTGTAGGTCTGATGAATTGGATGGTATTTACGATTCCAATGGAATAAATTATGTCCATGTCATATTAGTGTTTAAGCCTTTTTGTTATATATATAGGTTGGCTGTACACTCACTGGCGACCATCACAATGCAAGCGGACAATCACTTTCTGCCATGCGTGAGTATAAATTCATTCTACCAGAGACGCATCGAAAAGCATCTCTCTCTCTCTCTCTCTCTCTATATATATATATATATATATATATATATATATATATATATATCCAACGTTTATGTATTTATTTTATTTATTTATCTATTTTTCTTTGTTCTCTCTCCCCCCACTCCGACTAATTTAACATTGATACTTGTTCTAACCATTCTAACCTAACTTATAACTCTATATGTTTGTGTAATTGGAAATCCTCACCCTACCTCGAAATATGGAAAAAATTTGTCTCTTCACCAGGCGTTAGTATGTCTTCAGTATTCTTATGGTCCAGTGGCCTTGTCTTTTGCTTGATAAAATGTTCTAACGTAGAACACTCACTGGTGACCATCAGAATGCAGGCGGACAACCAATATCACCTGCTTCCATAAGTGAGCAAGCGTTTATGCCATATCCACAAAAAGGTGGATATTCATATTTTTTCATTGCTTTCTTTAGAATAGAACAAAGGGACTTATAAAACTTAGTGTTGTGCGAGGATAAAATACTAATACAATACCATCCTATCCCCCTGAGCATACACCTAGTGTCACCCGGGGCACTATGCCAACTTCTTCCCCGCCCTTATCCCTCTCTTTGTTTTTGTCGTTGTTGTATGTGTTATATGTAATAGGAGTAGGTAGACCCTCCTACCGTCCGTTCAACATTCCCCCCTTCTCCTGGACATGGGTAGACGCTCACACCTTGATCTTTGTCTAGAAAGGGGTTCCCGGAACTCTTTCTCTCTCTCTCTGGCCTCTGTACTAGTGCTGATGTGTTTCTCCCGTGACGTGTGCAGTCTGTGGCATTGCCTCTTAATTTTGAGGGTACACGGTTGACAGTTCACTAGTTGCTGTTTCCGACTGGTAGTTAGGAGCCCTAACTCTTGCGTAGCGTCTTGAGCGGCCGCTCTGATCAACAGTTGTATAATACCGGATGGAAAGGTGTCCCTGCAGTCACCTCCGGCGGGCAGCCCTGAGGCCACATTATGATGCAGGCTATGCCAACTCCTCTCTGCTCATGTCGCGGTCAAAAACCATCTGCTTCTCTTACTTCAGGCCTTCTCATCTTCCAACAATTACACCACATGAAGACTCAAAAGAACCAAAAAAGTAAACCTAAACCAGCCCCTCAAATATCACCTAAACCCCTCAACATTTCGTTCTCCAACATCCGTGCATTAGATCAAATTTCTGCAGTATCGAATCATTCCTCACTGCAAACTGCCCGGATATACTGGCTCTGTGTGAGACCAACCTTGTCTCGTCTATCCCCTTCTCTGATCTTTCAATCCCCAGCTACATTCTTCTACTCAGGAAAGATTCTCTAACCAACATGCACGACCTTGGTGTCTACGTCAAGGACCATCTCCATCTGGCCAGAGAGTTGTCTCTCGAATCGCCAGACCATTCGTACATGTCTCCGACTATCTCTTCTCAATTCCGTAAGCTATCTCTTCTTCCTCTATCGCTCTCCATCCTCTCAAGACTGTGGGATACTCGATAGCATATCTGACAGCATAGACAAGGCTCTCTCTCTCTCCATCCGTTTGCTCACATATTCGTGTTTGGTGATTTTAACGCCCATCATACCAAGTGGCTCTAGAATGCTACTACTGACCGGGCAGGCATTCAAACACTTAATTTCTCAATTTCTCAATCCCTCACGCAGATAGTCAACTTCCCCACGCGTTTTGCCCTCAACCTGGAAGGTAAGGCCTCTCTTCTCGATCTGTGTTTTACCTCCATCCCCGAATCTTGTAGCGCCACGCAGCTCTGCCCTCTTGGTAACTCCGATCATGCTGTAGTATCTGTTAACATTTCCTTCAAATCACACCCACCCCGCAAAGAACCTCCTATCATTAGAACCTCGTTCTACTATCAACGAGCGGATTGGGACTCATTCCGTGACTTCCTCCGCGATGTCCCCTGGGATGT
>OZ010611.1:11304758-11307258 GCA_963932145.1 Acanthosepion lycidas
TACAGATACTGGTTCACTTCCTGTCGGAGGACGAATATTTTCTATGATAATTTCTCGGGCATTCAAGCCGGTAAATGCTATTTAATACTGTTTATTATAAACAGAGCATTTACTTAAACATTTTGTATCTATAAAAAGAGCGTATAAACGTAAAAAATGTCTGAAAAAATACTAAAGTATATATACTATATATTACTATATAAAATCTATAGTAGAACAGGTATATTGACCTTGACTTGTATAAAAATATGTACGTTGTTGGTATACTGAATGTTATCAAAACCCTAAGTCAGCACATAGCAAAATGTTGCCGACCCCTGCTATAGAGTATTTTGGTGTGGTCAAATAATATTTACCTTATGTTGATAGTTACATTTGGTCCTTCATACTGTGTTGGTCAATGTGTGCATGGATTGCCCTGAGTTTCGAGAGGTGACAGGACAGTCTCTGAGAGAGTGTAGTGTATATGTGCCCAATCTAAGTATTTAATGTTGTTTTTCAATTATTAGTGTGAGAGATGTAATCTGCCAGGATGGGGTGGCTGGCATTCGAATACATAGGCAACATCACTTTTACATAGGCCCAGTTTTGTTGGTAATTTTTAAATTAGATTGTTTTAGACTTCTTAAGGAAGACTATAAATCGGACATGTTTGTTAGTAATGTTGCATGATATGTACCAGTGAAAATCTTTTTCATCCTGTTTATCATCAGGTGCATCTGGCTAATATAGAATAAGTTAATGGCGTTTTTTTTTTTCGCAACGGAAAAGGGGCTTGCGTCAATTTATCTAAATTTCGTTAAGACTAAATTTATTTGTTCTTCGACGTCGACATATATATATATATATATATATATATATATATATATATATATATATATATATATATATATACATATGTATATATATATATATATATATATATATATATATATATATATATATATATATATATATTGTGATGCACAGACAGACTGCTTCGCGGTATCACAGCTCATCACTGTGGCTATACGTCCGGTTGCCTCTAGCGAGGATCGAACCATGAGTAAATTGGTGTCAGTCGGGGATTCTTCCACTAGCGCACGGCAGGGATGAAGGTAATTTTAAGCTTATGTATTTATTGATAAACACACAGTGACTGAGAGAACCCAATTCAATTTACAAAAGAGTTTTGCATTATATATATATATATATATATATATATATATATATATATATATATATATACACAAATGTAAAGGAACGAAGACTAAGATTTCTGCGTTCAAAACATTAATTTAAAACAGGGCTCATTAAAAAAGAGAGCAATAAATATTTGTTTATTATGCAGTGTTATATTATAACATGCATATAGCCACTACAAAAATGTAAGCCTTGTTTCAATGTTAATATATATATATATATATGTTAGCTATCTCTGATATTGAGCGCTTTCTAATAAGTACCGCGCATATAATATATAAATAATTATACATATATATATATATATATTTATATTTATATACACACACTTTTCACACACACACACACACACACACACACACACATACACACACACACACACACACACACACACACACACATATATATATATATATGAAGAAAAATAGACGGAAAAAACAAACAAAAATCCTTATATGCTGTTTTAATCTTAATATAATGTCAAAGTCGGACGTTTCGGTCTAATAAACCATCTTCAACCATAATGATCGACTCTCCCGTCGAGATTCGACGTATGAGGGTCAAGCAGATCAGTTTCCAGGAAACCGACAGCCCGACACCGGCACATGAGATTTGATATAGTGGTGAAGGCCTCGTGCAGGACCATCCACACTTTTTGGAGGGACGAATACAGAGACCTGGTGCACCGAATGCCACAAGGTTCCCAAACGACCCTCCGCAGGTTTTGAATTCAGAGTTGTCCTTCTCCTAGACTAGTTGCCATCCAAGGCTATAGAACCCAGTCTGTCCTGCTATTTTACCCATAGCTGGAGGGAGAAGAAGAGGATCCATACCTTCCCCAAGGGTATTAGCACGTAAGTGAATGTAATGGATTTGACTGGAATTCGAATATATATATATATATATATATATATATATATATATATATATATATATATATATATATATATATTACATCAAAGGTAAATGTATATAAAAATGAAAAAGATATGTAAAAAATATAAGTAGTCAATTGCTGATTCTTCCTGATGAGTGTACGGACAAATCCGTCTACAAAACTCTGGAGTCGGGATACTGAAGTTAACATCAAGAAGCCAAGTGACAAACTCACATTAATCCTATATAAATTATTATTAACCGACAACTTTAAGGTTTCATGGTGATTATAATTCATTTCCTTAGAATCGAAATTCGATCCTAATTCCTCAGATCGACCATTTTCATACAGATAAATGGGTGACAAATATTCCAGGCCTAAGAAGAATTATGCAATACCATTTTTAATTCATGCACACATGTATTTGAGGAGGCAGGTTTA